>OY783197.1:3281861-3616123 GCA_963678675.1 Xiphydria camelus
ATCTCCCTCTCTCTCCCCCTCTCCCTCCCCCTCTCTCTCCCCTCTCTCTCTCCCCCTCCCTCCCCCTCTCCCTCTCCCTTTCCCTCTCCCTCCCCCTCTCTCTCCCCCTCTCTCTCCCCCCTCCCTCCCCCTCTCCCTCTCCCTTTCCCTCTCCCTCTCCCTCTCCCTCTCCCTCTCTCTCTCTCTCTCTCTCTCTCTCTCTCTCTCTCTCTCTCTCTCTCTCTCTCTCTCTCTCTCTCTCTCTCTCTCTGCTGAGAGAATTGAGATGAGATATCTTATTCAAGTACATAAGATGTGAAGGAAATTTTACAAGTATTGATGCCAAGTTGTTTTCCAACGTAATTTTTATCAGCTACAAATTGTGCCAAGGTACAAGGTGGTCTTGTACCATGGAACACAGACCTAATGTACTATGAAACGCAGATAATAACCAACTAAAAAATAAACTAAGTGAAAGTTCAGATTATTTTTAACAATATAAATTTTACCAGATATCATAAATCAACAAAAGCACTTGTAAAGGAGAACAAAACATTTCAGAAAAAGTAACTTATCAGCTATTCTTCTTGTCTTTTTGGTGCTAAAAAACTCAAAATATGATTTTAGAAGAAATATAAAAATAAATAACCAATCTATAGCTTCTTTAAACAAATATCGCACACGTATAATGTTCTTAATGGATATTTGAGTTTTTATTTATTATAACAGAGGCTGTTGCGCAAACAATTGTATAGCGTATGATCTTGTTTGACGTGTTGCGCAACGCGTTGCAGAAATTCAAAATTGTTTCAAATTAATTGTACAACGAGTGTGGCGTTGTGCAATTATTGCATCGTGTATAGGCTTTTTTGCGACGCATTGCGCAACAAGCAGTTACGTTCCACGCGTTTTTGAAGGCAGAGTTATTAAAATGTCTAATAATTTTATAAACAACCGAGAGTTTGCATAAACTTGCGTATAGTGTATGGACGACCTTGTTTGCACAATAATTTGTTGTACAACGTTAGTTTGCGCAACTTGTTCGCAGGTGTATGGGGCTTATAAGCACGAATTCCATTCAGTAGACATATGGCACACTAAACATACTCCATCAGTTTATAAATTTTTAGAAAAGTCTTTATTATTACATAAACTACAAGTGGTCTGAAAGTTGAGCATAAGTCACCTGTAAAACGACTGAAAGATGCCCTGTTCTCGGACGTTTTTCTTACAACTACAATTTCGTCATTCCGTGAATGAGATAAGAGAGATATCAATTCCCGCCTGCGTTAACATACGCCTGAGACATTCCTAAATTACGTAATGAAAACGCGTGAAAATATATCCGCATCGCGGTGAACGATTCGAGGATCGTCGCGTCAAATAGTATTTGCCTAGTCAATTAATTACAAGAAAAAGCTATTTGCCCAGACAGTTGCTATTTGCCTAGGCAAATGCTATTTGCCTAAAAAGTTACTATTTGCCTGCGACATATACATATACAACGATTTACTCGTGTAATCGGCCTGCACAAGCCAATTGGCGCAAACTGCGCGAGCGTCTAAACGGGCCTTTAGAGGGGTTACGGCGGGATAAGAGACTCGCTACGACCCGTCCGGCAATTAACCTTCCGGGAAAGGTGCGGGACTGCGAGCGCATCCGCAGCCCAAGTTCGCCGAAACATACCGCCCGCCTCGGCATTGCGACCGATGGCGAGATTAACTCTGGATAGCGCGTTACTTATATTACATGCACGTATACTCTCCCGAGGCGAGCGGAGGGGGGAGGGTGAAGACCCCGTAATTTCCGGCCGCCACTCGCTCCGTTCTTATTTCCCGTCACGTTCGCGAGCCCATCCTCGCCTGACCTCTCTCGCGCGCGCACCTTCGCTCGATCGCCTCCTTAGACGTGTAATGGACCCGAGGAACGGATAATTACTCCTCCTCGTCTTTGCGCCGCCACGGACGATCGGCTCTCCTTCGGATAGATACTCTTCGAATCTTTGGAATTCTTGTCTCGCCGGACTCGGAGATGTGTCCGTCGATGTATGATATACGCGGTGTTTGTGTTAATACAGGCTGGTATGACGGGTTGCATATCGCCTGTCCGCTGTGGGTTCCTGCACTGTGTAAAGAGTTTTTGTAGTAAACGTCATGTTAAAAACTTCATAACAGTAACATGAAGCTTACTGCAAAAAGTTTTTGTAGTAAACTTTATGTTAAAAACTTCATAACAGTAACATGAAGTTTACTACAAAAACTTTTTACAGTAAACTTTATGTTAAAAACTTCATAAAAGTAACATGAAGTTTACTACAAAAAGTTTTTGTAGTAAACTTTATGTTGAAAACTTCATAAAAGTAACATAAAGTTTACTACAAAAACTTTTTACAGTTATAATTTTCATCAATTTTACACGACCGTCAACACATCGTAATGCAGCGTTTCTTGCAAATAAATAGCCAGAAAATGTATAATATTATTCAATTTTTTAAATCGCGAGGGAGTTGACAGGCAAATTGACAATCGCGATACTTCAAACAATATTAGGCTTCTCAAGTAATTATTCTAAAATCGGGCTACATTGCATTTCGTGAGCTGCTCTCGGGCGTGCAGAAAAATGCACACACTCCACTGTGTTTATATTTTTTGTATCGCGAATTATCGTCTGACAAAGATCTCGTACTGTCAGATGTAGCCTGAGAAACATCTTTCAAAACCGTTGGTATAAGCATTTCTCATGTGACGTCATCGAGTCGTTGCATGTATTATCGCCAAATGTCATTGGGTGAAACGAGATCTTTTTGTTTTCCATGAGCAGCTTTTTGTTCCATACATGCAGCGACCCCTTGACATTACGTGAAAAGTGTTCGCACTAAACAGTTTGAAAGAGATGTTCACCGTTAAATAATCAATTTTCTGGCCGTTTATTTACAAGAAATGCTGCATTACGATGTGTTGATGATCGTGTAAAGTTGATGAAAAATAGTTTGAGTGTATACAAATATTCGGAAATGGAGATATCGTTTGAATTATAGGTTTTATTTCATTAGGGCGCATTATAGGTTTTATTTCATTAGTGTCCGAGGCACTGCTGCCACCCTAAAGGTACGAGAAATCCTGGAGACAGGCACCTTAACCCTTTCAGTCACGAATTTCTTTTGATCAGGTGAAAAATATTTGATTAGTGGTTTTGGATCACTGAAGGTACTATAAATACCCTTAACTCTTGAAAAACTGATCTTTTTCGCCTTTTGACAAAATTATGACATACTTCAAAACAATAATTTGACAAAATATATCAAATGTCCGGCGTACGTACTATGTAACCTTATAATATCACTTATAAACTTTCGAAATGTACACAAACCGATATTTAAAACAGTTTGATATGACATACAAATTTAAGAAAATTCTGACCGTGTTTACAGTAGGTATTATACTTCTGAACACATTGTGGGAGTCGATGTAGAAATTGCTCACAACTCTTATCAACTTTTAACAGATGGTGCCAAATGTGATTAACGCACTTCAAATGAGATGCCATCAGTTGCCTACATCATGTCTTAGTGGCAAAACGCAATCGGTTCCTCACAAACCGAGTTAAGATTCTTATGTCGTCAATTGACGACGCAGTGACCGAAAGGGTTAATGCAATTGTCGAAGGTAAGCGCAGTTGAATCACGTATTTGAGAAACATCACATGTCCGCAAATGATGGTTTTGAGAAAAACGAAAATAACTGTTTTATGCAAAATCACATCATACATCTGGAAATATACTTTTAGGGTTTGTGAATACATTAGAAATGTCACACAAATTTAAATATACAGCTTCTGCTGCATCAATAAAAGCAAAAAATGATGACTGGACATGTATGGTTTCTAAAATGTACGTTTATTTGACCAGAACTTTTTTAGTAATTCGTTTTTATTTTATCAATAACTTATTTTAATGGTTACATGTGACATGATAAAGTAAATGTTTAATATTCAACAGTGTCTCCATCTTCTCTACCTACTGTTGTCCAGGAAAATATTTCTTGATACAAATTTCTTATCAGTTCTTCTTGGTCGCGAGTAAATCGTTCAAATTTCTTGATAGACATCATTTTTTTGGCACTAATTGGTACCTTGACGTCTGGACCGGCAACTTCGTTGGAAAAAGATGTGATTTGCGTAGATGTGTAAGCAAAACAAGCACCGAACTTCTGTGGTTTCTCTCTAAAAGATGTATTTATATGAGAGAAGTTGATTTTTGGAAAAAAACCCCATATGCCCAAATTGTGGACATGTGGGGTTTCTAAAATATGTGATTCAGTTATGTTCAAGCGCACGCGGGAAATGCGAGACGAAAACGAGATGAAACTTAATTATCAGCCAATGTCACACGTCGAGAGATCAAACGAGCGAGCGTCGAGCGCGACGCTAGCGACGCCCACGGCCACGCGAGTGGGAGTTTGGACTTTTCCCGAGTTCAGCCGAAAGACCGTTTTCATTTCCGCCGCGGTGTGCCTGCAGGTGAAAATGACCTCCGTTTCCGACAGACCGCGCTCGCTTAACTCGAGGACGAATAGAGCCCGCGTGCCCAACTCCGATCGACAAAGTTTGCGGGCTACCCCGGTTGGTTGGGTACCTTGCTTCGCGGACAAAGTTACGCCGTAGGTGCTTACCGATGACGCTTACACTCGGCTACTCGATTCGACCCGTGAACTTTCAGCGAGATGGAGTAACTTTGATAAGATACCGGTTTACTGTCGTCCCGATCGATTACCTTTCTTCCTCGTGGCGCCGACGCGACGTGCGCTGCGGTACCCGGTTACGCCTCCCCGGGGGAATCGAGTTCTTCCGCGTACCGTTTCGAATCGAACGGAAAGCGGGAGGCCAGAGACGAATTGTCAATTTTGTTGCATTTGCGCTGAGAAAAAATATTGTCAAACCACAACTTCTCGGGTGGCCAACCGAATATACGGGGAGAGGCATTTAAATTGAGACACGCGCGTAAAGTAATTAATGCATTTTAATAAATAATGTTTCTTGTAAAAGTTACATATTTGCCTCAGAGGGCGAAAAGAAACTGTATTAGTCTTCATTTAGTAGACGTTTTCAAGGGCAATTTAAGGTTAACGTTTTTTCTTTAAGTTGGGAAAAATAAAGAAAAATGGAGAAAATGTGCTTTTTCAAAGTTATTTGCCTTGGAGGGAGAAAGAAAAAGCTGTAAGTTTTATTTCTTATTTAGTAGACGTTTTCAAGGGTTCTATTTTTAGGTCAACGGTTTTTCTCTTTAAATGGAAAAAAAAATAAGGAAATAAGAAAACCTTTCAAGCAAAAGTTGTCTGTTTTTACGTATAGATTAATAATTTGTTGAAAAAAATACAGGCTCTCTTTTAAGGAAAAAAACGTTGACCTTAAAGTGGTTTGCGCAGGTTTGCGCAAACATGTTGGCGTGTGAATGGGACCCTTTAATTGTTTGAGCGAAATTAATGACAAATAACTGGAAATATGCTCGAAGGAAAAAGTTGAAGAGGAAACATATGAAGGGTCACGGGAAATAACGATCAGAGTCAACTTTTGGTCCGAAATGAGATAGTGGTGCCATCTTAGAGAAACGAATCGAAGCATGTATCGCTTCGGGAAAGAATGATAAAGGTTGGGGTCATACAGAGTTGGGGTACAGAGGAAAAGATAGTAGGTGTCGCGAAACAACGATCAGAGTCCATGCGCTGACGGCTAAAAAGGATAAGAGTCGTAAAACCTACCTCAATTGTTGATCAGTCTCCATCTATTCAGTGTTTGTTTGTCTCCCAATACGAATAACGTTTTCATTCTTTTCCGAGTTTTTTTCGTTTCGTTCTTTAATATTACAAACTTATTCAGCGATGTCGACAGACCCATCGATGAGGACATTTAACGTGAAACAATGATCAAGATCCAGCTGTTTTCTTGAAAAAATCAGTTTTTCCCAACTTCTTTATATTCATAAAACATTTCGATTGTTGTTTCTCCATTAAAATGAGTTTTTTCACTGAAATGACTATTTGGAATTGAGAATTATTCACCCTCATATAACCCAAAATATTAGACTTGAAAGTTTAAAAAATTTGAATTTTGCAGATTTGTGAAAAAGGTGACTCTGATCGTTATTTCCCGTGACCCTCCATATGTTCTACTCTCTTAAAGCGGAATAATGCTCATGAAATGAAATCCGCGAGTTCTCGATCACCCTGTATACAATCCAATCAAACGCACAATGATTAGTTTGACGAAACTTAGCCTTCAACCCAAACAATTTGGTTTGTACAACTAAATGTTTTTTCTCAGTGTGGGAAAGACGCTCGGCAATGGGCCTCGGAAAACTCGACAGGGATGAAGAAGCACGGGGGGGGGGGGCATGCGGAACGAATTTGCGATTAAACGTAATTGTAATTAGGGATAATAGAGTTTCGCTTTCGGAGCGCGTGGCACGGTTTCGTCGAATCGAATCGAGACGAGTGCCGAGCCCTTCCGCGCGGCTGGTCCACCAATTATGCGATCGACTCCCTCTTTCGGCTGTAGTCGGCTAGTTCTCGCATACGCGAGAAGAGTGCCCGGAGGAACGAGAAGGGTGGGAGCTTTAGGCTTAGTCACTGATAAAGACTACGTCGCGGTTTCCGTACGGATAAAGCAATTTCGAATTACTCTCGGCGAAGGGGTGGGTTTGGCGGCGAGGGGGGTAGCGGTGTCCCTTTAGAAGGGCTTAGTCGGAAAGTTGAATGTATACCGCGCTTGGATGTTGGGGTAGGCGGAGCGGTTGCGTATAACGCGATTACGCGTTTCCCTTTCGCGATTCGCACGTACCATCCCGGACCAATTTCTGGCGAAAAGATACCCCATTTCGTGCTCTCTCTCTGTGTCCCTTGTGTACTTATTTATCCCGAAAAAAAAAATGTTTACGCGTACAGGCTTAAAAAAAAAGTTGTTTCCGCAAACGGATCGCTCTATTGGTGAGATTTCTAGATGCTACGAGAAGGACACTTAACCCTTTCATGCATAGTACATATACACTACAGTGGATGAGTGAAAAAACATTCTTTTTATTCAGCCTTGACTTTTCACAAAAAGAATTTTCTTTGTGAAAATTTAAATTGCATAGTATACACTAGAGTGGATGAATGAAAACATTCTTTTTGTTCAACCTTGACTTATCACAAAAAGAATTTTCTTTGTGAAAATTTAAATTGCATAGTATACACTAGAGTGGATGAATGAAAAACATTCTTTTTGTTCAACCTTGACTTATCACAAAAGGAATTTGCTTTATGAAAATCTAAATGTCCGAAAATGTATGCACGAAAGGGTTAAAAAAATTGTATTATTTAGTACATTTGAAAAATACCGCCGAGTTAAGCTTTGGCTTTACGCGTGGGAGAGTGCTACTGTATAAGGTATTTTGTTTCCAGTTGGCAACAAGGTTTTGATCAGTCTTTTTGTGTTTGTCTGCGCCGATTCATTTCCGTCATTTCCCTTATTTTTTCTCGGGGCTTTACCGCGTTTTGAACCATATTTTCATCTGCCATTACAACTTCAAATCAGCTGACAGCGAACCACGCCTTCTTTCTACTTCGTAGACTTCATATTGTCCCCTTAATACTACAACTAGGTAGGTAACTCGAATTTTCGGTATTTTGAGTTATCTACTTAGGCCTACCCAACTTCGTACGCTCTTTTCAGTGCTACAACGAGATTAGTTCTGTCGTATTTTTAAGGTTAGAAACTCAGTAGTACGATATAGATAAGTTCAGTAGTAAGATAATAGATAAGATAAACGCGGTATATCGCTATCCTGAGAATAACCAGCAATAAGCCTTATGGTTATTCTCAGTATAGCGCTATACCGCATTTATACCTGTTGGTAAAACCGGCCCTAAAGCGACTATTATATGCATGCCATAAGTACCCAAGTAGATAACTCAAAATACCGAAAATTCGATTTATCTAGTTGTAATACAGTACTCCCTCCATAATTCCCTCCTCGTTAATTCAGAGCGCCCGAAGCACAAGAGGGGAAGCATTCCCCCACTCTTGTTATGACGTACGTTACGCGCAGGTGTGCGCCGAAGGGGAATACGGGTTTAGTTTACGCGTCTATTTTGGTTGCGCGCAGGTATGTACCTCTCTAACGGACACAGAGTGGGAGTATGCCATAATTCATTTTTCTTAGAATTTAAAGCCCCGTCGCGTCGTACTGAATTATGGAGGGAGTACTGTATTAAGGGGACGGAGGAAAGCTTGGAATATTATTTTTCATTGCAAGAAATACTATAAATAGATACTGTCAAATGTAATATACGAAGAGAGTAGAAGAAATATTTATTTTCATCGCGTTTTATGGACAGTAATGTCCGGTTGGTAAGCCAGTTTCCGGTTAGGCCGCTTACATCGGTCTACGTGGTTTACGGTCTTTTTCAGTCTTCGTGAGTTTTTGTAAGTTTGATGAGCATCGGTGGCGTCAGTGCATATCGTAGTTGAGGTAAGTAATTCGTAATCCATTATTTCTCGGTCTTGTGAATTCAATCGTGTTGAAATGATAACTTAAGAATGGTAATGTGATGTTCAACTGCGTGTTTAATATTATATTTCCTTACGAATGTGCGTTTGCAAAAAGAAATACGCATATGTATACTTGGCTTTTTCCTCGAGTTGGGATGACGCTGTAACGGTTATGTTGGAAACAGCTTGTAGGCATTCTTTTATAATTGAAGAATGTAACTTTTAATTAGTCTATGTGCCATATTTTCAAAAATATATATTTTGCTTGAAAACGGTCGTAAGTTCAAACCTCAATGCATCTGAAAAGGGTCTACGTGCAAAAGCATACGTAGAGGCTTAAAACTCAAAAATCTGTAAGACATGCTCGACTATATTCCTTTAAAGTATCTACCTGCTTTTGTCGATTTTCTCAACATTAGCTTTTTGGCACTTAGACTAATTAGAAGTTACACTCTTCAATTACTGTTCCGTCGCACAATAAGCGGACGTCTATATCGGTTCTCGCCGTTCATTATCATCACAATCTAAGTAAAGCGACAATCTAGAGTTAATCCCACCATCGGTCGCAATGGCGAGACGGACGGTAGGTATGTTTCGGCGAATCTAGGCTACTAATGAGCTCGCAGTCCATAATTTCCGGAAGGATTAATTGCCGGACAGGTCGTAATGAACCGTTTCCCAAAATACCCATTCTAATAGATACCGCTATACTTAGAATATTCAATTAGCTTTGTAAAGGGGAGAAATGACGAATTCAATGAATGACCGGTCGGAAAAATCTGAATTGTCATGTATAGAAGGTCCCTTCACCACTCGATATAGCCTAAGCCCCTCTTAAGGCGCGTTTAAACGGGCAATATTTTTACTGCAATATTGGAAACTATAGCCCAGCCATCATGAAAACATTTTATTTCAGTATATGGCTCGGTAATATATATATCGGCAATATTTTCTGCAACAGTACGGCCCATGTTTAAAGGCGCCGCTAAACGGACGACGATACCAAAAATGTGTGGCTATATGGCCGGGACATACTAAAAATATTATCCTAAATTGCATAGTCTGGCTGGTATTGCCGGCAATGTGGCCGGCCACTGTGTTGCAGCCACATATTGCAGTAAAATATTGCCCGTTTAGAAGGCCTTATAAGGCGCGTCTAAACAGGCAATATTTTTACTGCAATATGTGGCTGCAATATTGGAAACTATAGCCCAGCCATCATGACAACATTTAAATGCGGTATATGGCTCGGCAATATTTTCTGCAACAGTATGGCCCATGTTTAAGAAGTAATTTGTTTCGTAGATGGGCTACACGGTCGGGCAAGAATGACTGACGAAATCTATCGCGTCGCTGCGGCTTATATTGTTTTAAATTGCAAGTGAATACTACTTGTAGGAAAGGAATAGAATTTTACTGGTGGATTAATATTTTGTACGCGATCTGGTATAATTGAGCAACCTTTGACGCAACAGGTTCTTTTCGAGGATGGCATTTTACAAAAAAAATATTTAATTTTAATTAATAAAAAGGACTTTCATTGTAATTGCCCTTTATGCGCTCGTTAAATTCCACCACATTATGTTGCACAACAGCTTTCGGATGGCGCCCTAAACGCCTTGCACCGTCCCTATTGCAGAGTATTTTCGCTCGCCAAGCGATCGTCCGGCAACTTGCCTGCAACACATGTAAATGCTTGCGGCGATACCAAAAATGTGTAGCTATATATGGCCGGGACATACTAAAAATATTATCCTAAATTGCGCATAGTCTGGCTGGTATTGCTGGCAATGTTACCGGCCACCGTGTTGCAGCCACATATTGCAGTAAAAATATTGCCCGTTTAGACGCGCCTTTATTGTCAGGGACGAGCAACAGTTGCCCGTTCCGCACGGGCCTCGGAAAATACCCAGCGTCATCTCTTGTTCCACGCCATCATCTGCCAGCCAATCAGGGTGCACGGCGTCAGCCCGCGCTATCCCCACTCTCTTGCAATTACCGTTAGTTGTAAGGTATATAAGTCGGTGCCCAATTCGCGTTTAGTTAATGTAGTGTGGTTCAACGACGACGTGTGGTGTTGTGTGGTTTCAAGACAACGTCCATTATTACATCCAGGTGGTAAGTCCTTTAATTTGCGGTTCGACTCGCCGAAGTGTATTGTGTATTCTAGTGCAGTGTAGCTTAATGTAGTCTAATACATCTACAGTCGGTACGATATTTGTTGAGCAAGAATTCCTTGGAATTATTTACATTCGGCACACAAGTTGGAGACATCTGCGGCGCAGCGTTTAGCGTAGCAGATTGCAGTTAGCATTATTTGCATACCGTGCTTTGCAGTCGATTTATACGCAGCGTGTTTCTTTGCGAGTGTATCGTCTTGTGAATTTTCAGTTTAATTTCTTATTTAAAAAAAAATCAATAAAGGCGAAAAAGAAAAGGAAGGTATTTCATTACCGAAAATTTGAAGGCACGCCGCTGTTTGCAAAGTGTCAGACCGTTGCGTTCCGAGAATTCCGCCATATCATCGTTTCTGGGAATTTTGGTTCAAGAAATATCGTACCGAGTGTAGTATAACGCTTGCATATCCAGTACATTCAGGTGCAAGTCCTTTAACTTGAAAACGGCTCGGTTATCCTCGATCTCAGTCATATCGCCACATTGTGCAAGTCGACAGATCTACAGTACTAACAATAAGTGCATTACGTCTAATAGCCATGTCACGCATAGTGTCTTCGGGATTTACGACCCCGAGGAGATCCAAGCCTTGATCGCACGGCGACCGAACAATCACTATCTTTTGAAATTTCTTAAAAACGATTTTCGTCTTATGTTTGTCTTTACGTTGAATATCGAAAACACCACGAATGCTATTTGCATACATTAGACTGATTCAAAAAAAAAGCTTTTAATTAATTCTCTTGGCGGGCACTTACAACATTAGTATTTAATGTAACTTTGAATATGCCGCCGGGTGCACATTCTCACTCAATATTTAGGGGTGTCTCAATTGCTTTTTCTGATTTCCTCTGAAAAACACGGTGAAATTTTTGAATCATTGGTTTAGTGCTAATTCCTTCTACGGTTCAAAAAATTTCCCCGTGGAAAATTAGAAAAATTGAGAGTTTTAGGTGTAATTGATGTAAAGAAATATTATTTTTAATTATTAAATAGAATATTTGTTCCCCCATAATTATCATTTAATTCTATTTAATAATTAAAAATAATATTTCTATACGTCAGTTACACCTAAAACTCTCAATTTTTCTAATTTTTCACGGGGAAATTTTTATACCGTAGAAGAGGAATTAGGACTAAACCAATGATTCAAAAATTTCGCCGTGTTATTCAAATGGAAATCAGAAAAAGCGATTGAGACACCCCTAAATATTGAATGTGCACCCGGCGGCATATTCAAAGTTGCATTAAATATTAACGTTTTAAGTGCAGGCCAAGAGAATTAATTAAAAAGGTTTTTTTTATCAGTCTACTATACATACCATTAAATGCAACATCCCGATTTCTGTCGAATAAAATGCTACGTGTAAAATGGCGGACAGGTCACGCTCAATTGAGCAGCTATCGTTATCTCATATTATCGAGGGGAATCTCGTCGTTACTGTAAAGAGAACATATTATAGTATTTTTTAAATATTGATTCACATAAAATTATCACTTTATTTCACTCGAATAAGTTCATCTATATTGTCTATAAAATGTTTGTAAAGAACGCGTTCAAAATGGCTACTTTCATGTTTTAAAAAATGTCCTGTATATATCTGTTTTCCGCTTGCAAAATGTAGCATATTAAAATCCATTTTTCGCAGTGTTAAGTAATTCAGTTGTTGATTTACAATTGTTTCACATTCATAAGAACACCTGGCCGTATTCTGCTTTGAACAACGTATTATATGTATACACATCATTATTATTTTCATTTTTCGACATTCAGAAGCTTTGATCCAATCTCCAAACTTGAAGAGATAAAATGGCAAACAACGACGATCTTTTGGATTACGAGGATGAGGAGCAGACAGAACAGGTAGTCGACGGGAGTGGAGATGTGCCTGCAAAGAAAAAAGTCAAAGGAACGTACGTCTCCATCCATAGTAGTGGTTTCCGTGACTTCCTTCTCAAGCCAGAAATTCTTCGCGCTATTGTCGACTGTGGTTTTGAACATCCGTCTGAGGGTAAGACTGAGTCTATATTATAGAATATTATGCAACAACTTTTTTATTTTTCATAAGCCTCTAAAGGCCGGTATTTGCAGTACAGTCTCAAGGTAGTTTGCAACATTTCATTAAAAGCAATGGAAGCTTATCACATATGCTTATTTTACTATGATACCAGACTAAGCATACTCTTAGCATTATATGTACATAGTTTACTTTTAGTACCTGATGATACTTATAGACAGGGACATCAGATTTCCCATGGATGAATTCATATTCGAAGAGAATATTCGTTTTGTGTACATTATTCAATTGTATATCTAAAAAATAATTTTTGCTAATTACAGTACAACACGAATGTATTCCTCAAGCAGTGCTTGGCATGGATATTCTTTGTCAAGCAAAATCCGGTATGGGAAAGACCGCAGTATTTGTCTTGGCAACTTTACAACAATTAGAACTCACTGAAAACCAAGTCCATGTACTTGTCATGTGTCACACGCGCGAGTTGGCATATCAAATCAGCAAAGAGTACAAAAGGTTCAGCAAATACATGCCACAAGTTAAGGTAAGAATACAAGGATTAACACGATTTATCTTTTTTTTATGTGAAAAATCAAGTATAATTCAAAGTACCTCCAAATGATGTTTACGCGATCTTAGCCACAGATGATGACTACACATTTTTACCACTACCCACTACTGATGGAGAACATGAAAGAATCATTTTTCTCTGATATCAGAATATTATAAAGGCAAATCTCTAATTCTTTCCCTTCTGTCGAATATTACAGGTGGGTATATTCTTTGGAGGTCTACCAATCCAGAAGGACGAGGAAGTGCTGAAAAATAATTGCCCTCACATCGTAGTAGGCACGCCTGGTCGCATCCTCGCTCTTGTGCGAAGCAAGAAGCTCGACCTGAAACATTTGAAGCATTTCATTCTCGACGAGTGTGATAAGATGCTGGAGCATCTGGGTATGTTTCCTGATCTCTTTATTGCATTTCTTTTAACCTCGCTCAAATTTAGTTTCGTTATTAATCGGAGAATGCACAATGAGGAAACAGTTCATTTGATCACATCGTGGTGTACTCTTGAACTCTCTCACTGAGTGTGCAATTAAAATATCAGGACATTTTTATATCGTGTATTTATACTCTCAAAGGAACGAATAAAGTTTAATCGTAAATAAATTTTTTATCATTTCAGATATGCGTAGGGATGTGCAAGAGATATTCCGAAGCACATCGCATGAGAAGCAAGTAATGATGTTCAGCGCCACCTTATCCAAGGAGGTCCGCCCTGTCTGCAAAAAATTTATGCAAGATGTAATTAGCCAATCTTCCTCTTCAATACAATCTTCGATCACTTCTGCTTCATTGACCCGGTGTTTACGCCCAGGACACAGAGCTCAGACCACACCATACATAGCTTTCGACATACCCGCGTGTTGATATCGAATCACGGGTTTTGAGATAACTCAGGCAACGGGGCTGGGATAGTGTAGGTTTTCTTACAATAGCATTGTTTGCGCAGCCCATGGAAGTTTATGTGGACGACGAAGCCAAACTCACTCTACACGGACTGCAGCAACACTATGTGAAGCTAAAGGAAAATGAGAAGAACAAAAAACTCATTGAACTCTTGGACGTACTCGAATTTAACCAGGTTTGTTACAATTCCAAAAGCGATAGATGGCCGGGAAAAATCTGTTACTGTATCGATTCGGTATTTTTCTCAACTTCTACTTCCAGGTGGTCATTTTCGTGAAGTCTGTGCAGAGGTGTATAGCTCTCGCCCGGCTATTGACCGAGAACAATTTCCCTGCTCTTGGTATTCACAGAGGAATGACGCAGGAAGAGCGTTTGTCCAGATACCAGCAGTTCAAAGATTTTCAGAAGGTATTGAAAACGATTAAAATCGCTAATATCACTAGCTTCTTTCTAGAAATGTACAATGAGAAAGCACAGTTCATATGATGTACTCTTGAACTCTCTCACTGACTTTGAATATCGATCTATTCGAAAATACAAAAAAAAAAGTTTGCCTGCTAACGTGCTAACTCGAAACCTTTTTTCGATTATAGCGTATCTTGGTCGCTACTAATCTGTTTGGACGTGGAATGGACATCGAGAGAGTAAATATAGTCTTCAATTATGACATGCCGGAAAATTCGGATACCTATTTGCACAGAGTAGCCCGTGCTGGTCGTTTCGGTACCAAGGTAATATAGCATTGATTTGAAACTTCTGTTTATTCCATCATTTTTTTTCTTTTTTTTTCGAACCTATTCTAATTTGTCATTTACAGGGCCTTGCAATCACACTAGTTAGCGATGAAAGTGACGCTAAAATTTTAAACAATGTTCAAGAGAGGTTCGACGTTGATATCACAAAATTACCTGACGAAATTGACTTGACATCGTACAGTAAGTTGAATTTGTTTCTAATGCAAAATAAATCTTATTTTTCCGTCATGTATATTTCTAATTTCAAACATTTCGTTTGCATTACAGTTGAAGGCCGATAAAACCTCGACAAAGCAGCACAATCAGCTGCTTAAAATTCCACATATTATATAACATGTGAGTATTTAAATTGACGAGCTATGTGTTCCTTATTGGTGGTCACTGAAATTCCGTACTAATAAATTTCGCTTTTCTTTTAACAGCTGCCCGGTGGACAATTTTTTCTGCGGAATTGAAAAAATGTAACAGTCAAACTTACCCGCGGCCGCTACAAATGGAAAGCTGCACTATCGAGAAATAGTTCGTCCTGGATAGACGTCCTTTCCTACTTCATTTCACGCATTGATAACATTACGTTTCACGGTATTGTGATGATATCGTTTAATTCCCATTTGTCGTATGAAACAAGAGCAGTAATATTGTCGATATTGTCGAAAAATTTCTTTTCATGTCAATAATAAATAACAATTGTCATTGTACGATAGTATTTCATATATTATACCAAATTAGTGTATAGGTGTTGGTAGTGTGTAATATAAATAAGAAATGACGAAGCGTGCACACAGTGTATGTTATTGTGAAAGTGAATAAAACTGTATTTTTAGTACCTACTAAATTTCGCTTTTTTCATGATTTAACACTTTCTAGTGTAGTGTAGTAGTTCGCTACCGCAACTGGTCAATTTGACCGGTGTCTTATTCAAAGTTCCATTCAACCTCAATTATTTCGTAACCCGTGAGGTTTTTGTCAAAATTGGTAGAATCCTTTTTTGTAGAGCACATTTCGGTCTACAAAAACATTCTACAGTAGTGTGAACGAAAAATCCACGGATAACGAGATAATCACCCGCCAAAACGACCGTTTTATAAATCGCGACCATTCGGTAGTTCTAGTGTTAATTGGGATGTAGGATTTCTTATTACACAGCAGAGTTAAATTTTCATTGGAAACTGATCTTTCTTTCTGTAGAAGAATGCTGTTCCATCAGGAATATTTGTAGGAAAGAGGTGTTTACGTGACTTTTGAAACCTCTATCATCTGATGCTTTTATTGACTTCTGCAGGTAATCAATGATTTGATGAAAACAAACACGTACAAAGCGTAAAAAAAATATAATGTGATCACACACAGTTATAATTCATGTAAAGGCTGTATCTTATCATTGATTCATCACGATACTTAAAATTACAGTACTTCCAGTTTTTTAAATTTATACATCTAGTTGCTACTTTTAGAGTTTGTTTAGTCTTACAATTAGATTTATTTTGAGGTTTGTTATTGCTTTGATTTCCTCCACCGCGACTACGTTGTGGTGGGGTTACGGACAACGGAATACTTGATCCTGATTGGTCTATTCGCTTACTCTTACATCTTACGGCCTTACGAAATGTTGTTTGTGATGACCATAACGGGCCCGAGGTTAGAACTTACCACCATGGGAGGGAAAGAAGGAAACGGAGAGAGTGTGGACTCTGGCGACCAGTGGTTCTCCGGACGCATCAAGGTTGGCAAAGCAATTTTTCAAAACGGAGATATTAAAAAAATTACGACAATTAGGTACAGAAAAATGACCCGAGTGTAATGTGTGGGGAATTTAACCAACAAAATTATGGAACACAAAGAAGAAAAAATAATTCAATATACCGAGAGATATCGTTTATTTTACTTGACTCTTTTTAAACAAATGAGTGAAAAAAAAGAATATCATTTTATTTAAAAAGTAGAGAATTTCTTAAGCAATTTAAAAAGGAAGCATTCAAAAATGTTAAATTTTCGATGTTTTACGATTTTTTTTCCGCCCCTAACGTTCGCGCAGCTCTCGAGGGTAAACCGTGGGGAGTGGGTGTAAACTGTGTAGAACCTTTTTTATAGAGAATTTTATGCTCTACAATTCTTGACTCTATACTTTTTCGATATCTCGCTTAGTTTTGGAATTATTTTCGAACAACCCGTTTTTGGGGTATTTGTTATTGTTTCTCAACACTTACAAAAAAACAGCGATACTTCACCCAGAGCTTTATGGGTTCAGTTACAACGTTTAAGGTAGTAGTCTCGCAATATTAATAGCTAAAAGTTTATAGAGTGCGTACAACGTACGATACTCGGCTATTAGCCGGATTGTACTCGAAAACTTTTCATTAGGTACAGGCCCACACGTGCGCCTACACATTAATAGCCAAATATTCCCGTTAGTCATCGAGCTGTTGATCGTGGCAACGTCGCTATGGGTTTTCATTGTTTGCCGTATGCGTGTATCATTTGTTGGAGAGTAGGGCGTCTTTCCACCACTCTCGGCACTGTACAGTATTGCACGATCACAGATAGGTACCTTCTCCCACAAACAGTCGAATATAATCATAAATTCCGTAATTCCAAAGCTTATATCGTTTAATCAAAACAGTTAAAATAAATCATTTTTTTGGAAAATGCGTGCATAAGATTAATTTATCATTGGGCTAAGTTTCTTCAAAATCTGTCTCGCCATTTTTTTCATTATAGTACAATATCTAATTTCGGCCATAAGAGCCCGTGTAAAATGGGGATATTTTAATAATTAATATCTCTATTTCTCTCTAAACGGTAGAGATCCCCTTTAAATTATGTCAATGTTTGTATAGTAGTCCAACGATTATCTATAAAAATTTGCTTGAAAATCTGTCTCAATCAGTGTTCACGAGACTACTACCTTAAGGCCCTAAAACCTTCAAGGGTTACTAGATTTTATAGAATAAAGAAAATAATAAATGCCTGTAATATATATCCAGCTTTTGATGCCCATATAACTTCGAACGGGAAAAACGCCTACGATATTTTTATAGATAATTTAATTTTCTTTAATTTTCGTAACTATATTTTTTGCTCTAAAGTTTATAGAAATCGAGTTATTGACAAATAATAAAGAGAAAACGTTTTTTTAGCCCCTTTTCTTAAGATGGCGGCCAAATCCGGGCTTTTTCTGGGGGGTGCAATTTTAATACGTGCTTTTTAACACCAAATTAAACAAATTAAAATTATTTCCAGCTTGTCCGGAATTGCTCCCGCTATTAGCTATTTTATACGACTTGGCGACTGGCCTGAATTGCTCGCGCAATCCTGGATGAGATTCGTCAATTTTGAGCAAGTTATCATGATATTTGACCAAGTAGCGAGAATAATTATGCTGATTAAAAATAAAAAATAAGTTTGCGATTTTTGGCAACGCAAACTTCAATAATTCAAAATTTGTCGTTCTCATACTGTTATGTAACAGTAGAAAGTAATTGATGAAAGTAATGTACATAAAATAGTATTGTGCTGTTTTCCCATGTTCACCTTGAAGTGTTTTTTCCTTATAAATTTCATATCGTGTAAATAAAGTTATTAAGCTATCATCTTGTAATGTTGGAGTGGTACATTTTGTAGCTTTAAAGTCTAATAAATACGTTTTTACGTCATCTGTCAATTCAATATTTTCTTCTTCGAGAAAACTGTCGAAATGCAATGTGTCAAGTGCCAAACATATAATAGGATGCAACCTTTTACATCTGTTGTAATGCTTTCCGGTAATGAAACTATTCACAGACCTACTTGCCAACATTTGGCTATTTACCATTACATTTGTTAATCCACAGTTATCAATAAATTTGTCGACAGCTTTAAAAAAAAGACATCATTACGTGAAATGTTGCAATGTGAATGAAGAGATTGTCAAAGCGAGGTTTTTCGGTACATTGAATTTGAAGCGCAACTTTCGCAATCGCCAAGTCGTATGTTACTTGCATGTACTTTTCACTGCATTCGATGGCAATTTGTTGACTTTGTTTCATAGTTTCCATTACGACTGATGTATTTGTTGGTGAATGATTTATAGTAGTTAAATAAGAAATTTTTTGCTGTACTGAATTATCCTCAAAAACCAAACTATTAAATCCAACCCACATTGGCGTGTTTGCTAGTTTTAGAAAATGAGACAACATCCATAATACAAAATGAATATTTAATGAGTGCAAATTATTTGGAATAATTGAACGCGATGAATGATCGAGAGGCTGCAAATTTTCTGATAGCCTTGGTCTTTTAAAGTACGGTTCTAGTTCATGCGTTATAGCATCAAAAGTTCGTCTTCTTTTATTTCGTCTCTGAGAAGATTCCCCAACAGCAATATTTTCACAATCAACTTCGTTCACGTTCTCTAATGATTGTGAGTCATCAATATTTTGAAAAATTATGCCAACGGTATCATGCAAAGTGTCTTTGCCAGTAGCCGTATCAACAAATCTATCAAAATTATCAAATCATAGCTGCTCTTTGCAAAGTATCATTTCTTTCAATTTGCACCGTATCACTTTTGAGTACAACACCGTTATAAGGCTTAACAATTTTTTGTTATCTAGTATAATAATTATTAAATACATTACCCAAAAAAATAAATATTATTATACTAGATATAACAAACAAATTGTTAAGCCTTATAACGGTGTTGTACTCAGAAGTGATATGGTGCAAATTGAAAGAAATGATACTTTACAAAGAGCAGCTATGATTTGCAGAACTGAAATTATGAATACACAACATAATAAACTACTAGATAAATTGACAGCAACTGATTTGATAAGAGGCGAATGCGATATTTCAGATACTGTTGTGAACTTTTTGTCAGTGTTAATTTCTAAAAAAAATAATCGGCGTCGACATAATTTACAGTGCAGCAGATTAATAAAATCATTATCTGAAGATCTAACATGTGCTGTTACTAATGGTAAAATAAAGCCGTCTAAGCACATAACTCTCGGAATGACTATAACAAGTTTAACAAATAGTAAAAAAAATAGTTAACATCCTTAATCGATATGGTCATTGCTGCAGCTATACTACATTAGAAGAACTTGAAACTGAAGCTACATTTACTGCTTGTCTGCAATCGGCTATTACTCCTGAAGATATTATTCCTAAAAATAATTTATGTACAGGTTTAGCTTTTGATAATATTTTGATATATTTGTTGATACGGCTACTGGCAAAGACACTTTGCATGATACCGTTGGCATAATTTTGATGAAGTTTGTCGTTTTTTTTGAGAGAATATCGTGAAAAAGGAACAGTCATTCTTGCTATCATATTTAAACACATTATCAACTAAATATTTGATCAATCATGTAAACAGTGACTTACATCTAATTTCAAGATACTGCGGGTGAATGTACGATAAGTCAGTGTTACCATGATTGCTAAAATATTCAGTATATAAGGGATCGTCCATTAATCACGTGATGCTTTTTAGCATTTTTACCCCCCCCCCTCCCCCTGGTGATACGTGGTGAAGTTTAAGACTACCCCCCACCCCCCAAATCACGTGTATTTTCTTATTGTCAGTACAAAAAGTATCTTAACAATTTTAGAATATTATCTTTAATCACAGGTAAGTATAGGTAATGTAATTTAAGTCTGGAAAATTAAGGACCGTGATAAAAATGTCCAGACATTAAGGTTGTTTAGAAATCGCGCGTTCAACGAAAAAATAAATACACGTGGTATCTCTCTTTCTCTCACTACACCCTCCCCCCCCCCTTGTGATATTTCGTGATTTTTGTCGACCCCCCCCCCCCCCTCCCCCTTTCGGACCTCACATGATTAATCGACGACCCCTAAGGGGCCATCCATATATTACATAAGACGTTTTTGGCCTCTTTTTGACCCCCCCTCCCCCCAGTGTAAGATACTGTAAGATTCCAGATGACCCCCCCCCCCCCCCTTAAATCTTACATAAGACGTAACTTTTTAAAGTCATTCTTGAGCTTGCCGTTTATACTGCTTTCAAATATCAGATGAATATTAGGAAGAGATTGACTATATTTCTCGAGACGGTCCTGCTAAACAATAGCATCATACATAGTCGGAACGAGGATGCTGTATCTATGTGAGCTGTTTAAATAGACTCTTCATTATTCGCTATTCTCTAATTGTGTATCAACAGCGTCTTTAATCCGAGTGGAAGCCCAACACGATTGATGTAAAGTTTATAGTCTCTCTACTACGGCATATTTCTTTATGCACTGCATCCTCGTTCTCACGCTTCGTATCAACGGAAAACATTGGAAAACATACCGTATGTCGGACGGCAAGCGCAACAAAACTTCGGCAGTTTTTACCGACGGTGGTCGAATCTAATTGCATCAGATCCAATGCAATTTTCGACCACCGTCGTTAAAAACTGCCGAAGTTTTGTTGCGCTTGCCGTGAGACATACGGTATATCACCCGTATTCACTCAGTTCAAGTAACTTCATTTTTAAACTTCGTTTAATACTATATATCCTTAGCAGAGACGTCTTGCTCCTCAATCCACTCGACGTCCTCCACTCCCGTTTCACTATTTCGGAAGATGCACATAAGCTCCCGATCACGACGCAATGCCACTCGTGCAGGTCGCCTCTTCTCTGCTTGATCCTCGGTTTTGCACATTCTTTTGTCTATTGTTACTGCTTTATTTGATGCAAAGTACAGCGCTTCTTTCAATCTGTATTGAGTGACTTGATAGCATTTTTGGCTAGGAATTTCTCACGTAAGATGAGGTCTAGACCCTCCCCCCTTCCCCCGCCCCATTGTAAGACGCTGTAAGAAATATTCATACCCCCTCCCCCCTCCCCCTCAAACGTCTTACGTAATACATGGATGGGCCCTGATGTGTTCAAATATGATAGCAAGAATGACTGTTCCTTTTTCACGATATTCTCGGAAAGAAAGCGACAAACTTCTTCAAATGCTTCTTTATGAACGTTTCGTGATGTATGCCATTCAGTTTGTTCAACTTCGGCACAGAATTTTGATTGCAATGAATTTTCGAAATTTTTCTTGCAAATGTTGTGACGAAAAACATTGATTTCCTCTCGTTTATTATGAATTTTATTTAAGAAATCTATGTCACCTAATTGTAATGCTATAGATTTTAAGTTATTTGTTGTTTCGTTTGACGACAGAAGAGATGGAGCTGTTGCTCTCGCGTCCCTGATATCTTTTTCTTTCTTTATTACAAAAAATACACATCATATTCTCATTTTCCAGTTTTTCGAGAATGTTATTTAGGATTTACCCCTCGGATAAGACTTTCGACACATTCTGCTCAGAATGTTCTATCGCAGACGATATTTCTCCTGCACCGCTTGAAGTTGATGCGACAACGTCATTATTCTCATCAAGAACTACTAGGTATGTCTTCTTACCTGAAGCATTTGAAATAAATATTACTCTTCCGTTATCCAACATATTGTGAGATGTTCGACTCAACTCATCGAAGGTTTGGGGCTAAATGAAGTAAACGAATAGAAATAGCCTGCACCCCCCCCCCCCCCTTAAGAAGAATGCATTTGCGTGCGGTCGTACACCTTAATACACATAATTTTATTTTAAATTTTACTTACTTTGTCTGTGACGCCGTTGACGTAGATGTCTCCGCCTCTTCTGATTTTGTAATAGAACGTCTGTGCTTCGATGGCAAAGCTGTAAAAAGCCTATAGCACTTTGAATGATATTTCTTGAAATCTTCTATTTCAGATGGCAATGCAACACCCTTGAAGGATAAATTGTTTATTTTTCGAATATTTAATATTTCGAGAGACACTTATTTAACCCCTTAAGGGCCGGTTTTACCAAAGCCAACCCAGGTAGCACACTAACGTCGAAATGACGTTTTTTGAAAGTCAGTTCTGACGTCAGATGACGAAAAATATGACGTCATTTTAACGTCGCAAAGACGGCTTAATTGCACATCCACACGACGTCAGACAAATCACGTCATAATGACGTTCTACCGTACGTGTGATGACGTAAAAAATGAGGGTTCTAAAAGGTTAGGTTTGACGTACACCCGGCGTCTCGGATTATGTCGCTGGTGACTTTTTTTAAATGTTATTTTTAAACGTACTAACCAATGAACAATTAATTCTCATGCCCTCATTAGCTACGGTAGTGTCTACTCTCGTTAATAAAAGCATGGGAATTGATTAATCATTGGTTAGTACGTTTAAAAATAACATTAAAAAAAAGTCACCAGCAACAGAATCCGAGACGCCGAGTGTATATCTTCATCGTGAGCGGTCACCCATCCTACTAGAGAGTGTCCGCACTTTTCGCTGCTTAACTTCGTTGATCGGTCGGTGTCCTCGAGTCCTCACCTGCTGCACGCTTCTGTGGTTAAGAATATTATTACTATGTATTAGTGTTCATATGAAGTTTGATGAATAAATGTATATTACTTTTCAATAAGAAAGAGCTTGAATAAATAAGATTTTATAATTGTATTATTCTTTTCTCAACATTTTTCTAAATTTATGATTGTATCTTTTGATAAATATTCTTGATATTCTTAGAAATAAATAATAAATAAATAAATATAAATAAATAAATAAATAAATAATTATATGAATGTTTAATCATCCTACATTAATTGATTGTCTTTCATTTACTTTAATAATCTGTGCTTTTTAATAAATAGTATAGTTTATAACTTGCTCAACATACTCTGGAGACTAAATGAAATAATTTATTGATTGAATAATTGAACAAATTACAATTTTTGTCCATTTATTCACAAATAAATTTTCAAGCCTATATATGCAGGAGACGGAAATTTTTCTAAGTCTTGTTCGTCATTAAAAATGACGGAAAAGTTCCGTCAAAAAGACGTTGAATTTTGACGTCCAAGGTACGTCGTAAATATGACGTCCCTGTGACGTTAATATTACGACAACTGACGTCTGAAACCCTATACTGACCAAAAAATGACGTCTGAGACGTTATTCTAACGTCAGTGTGCTACCTGGGAAGTTATGCCTAGAATAAGTATACCAAGAATAAATTTATACTCTTCTTTATACCTGGTATATAAAGCGTAGACGTTTTACCAGCTCCAAGTTTGCCTGGGATAATTATTCCAGGTATAAGCGTTTTGGCCATCCAAAATTATTTTTAGGTTGGTAGTAAGAAGTACGTACTGCGCATGACATTTGGTCGTTTTGGCAGCTGTTCCGGCGCGATAAACGAAATTCAGAGTTGTTATTCTCAGTATAACCTAACTTTCTGTTTGACGTCTTTATTCTTTCACATGACATAATGATAACCAGATCGTTGAACCTGAAATAGAGTTGATTGATGTACCAGTTTTTTAATCATCATCTGATGATGACATTGACGTATTACCGAGAATCAGAAATCCGAAGAAAATACGTGCCCGGTAAATAAAAGATATCTATATAACAATATATTTATATTTTCGTAACAATAACTTTTATTTTCGAGTCGTCGATAAAAGCATCAGGTACACACACACGTCCAAACATTCGATATCTCACCAACAAGAATGTGTTCAGTCTCAAAAAAAAAACTATGAGGGTCGTCAATAATAGTAATTACAACGTCAAATTGCACCATTTGATCAAAATCTCGTATCGAACAAAATATATTCTGAAATCTATAAACTTTTAAATCGCTGCAACTTAAGATTTATCGCGCGGTGACATTACTCGGAGATTACATAGAGCGGTACAATGTTATCGTTTTTTTTTAAGTATACGCGACCCTATCTAAAAAGTATACAAAGAGCATTGTACGACTTTATGTCTAGTGCCGAGGTATCTTACAAAAGTGTATCAATGCAAATCTAACATTTTTTCATATTCTACATCGTACGCGCGACGGATGTATCACTTCTGCTCCTGAAAACTCTGCAATCACGCGAACTGCAGAAAGTTACAAAGTCTACCTAGATAAATTTAAATGTTACTTATAGAAGACAATGCAATGGTAAATGACTTTTTTGGTTGATATCATTGGATACCATTGAGATTCTCGCGATTAGAGACCCGCGTGCGTACATTTTAAATTTAAACTTGTGCATTTTCTGAGTAAAAGAGCGAAGCGAGAAAACAAAATTTTCCCGACGTTTCTATGAGCTTCTCTATCCTCCTATTAAAAAAGAAATCACCCCTAGCTGGGAAAGACTCATTTATAAAAAAAAAAAGAAGAGAGATCTATTAATTGTTTGATTCTCCAGAGCTCCGACTCAGATAAAATTATAATCATGATTCAATCTCACGCGTGGAAAGGAAGACTACAATAGCCGTTCCTCGGAGCATTGTCCGACGCGAACGCTGCGACCCAGAGAACTTGAGCGTCATCGAGTTCTTAATCTAGAACGAATTATCGAACGTCAACGTCGCGGTGGAATTTCTACTGTCCGGCGATTGCATTGCGATATATCGTTTCCGCGTAAGATCTCTCGAAGGTCGTTGCAAGAGCTATTTTCTCGTTTGGCTCGCAACGGTCTCCCAAGCGGCGATCGGAAAGACACATTTAAAAGCCCACTGTGAACAAAATCAATCCTTCGCAGCTACGACATTCTGACAATGCGAAACTCCTCTTTGTTCCTGGCGAATTAAAAGTTTACCGCGATAAAATTGTTTAATCGTACCTTGTGACGAGTTTCAATTTGACTTTGTCGATGTTTTTCAGTATGTCGCCCACTGATTTCCGGGAGATCAGTGGCGGTTTATGCCGATCAACGAACTCGTAGTCCTGTAAACTACAGCTCTCCTCGCGATGTTAGGAGTCGTCGGAGGTTGCAGAAGTGGCGGCATATAATAATGACTAATTAAAAGTTTTAACATTATGATAAAAACGATTACCTACAGTAATTCGCATTGATCCCGAATTAAGAAATCTTAAAGTCGGCAATAATTTTGTTGCTGGCTGAATTGCTGCATTTCTCGGCGACCTCGAAGCAATGCGATGTCGTATTTGTCCCAATAATCTCTGACAGGTTTGTTTTTCCAAACGAAATCAAGTGAAGAATTCTACAACCATTGTGTTCTTCGAAATAGTCAACTCTGGACTAATTTTGTATCAGATATTGGTTATAAATTAGTAGGTATAGGTATCCTTTATTTACTTACCGCGGGCACGTATTTTCCTAGGATTTCTCATTCTTTGTAAGACGTCAATTTCATCATCAGATAATGATTCGAAAGCTGGCACATCGATCAACTCTATTTCACAACTAATAACAATTATTATGATTCTGTCACGGTTCTGATTTTGTCACGGAAGAAAAAAGACGCAAACAAAAAGTTAGGTTATACCGAGGATAGATAGCTTGTCCAGCGCTGAAACTGCCGGATAAGCTATCCCTGCATTTATTCCAAAGTTTATCCTATTCCAGACTTATACCATCGTGGTGAAACGCTTGCGTACTGGTTATTCTCAGTATAGCGCTATACGGCGTTTATACCGTGTTGGGGTAAAACCGGCCCTAAGTACGGGGTCTATCCGTGGGATAGACCCTTTCCGTAAATAATAAAAAATCATTTTCTCTGGTATCAAAATTTTGCAAATTGATTTAGAAACTAGATGAAATTATTTTAATGATATAAGAAGGAGGATATTTTTTTATGCATTTATAATATTTTTTTTTCGGTCAATAGATATTAGAAATCGAAATTGCATATCTAATTTATTTGACGCTCTCGTTTATCGAGAAAATATTCGTTAAAAATTCTAAAATTTTTAGCACAATTACTTTGAAGGTTCCTCTATCAAACAGCGCAATTGAAATTTCGATTAAATAAATATTTTTTTTATAAATAAATTTCGTGTGACAGGCTATCTCGAGTATTAAGCGGTCGATGGATTTGAAATTAGGCTTACAAATTTCTAAAAAAAAATGTATATATCATATTACCGTAGTTGAAAAGTCAAAAATTATAGTCAATTTGACAAAAACAATGGATTTTACTTCATAATTTTCCGAACATTGGTCTGGAAGTTATCGCTTATTGTATTGCTGGGTCGAATCGCTGTGAGGCTCCCGGCCGCTACGGACACACAGCGCGAGAAGTGCGCCGTACTTGAGGGGTTAAACTACTGTCCGTAAATGATATTAATTTGGCATTTTTTTTTAAGCAAAATAAACAAATAACTGACGCCATTTCGACGTGTTCTCAACATCGGTTGAAATACAACTTGCACAAACGTTTGGAGGAGGTCCGCACCCGCTGCAGTTTACAGACGAGCTGCCTTTTTCTCGCGACACGCGCATCTCCTGAGATGCCCTATCGCGTTACCCTATTTCTCAAACTTTCAGCAGTGAAGCCCTTTATCTATAAGAGGTTCGCACTCCAACTGCAAACGCACTGCTTTCCATCTCGCGACACACGCATCGCCTGAGACGACCCGTCGTCACCCTATCTCTACAACTTTCTGCAGTGAAGCCCTTTATCTAGCGGTCCTCACTCAAACTGCAAAATGCATAGATTTCTAATGCGGCGTTTACAGGCTGCCGCTGCCGCTGCCACTCGCGCTGCTCACTTCCCTGCTGTAGCAAATATTTTTATCAGCAAAATTTTGAGAGTTCGACCATTGAGCCCCGGTAGACGCTCGGTTTTTTTGCTACATATATGTGGTACTTTTACCACACAAAAAACTCAAATCTTGCGTCCCGATGAGGTAACTTATTTGCCACTTGGCCGTAGGTCTATGCCCTAAATACTCTCTCTCTTTTACGGCTACGCACATGGAGTGGAGCGGAGAACAAAGCAGCGATGAAAGCGGAGAACAAAGCGGCGAAAACAAGCGAATAAGTGGAGCGCAGAGCAATACGCCGATAGTCGAGCCAAGTGAAGCGTTCAAGCAGCATGTATATTTTTTCGCCGCTCTTATCTCTTATCGCTGCGAGCGCAACGCCGCGACCCTTAGACCGTCAGATAGTGACAGATTCTGGTGCCCCATTTTCGCATACAAGCCTCGAAGGGGGTTGAAAAGTACTTCGATTTCGAGTAGAATTAAGGGAAATTTACGAATGGTCCCTGGGGATAACATATGGAAAATTCGATTTTTCTTAACAAAAAAAATAAAAGGTATCTCTCGCCAATTTTTTCACGCAAGCCTTGTTCACTAAATGACTGACTGATAAAACCTGGCTTCGGAAATGGGTTAGCCGGTTCCGTAATCGCGTTCTGGCGATGCCTTTTCGAATGGGCACTGCGGGAGACGGTTCACGACGATCCTGCCGGTCCTTTGACTTCCGCTCCAAATACCGCCACCGAAGGGATGTGCGGCAGTGGCAGTGGCAGTGGCAGTGGGCATGAGCAGCGCGAGCGACCGAGACAATTTTGAGAAATTGACCGTTAAGCCCCGGCAGACGGTCGGTTTTTGCTACATACCGTACGTCCCACTCTGTACGGGCCAGTTTGAAGTTACCTTCGGGGAGGCTTGGTCGGTACTTGAGTCATTTAATACCGGTAGAAGTCGAGTCGGTAGTTAGACTTGGTGTCAATTCGGGTGATCGAAGCGTCTAACTTCGAAATTATGAATTTGTGAATAATGGAAATTACTCACCATTATTCACAAATTCATAATTTCGAGGTTAGACGCTCCGATCTCCCGAATTGACACCAACTCTAAATACCGACTCGAATTCTACCGGTATTAAATGTTTCGATTACCGACCAAGCCTCCCTGAGGGTAACTTTCAAACTGGCCCGTACAGAGTGGGACATACGGTACATATACCTATATGTGGTACTTTTACTATACCGTATGTCCGTCTCTGTACTGGCCAGTTTGATAGTTACCTTCGGATAGGCTTGGTCGGTAATCGAGACATTTATACCGTAATTATAATTATTTTCGTAATTTCCATTATTCGCAAATTCTCAATTTCGAGGTTAGACGCCTCGATCTCCCGAATTGACACCAACTCTAACTACCGACTCGACTTCTACCGGTATTAAATGTTTCGATTACCGACCAAGCCTCCCTGAAGGTAACTTTCAAACTGGCCCGTACAGAGTGGGACATACGGTATAAAAACTCAAATCTCTTGCATCCCGATGAGGTAACTTATTTGCCACTTGGCCGTAGGTCTAGCAGGGAAGTGAGCAGCGCGAGTGGCAGCGGCAGCGGCAGCCTGTAAACGGGGCGCTGCCGTAGAAATATTCAGGGCAGGGAGGTGGGCAGGGAAGTGGTCAGCGCGAGTGGCAGCCTGTAAACGCTGCATCAGGCCAGGCGAACGTTGAGACGCAGAACGTGAGGTCGCGCTACCCACTTCCCTGCCCAATTTCCTGCTCACTACAGCGGCATGAGAACGTCGCAGCATCCCCTCTTCTCCCTACCCACCCTATCTCATGCCTCGAGTGACCCCCCTTCCTTCTACAGGAATATACGCATAAAGAGAAAGAAATATCCCAACGACGCGAGGATTTCTAAAACGCATGAGTTTTAATTTGAGGGAGCTTTGAACAGCCCGCGTTCTTCAGCGGAAATTAAACCAATCGGAATGCTTCAAGACAGTGTTGTCTGATTGCCACGTCGCTGAACTGGCAGTTACATAACTGACAGATGAAGCAGTATTGAAATACGCTGCTATTCGGATAACTGTCAGACAAGAGTAACTGTTATCTGGCATATTTCACTGGACATTGATAAGCGGTTTTCAATTTTCTGAACTTGAATCAACAATCATAATGCGGTCACTGGCTCGGCCACCCCCTGGCCCCTCTACTCACGGAGCATAGCGTCGCCCACGCTCCGAGTTTGGTATATAAGACGAAGCGGGCACCGGTTATCTGGTCTTGCCTTGTCTTGTTATTATCAGTTATCCACGCGTTTTGTATCTCTTGAGTATAACTATATCAGTCTTATAGTGAGTGCAGTGTTCGTTACCCGTTTCCGCACCTTTGAAGCAGAGTGCTTTAGTACTTCATTGCACGGACCCGGAACGGCTCGGTGCATAACGGAGTTACTGGAGGGTGGAGCAGGCGTGGACGACGGGTGAGCGTGAGATGAGTAGGGGAAGGTGGGGCAAGTTGACGAGGTTAAGCGAAAACAGCCTACAAAAAATAACACAATATTTTAATTTTAAACAAAGGAGTATGTTATTAAAGATGCATGATTCAACTATTATTTGCAACCATAAAAATAAAAAAAAGTTATCCAAAAAGGGTACAAAAAGGAAACATTACAATTGCTGTGCATTTTCGTCATCTTACCCCATCTACGGGGCGAGAAGACGAACATATTGGGGCAAGATGACGACTATACACAAAAGTCACATTTAAACGGGCCATGCTTTTCATATCCAGTGCAAGCTTCATGCCACCACGATTCGCACAATCCACGCTTTATCCAGTCTTCGGATCGAGGCTCATATCCTGGATATGAAATGTCTTTGTTTTTAGCAGAATGAATTAACGATCTAGTCGAAGATTTCTGAAACACGTCCTTTTTTACTCTCTCAACTTTTTTTGCTTTCTTAACATCTTTGCTATTTTGTTCTCTTTCTTTCTGTTCTAGTTCTTCTTTGTTTAAAGTAGCAGTTAGTATAGAGGCTTTTTGTGTTTCTTTCTCTTAGTTCTTTTACAGAGGGCGATTATATTTTGGAAAGGGTCTAATTTCAATCAACCTACGAAGGGTAGGTTCTGGAATGTATTTCAGAGAGTCCACTGGCATTATTCACTGTCATATTTTCTTCCAGAACAGCATGGATGGCAGCGATTAAATTGTATTCCGACCAAGACCGATGATTGCTTTCTTTCTTATAATTTCTTACCGTCTCCAAAAAATATATAAAATTAATGTGAAATGAGAGAATTTAGTGGCTAGCTATTAATTTTTCTCATTTCATTTTAATTAACAGACGTTATCTTCTTTCATGAAATAACATTTATAAAATAAGGGGCAAGATGACGAGTTCGTCATCTTACCCCCGTCAACTTGCCCCCACTAGTAGGATTTTAAAGAAAATTAATTTTTTAATAGAAACACATGTTTTTATGTCGAAGTTTAACTGTACTCTACTTATGCTAATCCTACTTAATATAATTAGCTATTTGCCAGTAAAATTCTTACCTTTGTTTTTTTGTAAATCGTTATTTCGATTGAGAACGATTTTATAACACTATAGGTTAAAACACGCTCGATTCTGTAATCCCGGCTAAATTAACACTGGCGCCATTTATGTTCGTATGGTATAGTTACGTCCTAGGAAGGTTGTCATAGCCAGTTTGCTTTGCAGAAATCTTCTCTCGGTTTTTGTAAATAACGAATTCGTCATCTTGCCCCACCTTACCCTACTCCATGAGGGAATGGAGGACAAGGAGGGCTCCCCGCAGAAGCGCGTAACGCGCGTGATGCAATATAGCCGTGAGAAGAAGTCGGAAACGGAGAACGCGGAAACGCGTCCGGCTTTGGAGCTGCACTTAACGATCGACGAGCTTCCGGTCGTCTTCAGATACCTGAATGACAGGGATCTTTCGAGCGCGATGAGAGTTTGCAGGTAGAGCGTTTTTGGCAGAGTTACTCGAGCCGTGTTCGGAAGTAATTGTAATCATCGCGCGACGTTCCTTCAGTTTGTGGTCGGATGTGGCGGAGAAGGAGAAGAGGAAGCGACTGCGATCGCCACACCTGCTTCTGATGCACATGTCGGAGGGTGCAAGCGCTACCGATCTCACGGATATGCACATCCAGCCTGTTCTGGGATTGCTGTTTACCAACGAGGGACACAAGGATAACATGACCAGAGCACATTCGGATAATCGAACGAGCAGGACTTTTGGTAGGTCAATTATCTCGCTATTCGTCGCTTTGATTTTAAAAATCACAGGCCTCACAACCACTGCCCTGGCGGAAAAAAGCTACGAATAAGTATGGAGAAGACTGCAAGTTTTTATACCGATAACTACAACTTACTACGAGAATTGAAAGACATTTTGTAGTTAGATGTAGTATTTAGCGTAAAAAGTTGTAGGGAAGAAGGTACAAATATCTATGCCGAATTAAAAAAAAAACTGCACATTCGAAATCAGCAATAATGACAAATAGCTACAACTCTTTTGTGAGGATGGAATCAATTTTCGTATAGTTGTAGTCTTCATTTTTTTTTTTCGTCGGCATAGATAGTGGTAGTATTTTTTTCTTCGAATCCGGTGAACCGCATAAATATAAAATTGCAAAAATGCAAATGGTGTCATAATCTATGTTTCTGCTATCAGTCAAGCATCTTTAGATACAATTTTGTCTTTAAAATAACTGAGCTACAAATATCACGTAACTGAAGGTGACATTTTTTGTATAACACTTAACTCTAATATCTTATTAGCTTAAGCTGAGTCAAAGTTAAAATAAAATATTAGAGTTAAGTGTTCGTATTATTTATAATTGCATTATATGAACGCAGTATTTTTCACTTCGATTGAACACCTGGGCAGTTGTAGAGAGTTGTAGTATATCGCAGAAATATTGCAAATATATCTACAAGTTCTTACTTCTATAAGTAGTAAACTGTGAAAATTGGTAGCACACGGAGTAGCGTACTGTTGTGACTACAAAATACTAGGTACAACTTTCTACTCTCCTTCGAACTTATGGCGTTAAAGTTGTAAATTATTGTAATTGTCACTAAAAAAAAAACTATAATATAACAAACTACATGTTTTTACAATGCATTTGTCTCAAGTTGTAGTATTTCATGGACTACAACTTGAACTTTTAAATGTCTTCTACAACTATGTATCCACGCCAATCTACAACTGCCACTTAAGGAGTTAAGTCCACTTGTCAGGGTCGGGAGAATCGAACAATTTTTTATTGCATATTCGTTAACAATAAGCCTTCAAGAATATCCTCAGCAAATTTTATAATGATCAGAGCAGTAGAACCGGAGCTATAGGCATTTATAGCGTGCCGCCTCGCCGCTCGGCCGCGTAGCTCAAAACTTTAAACGCAATTATCTCAGAATCGTGTTTTTCAAAGAAGATTACTCAAAATCAAGTACATCGATCATTACCAAATTTTTTTCTGCTTGTTTATCATGCTAATAGCTTGTGCTTGAACGAAGGATTTTCATTGTTTGTGGAAGAAATTTTTTTACACCGGAAAATCCGAAAATTGATGCCCTTCGAAAATGTAACTTTTTCTAAAAAGTCCCGCCATTTTTCCAAAAATCATAATTTTGACAAATCCTTCGTTCAAGCACAAGCCAATACAATATACTAACCAAATTTTTTTCAAATTTTGATTTTGGATGAACTGTTCCCGAGTTATTACGTCCACCGCCAGTGAGGCTCGAAAAAAGGCACTTCCGGAAAACCGCTGCAGCTCCGACATTTTTGAATATTTTTTTTATGAAAAAATTTGCACAAGTACTTTAAAACGTGTACTAATCGACAGTGTTAATCGTTTTCATATAAATATTTATTATGCTGCCGAACAAAAATCGAGACAATCTCGTACATTCGCTTGCCACAAGTGGACCTAACCCCTTAATGTAGTTAGTTGTAGTTTCAAGCGTAAAAAGTCGCAGACTTTTTTCCAACATGGTGTTTATCTAATTTCAGAGGAAATAAGGGAAATTTTTATTAACAAAGACATCAACCTGAAATTAGAAACATGCAGTAGAGTTTTAAAAAATAATAATTTTCAAGGTGTACAATAAGACACCAATATTAATTAAGCGAATGAAGAGTGTTTTTGTAACTTAAAAATTTATATTTCATGTCAAGACATTTTAATCTGAGCATCACAATGTGATTTAAGGAAATGGGAGTCTGGTTTCCGAGATAAGAAACATTAATTCAACCGGGCCTTTATATTTTAAATGAAATATTGATGCAGGTAGATGAAGTAGGAATTATAGTATCATATTATGAAAAAGAAACGAAAAAGAAATTGACCATCTTGATTGACAACTGAGAAGCTGAATGTGATAGGTGTTTTTATAGGAAGATTATTGAATGAAAAAAGGGGAAAATCGTGAGTTTTAGGGTGAAAAAGGGCAAATTGAAATCCATTATTAGTTGCTCTTAATGCCAAAACTGGAGGGAGAAAACGAGATCTCATTGAAAGGTATTTTGATAGTATTTTCATTCGATATATTCTTTACAATTTTCTTTTTCGAATTTTCAAATTACATCAAGTGTTAATAAATAGTAATCTTTTACAGATTAGAAATTTATGATCGAAATGGCAATTTTCGAAATGTGGTTAGAACAGGAAACATAGAACACTTGGCATTATCCTGATACAACTTTTAGAGATATCAACAGTGACAGTCCCATACCTCCGTTCGAAAAAAAGCTCACATATTGATATATTTAAAATCAGGCGGTAAATAAGGGTGTCCCGCTCGGTGACGCCAAAGTTTTCAGCCTCGACCGCCTAAACACGCGCACCAGCTTGAAAGCGAAACCGCCAGTAATATCCGCTTAACGGAACCGACGAATAAATTTTGCATCAGGATATCACTGCGCCCAGTTGCCCCGAGCGTGCGTCGTCGTGACGGTGATGGGTTACGGCTCGATATGGAACGACAGAAGACTCGAGCCGATCCCTACCAGCACACCAATGGCGTCTTGCCTCTACCTCCCCGCGATACCGGGGGTGAAGATTGAGAACTTCTCCTGCAATGAGAAGTCTCCCTCGATGTCATGTCGAAAGTTAATCGAGTCGCTGGAACAGAACGACGTGTCATGCCTCGTGCTCTTCTTCAATCGCTGCTCTCCTCCTCTGAGCGTCTTGACGTCGTTGTTCAACTTGATTAAGAGGTAAGCCGTTCGCGACGCGGCCTTCCGATGGTTGCGCGCACGACCTGACAGCTACGTTAATCGCCACAGGAACGAGCGCGCCGTCATCTGGGGCGGCAGCGTCGACAAACTGACCGTCTGCGAGGAGAGTGGCAACGGGAGAACGTGCGGCGTGCCCGTAGAACTTGCCGGCTGGTACATCAGCGACAAAGACGTGTCCGCCTGGTCCGTGATGTTCGGACACCAGTGCGAAACGGAAGAACAGGTCGAGAGGACGCTGACGAGCTTCAAGGCCAAGGTGAACTTGCGGAAGTATTCCGTCGGGTTCCAGTTCTCCTCTCCCGACCGAAGCCACGTCTTGTTCAAGGAGAGAAACGTGGAGTCCGGTATCTTCAGGCGGTTGTTCCCCGCTGTGCCGCTCGTGGGGGCCATCGGCTTGGGCCAGTTCGGGCGGACCTCCGTCGCTGGTGTCACGAGTCGGAGCGATTTGCTGCTGAATTATTCGTCGAGCGTCTTCATGATTCTGTCCTACGGATAGTAGGGCGAGCGGCCGGCGGAAACCTATTCCCGCCGGATGTGAATCGCGACGCAGCGGTGACGATACATGCGAAATTTTTAATTATCGCTGAGCGTCGTCTCGTGGGAATTAATTTCACCCACGCCCCCTGCGTCGCGCAGAGGGATATTTTGCCTTCCCAGCCGGACAAAATTGTATTTTTATTTTTTTGTTGTGTACTAGGGCTTCTGTTGGTTTGTGTATCTAAATTGGTTGTTTGAGTCGATTCATAACATAAAAAATGTTTATTTGTAATTTTTGTAGAGAAAATAGTAACATTCATTACAGATAAAGTACAATAATAATTTTACACACGCATATGATCTGTTTTTGTATCCTGCATTAATCAGATGATGACGAGTGCCAAGATTACTCAGGCGAGTTCTCCGCTTCGTCGTCTTCCGATGCTTCGGCGTTCCAACCTTCAGAATAAGGATCGGCGGGCGACAGCATTTCTATTGTCTCTTTTAAGAAAGGCTGTGATTTTTTCTTTATGTAACCAACTTTTTGTTTAACACGTTGAGTGTGTCCGCATGGGAACTGGTTCTTAATTCTTTTCAGAACTTATTGTTTTTTAAACACTGCGAAAAAAAAACATGAACGTTACCCGACGTTTTTATCATTTCAGATATGCGTAGGGATGTGTGCAAGAGATATTCAGAAGCACATCACATGGGAAGTAAGTAATGATATTCAGCGCCACCTTATCCAAGGAGATCCGGCCTGTCTGCAAAAAATGTATGCAAGATGTAATTAGCCAATCTTCCTCTTCACTACAATCTTCATTCACTTCTACTTAATTGGCCCGGCGTTTACACCCAGGACAGATCTCAGACCACACCATACATATCGTTCGACATACCCGCGGGTTGTTATCGAATCTCGGGTTTTGAGATAACTCAGGCAACGGGGCTGGGATAGTGTAGGTTTTCTTACAATAGCATTGTTTGCGCAGCACATGGAAGTTTATGTGGACGACGAAGCCAAACTCACTCTACACGGACTGCAGCAACACTATGTGAAGCTAAAGGAAAATGAGAAGAACAAAAAACTCGTTGAACTCTTGGACGTACTCGAATTTAACCAGGTTTGTTACAATTTCAAAAGCGATAGATGGCCGGGAATAATCCGGTACTGTATCGATTCGGTATTTTTCTCAACTTCTACTTCCAGGTGGTCATTTTCGTGAAGTCTGTGCAGAGGTGTATAGCTCTCGCCCGGCTATTGACCGAGAACAATTTCCCTGCTCTTGGTATTCACAGAGGAATGACGCAGGAAGAGCGTTTGTCCAGATACCAGCAGTTCAAAGATTTTCAGAAGGTATTGAAAACGATTAAAATCGCTAATATCACTAGCTTCTTTCTAGAAATGTACAATGAGAAAGCACAGTTCATATGATGTACTCTTGAACTCTCTCACTTAGTTTAAATATCGATCTATTCGAAAATATAAAAAAAAAGTTTGCCTGCTAACGTGCTAACTCGAAACCTTTTTTCGATTATAGCGTATCTTGGTCGCTACTAATCTGTTTGGACGTGGAATGGACATCGAGAGAGTAAATATAGTCTTCAATTATGACATGCCGGAAAATTCGGATACCTATTTGCACAGAGTAGCCCGTGCTGGTCGTTTCGGTACCAAGGTAATATAGCATTGATTTGAAACTTCTGTTTATTCGATCATTTTTTTTCTTTTTTTTCGAACCTATTCTAATTTGTCATTTACAGGGCCTTGCAATCACACTAGTTAGCGATGAAAGTGACGCTAAAATTTTAAACAATGTTCAAAAGAGGTTCGACGTTGATATCACAAAATTACCTGACGAAATTGACTTGACATCGTACAGTAAATTGAATTTGTTTCTAATGCAAAATAAATCTTATTTTTCCGTCATGTATATTTCTAATTTCAAACATTTCGTTTGCATTATAGTTGAAGGCCGATAAAACTTCGACAAAGTAGCACAATCAGCTGTTTAAAATTCCACATATTATATAACATGTGAGTATTTAAATTGACGAGCTATGTGTTCCTTATTGGTGGTCACTGAAATTCCGTACTAATAAATTTCGCTTTTCTTTTAACAGCTGCCCGGTGGACAATTTTTTCTGCGGAATTGAAAAAATGTAACAGTCAAACTTACCCGCGGCCGCTACAAATGGAGAGCTGCACTATGAGAAATAGCTGGATAGACGTCCTTTCCTACTTCATTTCACGCATTGATAACATTGCGTTTCACGGTATTGTGATGATATCGTGTAATTCCCGTTTGTCGTATGAAACAAAAGCAGTAATGTTGTCGATATTGTCGTAAAATTTCTTTCTATGTCAATAATAAATAACAATTGTCATTGTACGATAGTATTTCATATATTATACCAAATTAGTGTACAGGTGTTGGTAGTGTGTAATATAAATAAGAAATGACGAAGCGTGCACACGGTGTATGTTATTGTGAAAGTGAATAAAACCGCATTTTTAGTACTAAATTTTGCTTTTTTCATGATTTAATTCGCGAAGTTCGCGAAGCTATCCGGTCTTCGAAATGGATTTGCGACAATGTCTAGTCGTTCTACTTCAACCATTTTCTCGGAAAGGCATGCCCTACCGCTGCGAGCTAAACAGCTGGCGTTATCTGTTGATCGCTGCGACTCGGCTGTGAGTCGCGCTCCACTTTCTCACTACCGTATGTCTGACGGCAAGCGCAACAGGAGCTGTAACCTAAAATTTGACTTCGGCAGTGTTTAGAGGGTGCTCAAGTCACTCACAAATAAGAAATAATTGACAGCTATCGAGAAATCAGACATTTTGACACTTTTCGCCCTTACGCTGTGCGAGCAGCGTTTATGAGTGACTCGAGCATCCTCCAAACACTGCCGAAGTCAAATTTTCAGGTCACAGCTCCTGTTGCGCTTGCTGTCAGACATACGGTATACGATACGACACGCTCGAAACAAAGTATCGCAAAGTTCAGGGTCGAACGATGAAACGAATCAAAATAAACCCGAGCCTGTTTTAGAGTACGAAGAGGTACTCCATGTAATTTTATTTAATACGGTCTTCCCATAAAATAAATATTGCTATTTTTCAATTCAGTTTGAAATAATCTATTATACACATTCGATATCGCACGAAGAGAAAGACGTTCGAAAGAATAATTATTCGCAGTTATAAGTCAAGCAACGAATGTCAGAGAGATAGTCTTACAACACGACGGCGCAGCTGCATTCTTAAATGTTATTTTGCAGTTTAAATAAAGGCAAAAATTTAAAATAAAATAAATACGGGATAAATAACTTTGTCTAAAATGTTGAAGCTGCAATAAGACAAAAATTATGGGATAGCCGAATTTCTCGGAAGAATCAAAATCTCGATTCAGTTCGAAATAGCTGAAAGAAATTATATGATTATGTAGAGCAACGAATTATGTGTAATCCGAGGAAATTTTCCAAGCTTCACCTCGCGATTTGTCCATGAAATATAAAATTTCTCAACGAAATTCCAGATTTTCCAGAATCCCCGAATATTCAGCTACAGGCAGAGCCTATATTTTCAAAAAAGTAACAAAATTTTTACACTCAAAGGTGGAAATTAATTTATAACATTGCAGTGCACGTTCGTTGCATCGCCCCCTTACGGTACTCGAAAGAGTGCATAGAAACTTTTATTCTCGAACATCGATACGATTTCCCCTTAGTTCAAAATTCCCCCAAAAAATCCCTGAACGTGACGAAAATCGCAATAAATATTACCGTTAGTTATTCGTCGTGTGTATATCCGCAGCAGCTGTAGCGTCGGTCTTGGCATTCTTGACATGAAACGAGCTCTCGATTTTGCTTTTTGCTTTTGCTTTTTCGTAGGTGCCTCTACGAAATACTGTAGAAAAATAATATTATTAATCACGGAAAACCACAAAACCTGGAAGATTCCTGAGCTTTTTCGGATTGCATTACATGTTTTTTCGATTCCCCGAGCAATATCAAATGCGTACGGAACGCGATGAATGTTTCTAGATTTTACAGGGATACCATTTTAACGTATAAAACATAAAATTGGCTTGTAATCGTTGTCAAACGACATCGGTACGATACAGCCGAGCGTTTTTTCTAACTCCATGTAGCAGGTGCATAATACGAGTAACAGGGATGAAAAGATCGAGATTTGAACAAATCTCTTGCGCCTGCCATTCATTTACAAATACCTATGCTAACTCGCATCTCCGACTTCTTCAACTATTTTATCGAATTCTCGGACATTCCAAATCGTTCAAACGAATCGTATGACGTTATTCTTGTCCGATGCCCGGTATTTTAATAAAAAATGCCATCATGTCATTGATCTTCGATCTGCAGCATTACGCGGAAACTATAGTTCTCCATATTTAAATTTGCTTCCTTCTCGTATCCCACAATTGTATCCCCCGTCTCCTCTACGTAAAAGATTGCAGCAATGATCTGACTCTTCGAATTGTCAAAATTGCAACGGTGAATCATTGGTATATCTTTGCTCGCTATATCTCGACGTTAGATTCCGTCGCGCAATCGTAGCCGAAGATAAATGCTTTGAAAACCCCGTCAATGAAACCTTCTTAGGAACCAAGTGCATTGCAATTCATCCGATTGCAATATCCCACATAGTTTCCCTTCTGTACAACTTTTAATTCGCCGGGTTGTTATTTTCCAGCCAGACTGTACCAATGCGCTCCCGTGTTACCTAGTGACCCGGTCAGTACGGTCAGCTGCTCAGCTGTTCCCCCGCTTCGGTCAGTAACCCTGCACTTCGCTTCTCTGGCCGTGAAAGGGAAAGCGACTCGGTCTCCGTACTATTCCGAACGAAAACATCGACTCTCCAAGTCAGCCGGACCGCGCGCGCGCGCGGGCGAGAATTTATCTCCGTTATTGATCGCGTTTGACGAAAAAATCTTTCTAGTCAAAGTTATTTGGTTTCAAAAGTGGCATACGTTACATGCGATAGAGTTTAGAAGTAGCTCGTAATTTTCGAGATATTAAAATCAACTTTATTTTTTTAACCCCTTTATGCCTGATATATCATATTTGATATGTTACGGAAATTGACACGAATTTATCTTGAATGAGCTCTGATAGTGCCGGTACCTGTTGGCATTCTGCATACTCTTCCTTATGATGTATTGTTTGTTGCCTATCTCTCAGAATAAATGACATATTAGAAATTTCAAAAAAAAAAAATTTCAAAAAAAAATTTCAAAAAAAAATGTTCATAAAACACTCAAAAATTTTTAATATCCGGTCATTAAAAGTAAGTGTCGAGAAAAAAAATTTTGTTGGGGGAAAATGAAAATTCAGGCACACAAAGGGGTTAAATAGATTTTGAAATTTTCGTTCATACAAAAATTATTCAACTCACTGAGACTAATAAGAAGGTGGGAAGTGAAATGGTCATCCGTCTAATCCTTCGTGAGATATTGCCGCTCGAATTGCAATATCGGTAGCTAATACGTTACTTCGTACAGAAATTCAATAGATTTCGGACAATTTCTTATACGGTACTTTCTAAGATTTAGAAGGAGATATTTTGATGCAATTTTCCTGGCAAATCCAGTCTTATGATAGTTTATAGATTAAAAGGGCGACCGAAAACTCTATCGGTTAGCGCATACCTCTCTATCGCGTTATTCCTCTATTTCCAAACAGCGTGTTTTGTGCATTCTCCTCCCCACATCAGCTAAACTGCCGCTAAACGCATTCGTTCGATGCGACAAATGCCTGTAGATTATCTTTCCGGATACGTACTCGTGATATCGCGAAATCGTCGACGATATCGTAATCGTTCTTCCGAGCTCATCGATTGACCGCTAAACGCATCAACCGATCGTGCGGATGCATTAGAAAATGGTTCGACGACTTTCGAATGCACGCGTAGTATCTATAACCAACGGCGATGCCGTAGAACGAATTTCATGAGCATTCATTTCACTTTGAACGTTACCGACATCACATTCGTTATACAGTAGTCCCTCGCTTTGCAGGAATTTGATTTCGTGGACTGTAATGAAGCGTAACGGTCGAAAGGCACGTTCCGGATCTTCCAAGGTAGACGGTCGAGTCCCGTAATTTACACTTTTCCATAGCAGTGCTACACCTATTCCTTACTGATAAGTAGATGGAAGAAAATTTTAGTCAGTTTTCGTTGAAACTTACCAATTAAAGAAAGACATTATCGCGAAGAAGAAAAGTGGTGAATATGTAGGATACTTGGAAAGACTTGGTCACTCGCAATCAGTTCATTGATACGACACTGTTGAGGTACCGATGGTCGGAACCCCTGCTACTTTTCTTCACGCTTTAATGAATTCGATTCTACGGAAATATCCCCCGAGTTTTCCTGCAAATCGAGGGACTACTGTATTTTTAAAGCGTAGGTATATCATATTCCAAACGTTGAAAATGTCACACTGCAAAGATTCGGAGCATTCGTAGTCCCTGAAACGCTTTTAATATCATTCGGTAGACCGTAGATCCGAGTGAGAAACGAATTGTCGATCGACGTGAAAACAACGTCGTATATCGACGTCATATCGATGTCGATCAATAATGCATTTCTCAATGGAGATGGGCATCAGCAGGGGCTTGAGACGATGCATGTATTGCTCGGTGCATCTTCGAAGTCCATTGAATATCTTTACAAGCGTTGCCGTATCTAGTCAATGCATTCCTATGCAATCCCGACAGCTATGATGCGAATGACGTTTGCAGAAACGTTCAACGAACTTCTAGATGCACCGAGTTATATGCAAGCATCGTTGCGTATATCTGCAAGCGTTCGTTATATCGTAGATGCATTTCGCTGCAATTCTTACGTCTAAGATACGACGAACGCATGCAGACACATGCAACGATGCTTGCGTACAGCTCTGTGCATCTAGAAGTTCGTCGAACGTGTGTGCAAGCGTCATTTGCATCGTAGCTTCTGGGGATTTCATAGGAATGCATTGACTAGACACGGCGATGTTTCTAGAGATATGCAATGAGCTTCTAAGATGTACCGATCGATATCTGCATCGTTTCTCATTCCTGCAAACGTGCTTGTATCTATAATCAATGTATTTCGCTGCAATTCTGATCTCTACGATACAACGACGTTTGCAGATTGTCGCAAAGGCGTGCACAGCTCAGTGCATCTTAGCAGATCATCAGTGTCATCCTGTGAATTCATAGTGCTACCTCAATTATCGTTTAGTATCGTACGTGCGTTTATTATATTTTAAAAGAAGTCAGGGGTTCAGTTCTTAAATTTTCCAAGCGTCTCGTAGCTTGAGTAAATGGAACGTCCTTATTATTGCGAATTGAAACGATATCACAACAAAGAGTTCGAGCCTCGGGTAAGCACACGTACACGGCTTCTATGTGTTCGACATAAACTGGCCATGGCTCTGTAGCGTTTTCTCAATTCCACTCGCGGTCTTCCATTGCTCTCTCGCTCGCACTCACGGTCGCGCACCTTCGAGCGGCTCACCCACTCTCGAACACCTGTCGTTCGGCAACGATTACAAGCGTAATTTATGCTTCAAATGTTAATCCTTAACTGGTATACACCTTTATTCTAACGTACCGATTGAATGCGCCTGGGGTCCGGAGAGACCCCAGTATACCAGTTATGAGTTAAAACTGTAAGAAACATTCATCGAGTTCCGTACGCAATTAATATTGCTCGGGGTATTGCAGAAACATTCGTTTTGCAATCCGAAAAGCCCAAGAAACTTCCAGAGTTTTCGGAGCTCGTCGTGATTTATAGATATTATTTCCCTGTAGTATTTCGTAGAGGATCGTTAAACTCGTTCTCCTGGATACAAAGTTGCTAGACGTAAGCACACGGACACGGGTTTCAATGTGTACGAAGGTCAGACGAGATGGCTAAGGAATACATTGTATCTACGCCGTCTCTATCGCTCTATCTCTCTCTGACGACCGCACGACGCGCGTATCATGCCCTCTCGCTCGCACCGTTCGAGAACCTTCGAGAGGCTTCGGTTTTCTCACTCGCACTCGCGGTCTTCCATTGCCCTCTCACTCGCACTCACGGTCGCGCATTTTCGAGAATCTTCGTTCCCCCACTCCCGAACACCTGTACGCTGAAGTATATTACCAAACGCCGCGGCGAATTCGGCGGAGTCTCCCAAGGGTTGTCAGCCCACTGGTAACACGGTGGGACGCTTTTTATCTGGCTTCCTACAGGAGGTGCTCCCCCTCCTTGTCTCGGTCATCTGCTGCATCAGGCTCAATCGTTAGCACGGTTCGGGACGTTTTGGGGCATCGGCGAGAGCCGTGGGCCCGGCGAATGCGAGGAAAGCATTCACGGGTTGCGATGCCGAGCCAAGGAGCCTGGGTGTGGGGCCCAGGGCCCCCGGAATATTCCGCGTAGGGCGACTTTATAGTCGCCTCTTGCGCCGTTTAATCCGGGCGCGATAGGAGGAAGGGTGGGATGGGTGGGTGGGTCAAGAAAAGAAGAGAGAAGAAGACGAGCGAAGACCGAGTGCCCGGCTCGACCAAGGATGGCCGGTTTTTGCATCTCCGACGGAGATTTCCGGTGAGATTTCATTTTCTCCCGCTTTCTCTGTGTTTCGCGATGATTCGATGTTCGCGATGTGTTTCTACGATGTGTTAATGTGATCGCGATGTGTTTCTGTGTTTCGCGATGACTCGATATCCTTGAAACGCGTTCCGTGTCGATTCGACCGGCTCGGAGCGAATTCTAGAGTTTCGGCTTCTATTTTCGTGGAGCTTTGCTTCGTCGAGCGATTTCCTCGGGTAAACGCGGTCGTCTCTAATCGTAGTTTTTGTTCTCCGTCGCAGGCGGAGCGAAGGAGGATGAAAAGTCCACTACACGCTCGGGCTTCGGCTGCGTCGTGGACTAGGGTTCCGTCACGAGCACTATGTGTGGTGAGTGTTATATATTTCTGCGATAATTCGATCGATTCGCGGACTCGAAAATCTGCTTATCATAGAAGTTATCGGCTTTCGCGTCGTCGACCGATTCCTTTCGAAAAGTATATCCGCGTGCAATCCGTTTTTCGTGCGTCGCTCCAATTCAACTCGCTTCGAGATTATTTGAGGAGTTCGCGTGCAAAACCGGATATATCCACTTTTCACACAAAATCTTGTTTTGGTGGTTTCCGAGTGTAGGTCGCGCGCGCGCGTGATATCTATAGGTACATATATTCGTCTACAGCCCCAAAACCGTATAAATCCCTTTAATATTGTTAAGTGAATTTCGACACATTTGGAGCAAAACCGGTTATATCCAGATTTCGCCTGGACGAAGAGACGGCAATACATATTTAATTTCTTTTGTTCTTTTTGCAACTACTACTTGAAAAACTTACTTGTTTCGTTTATTTAAACGAAATTAATATTTTTTTTACTCTATGTGTTTGATTTGTGTGCAAAACCGGATATATCCAATGTTTTTTTTGCCAATAACGCCAAGTTTTTTTAACCTTCGAAGGGGTTTCCGTGGAACTTTCCGTGGGGTCCGGCAGACCCCGGACCCGTGGTATTCTATGTATACGAACAATAACTGTGCCCGTGGTGGGTAATAAATATGTAGAGTGTTTTTCTTATCTCCTGAAAAATTTGTAAAAGTGGATGTATCCGATTTTGCATGCGAGCTCCTCATTTCCAGTGCGAATTTAAAATCTTGTTGTCTAATGATTCGAACATCGGCTTATTATACAATGTCGATTCTCGCGTCGTCGGTCGAATTCGTTCGAAAAATGTCTCTCTGCGCAGTTCGTCTTCGTACGCGAATTCGATCCGAACGTTCTTTATCGTTGTTTTTATCGCGGTCTCTCGTCGTCCGTCATTTTCTCCTGAAATAAATCATTTCGTTGATCGCGCAATTGTTCCGTGATCGCAGACGGAGAGCACAGGAGGTCGACTTCGGGGATCGACATATCCAAACCGCGGATTGTCGACGTTTGAGCGCCGTCACGAGTCTTATGTGGTGAGTAGGTACCTACTATTTTATTTCACTATCCCGGGAGTGTCCCGCGATTGTGCATCGGTTAAATTCAAACGCGTTTATCGTTTTGGGAATATCATCGCGCTTTCAAGTTTTCTTCGTACCAATAGTCTCTCCGACGCGTAAAGAAACACCGCCGGCTGAGCGTCGTCGTGGTTACCGGCGCGGTCACCTTTACCGCGCAGTTGTCTTATCGCGGTAATAAGGAAACATTGTGTCGGCCACGGCAGTGGTATTGATGTATTGAAAGAACTATATTATATAATAGAAAGATCCCGGGAGCGTTCTGCGATTGTGCATCGGTTAAGTTCAAACGCGTTTATCGTTTTTGAAATATCATCGCGCTTTCAAGTTTTCTTCGTACAAATGGGATATTCATTTCGAACCTTGGCGATGTGAATCCTGGGTTATCATTCGCGTTATTTATTAGTTTCTAGACTCGTAGAATAGGAAGAATAATGAGCGTGAAACAGAACAGTGCTCTCGACTAATCCCATCAGTGCTTTAGAGCACCCTTTGCTAAAGCAGTGATGTGATTGGCCGAGTGCGCTGGCTTCCGTTCCCCGTTTCATATTCCCTCTATTGCGCAGGGACTGTGCGTCAGTTCTCGTGCTGTCATTCCGTTCGAAAGAAATACAACGGTCGGAATCGTTTAATTGTCGCAGACGGAGTGAATCAAGGACGCAATGTCCAGCACAGGACGACGAATACGAGGCCTCGGCTTCGATTCGTGCGAAAGGCTATCGTCCTCGGACCTCCGTCACGAGTATTTCATGGTGAGCTATGATTTTTCAATTCGCGAAGTTATTGCATTATCCGCCGCGCTTTTTCGGATGCGCAGTCGTTAGTTCTCGAACTTTCCCCGCGCGTACGTTTCAACTTTGATTTTCATCGACGCAACGTTCGGTTCATCGTAAATTCTCGTGATATATTGCTCGAATTCCCGCAAATTATATTCCTTCGTTGATCCGAATACTCGTTTGTCTCAGATGGAACGAGTAATAAATACGACGTTGTGATTCGACGACGAAATCAAGGCCCGAGCTGCGATTTTCGCGAAGGGCTGTCGTCGCTGGGCCTCCGTCACGAATATTTCGTGGTAAGTTCTAATTTCTTTTCATTTGAAATCACATTTACATTCCAGTTCGAGCGCGGTCATTAATTCGCGAGTTTTTTCACTGTGCGTTTGTTTTTACTATGATTTTTATCAAAAAAATGTTCAATTCATCGTAAATTCTACCGGTTCTCGCATGATTGCTCGATTCCTCTTAAAATACATTCCCTCATTGATTCAATTGCTCGTTTGTCGTAGCCGGAGCTATTGTCAGATAAAGTCGACTTCGAGGGCCGATAGCTTCGGCTGGACCGAAGACCGTCGGCATTTGGCTCCGTCACGTGAATTTCACGGTGAGTACTGATCGAATGTAAAATCCTCTCGACATTTGAAAGACGATCGACGGAATTTCGTTCGAAAAATACGGCGTTTCCTAATCGCAATCGTTCGTCTATTTCAGATATTCATTGGAGCCATATCTCGCGAGACGGACATCGGGGGATCCTCATCGCCGAGTAAGTCCCAGCTGTCTAAGTTCTTCCACCGTCTCTCGGTACGCGATTTGGCGAAATACCGAGAGCGATGGTCGTATATTATCTATCCTCTGACTATCCCTTTTTTCGCGTGGTGCAACGACGTCCGTGTTATTTGCAGCGAATTACGCGAAAATTTAATAGCTCCCAATTGTATTGCTTGGAGCGGAACGCTTCGTGTTCGCGGGTCGTTAGTTAAATCTCGAAATTGTTTTTTACCTTTCAAAAGAGAAATATGAAATATCTAAACGGTTCTTCTCGAATCAGGTCTCTAATTTTCGCTGCAAATTTAGATCTAAGCCCGAGGTGCGCAGACCGTTCGGTAGACGCGAATAAAATAAAATTCCGACTTTTTTCTTTAAAAATTTAACATCGAACGTTCTGTGCATCGATCGGAATATATATCAGGGAACTTTCTTCGCTCAATCGCGGTACGCGAATACTTGAATGCTTTTTCCGAATCGCTACCAGAGCCCAAGGGAGCCTGGTGACACCGAAACCAACGTAGAAGCTTGGTTTCACGCGTTTGAATCGCGGTCGGTTATTTTTCTTGGATTTTTTTCAGGAGTCGAGTCGAGCTAAAAAATTCGAGTTCTCTTATGATTCTTTCAGGGTAGCTTCTCGCTCGTTTTGTCATCGTAGAGCTAATAATAAATTGGTTAAAGTCGTCCGCTAAACATACCATAGCATTTATTCAAAGTGCAGTCGCGGCGTAGAGTCATAGAAAATAGGACAATCGCGCGATCCGATCTGTCTTTCGCGTCGTTTTCAGCAATTGAGAAGGGGTTGAGGAAGAATCTCCCCCTTCTCACACGGCGAGGGAGGAACCGGACATACCACGTGCGAATGTTGTATGAATGTGTTGGTGAGCATGTTCGTTTTTTTGGATATACAGGGGTTAGGTAGGCTTTTCGCGATTATGGCCATCGTTTTTAAATATAGGTGGATAGGTAGGGCTCCGATCTACGAATTATCGCGTTCGCGAATTTGGCCAAAGTGTGACTGAGAGTGTGAAATAAATTTTTAAATAACTGCACCGTTGCAGTCTTGCCCGCTGCTAGTATTAATGCGGCTAACGATCGTTGGTCTTGTTTCTTTTTCTCTTCCGCCTCGAACTCGCGAGATGATTATTCTTCGTTGTCGCGCGGCTTTCATTTCGATGTTTGAAGGCTTCCATCGAATTCGAAAAGCGGTAGGCAAGGACACGCGAAGGATATCCTCTCGCGAATTCGATTTAGAAGTTTCGTTATCGCTCCCTGGAGCGCTCACGAAACGCGTTCGCGTACAATCGAATTTCGAGACGGTCGACTCTAAAAATTGCGTTCCATTGCTCTCGCCCGCGTTTTCCAACGATCGTTAGGCGAGGCAACGGCGAGGTCGCTAACACCGTGCTGCGTGGTGCATGGTGGCAATCGGTTTCGCAAGCCGTCTGCGACTTCGCCTTGCCAGAAGAAAGAAGAAAGAAGTCATCAGTGAAGAGGACGCCGGTCGTTGCACCACGCACCCGACCATAACGGTTCGTATAATTTCGGAGGAGTTCTCGAGACTCTTCTGCAAATTTTTGAAATTTGCAGAACATATCGAGAATGAATCTGGAATTGAATACGTCCTATGGTTTTTCTTCTTTTCCTCTATCTCTCTCTCTCTCTTTCTCTCTATATATATTTCTCTTCTATTTAGAAGAAAGCAAAGTAGGCGTGCGATTTGATATGCATTCATTCTGAACATATAATTTTCAGAATTTTAGAAATTCAATTATGAAACATTTAATATCTCTAGTTCAATTTAATTAATTTTAATGTGTATTTGACTATCCTTTTTTTATTTATTCAAGTTCCTTGCTTTTGATAAAAGTCAATTCTCTTTGAACGATATTCTATATGGTTTGATAAGCTTCAAAATTTATTTCTGGTGCACATTGAATATGTAATATTTTGTGAGATTTTCTAGTTCTTTTATTTAATCGTAAATTTGATACAGAAAATGATTTGGCCAACTGAAATATAGTAAATGAAATGTGATAGAGTTCTACGTATAACTAATGATATACTACAAATAAGGTTCATGGCTATAATATTTTCAAAAGATTATTCAATCCAATAGGTGTACAGCATTGCTTCCGCCGTTTTTCCGAAATTCAAGGCTTCATTGTAAAAAACTGGTTATACATTTATGATTCAAAGTATTAGGGCCCTGGTCGTTTCGCTTCATAAATCGCGGATCGCGGTAGTAATACGTTAGGTTCATCCGTAATTATTTGTAATGCATAGCGCGATTAAAATTAAAGGAGAGAGTGTCATATTTGTGTGCTGACTCTCACTGACGTGGGCGTGGATGGGGCCCTGGTCATTTCACGGCATAACTCGCGGATCGCGGTACTAGTACGTTAGGTTCGTCCGTAGTTATTCTTAATGCATAGCGCGATCAAAATTAAAGGAGAGAGTGTCATATTTGTGTGCTGACTCTCACTGACGTGGGCGTGGATGGGGCCCTGGTCATTTCGCGGCATAACTCGCGGATCGCGGTACTAGTACGTTAGGTTCGTCCGTAGTTATTCTTAATGCATAGCGCGATCAAAATTAAAGGAGAGAGTGTCATATTTGTGTGCTGACTCTCACTGACGTGGGCGTGGATGGGGCCCTGGTCATTTCGCGGCATAACTCGCGGATCGCGGTACTAGTACGTTAGGTTCGTCCGTAGTTATTCTTAATGCATAGCGCGATCAAAATTAAAGGAGAGAGTGTCATATTTGTGTGCTGACTCTCACTGACGTGGGCGTGGATGGGGCCCTGGTCATTTCGCGGCATAACTCGCGGATCGCGGTACTAGTACGTTAGGTTCGTCCGTAGTTATTCTTAATGCATAGCGCGATCAAAATTAAAGGAGAGAGTGTCATATTTGTGTGCTGACTCTCACTGACGTGGGCGTGGATGGGGCCCTGGTCATTTCGCGGCATAACTCGCGGATCGCGGTACTAGTACGTTAGGTTCGTCCGTAGTTATTCTTAATGCATAGCGCGATCAAAATTAAAGGAGAGAGTGTCATATTTGTGTGCTGACTCTCACTGACGTGGGCGTGGATGGGGCCCTGGTCATTTCGCGGCATAACTCGCGGATCGCGGTACTAGTACGTTAGGTTCGTCCGTAGTTATTCTTAATGCATAGCGCGATCAAAATTAAAGGAGAGAGTGTCATATTTGTGTGCTGACTCTCACTGACGTGGGCGTGGATGGGGCCCTGGTCATTTCGCGGCATAACTCGCGGATCGCGGTAGTAGTACGTTAGGCTCGTCCGTGATTATTTAAAATGCAGGCACTGCGAAAATTGAAGGAACGCATCTTTCGGGTAGCGTACGAATCTCGCGTTAAAAAACTGGTCATCTTTTGAAGCGAACGGCGGAAGGAAAACGGCGGAAGCAAAGTTGTACACTTAATAGTATTATTCTGTTCTCATCGCACGCCTACTTATGATACACACATTTCGCATATACCATGTATTAGTTTAAGAAAACTTGGTGAGTACCCCACTGAAGTAAAAGTGGATTAGATGTATAAGTTCTGTCAACCGGAGTCTCACTACGCAGTGTCCTAATTGAATATTTAAACATATAAATAGAGTCCTATAATTTATTTCAAACATTTGAAACACGTAATACTATTGAACTTTATTTGTTCAAAGCTAAATTCACATTACAATTATTGTATCGATAAATTTTTTTAATTCAATTTACAATGCGCTTAACGCTGGAAGAATGTAAATACTAGTTAAAATGATATCATTCAAGCTCCTTCAGAGAATCTTGCATTGCATTCGATGCACAAAGTATAAGATATTTTTACTGAAATTGTAATATTGAAATTTTATCAAGCTCAATACATTGGACATGCAATTATTGAAGAATATTTATCATAAGAGTTAATCACTGGAGAACATATTAAATGTTCTCAAAACGTCAGTGGGGCTCCGGTTTTGACCCCCGGAGGAAGTACTTGCCTTGTAGCAGTGAACTCCGGGAAAAATTGAGTTCCGCGGAAATTTACCACCCTCACACGGTGAGGCACTTTTTATTATATAAAATGTGGTGCGTCTCGCCTTTTTGCCTGACGCCCACTTAATCCCCAATGCCTTCGGGCATCCTATCCTGAAAAGGATACTTCGACCCGATATTTATGTATATTATTGATACATAAATAAATAAACTCTTCCCTCGCCTCATCTATCATTATTTTTAAGGGATTCAGAGTGGAGTAAGAAACGAGGAACGATCGAGTAACGTTGATCGTGTTCATCGCTTTCGTTTTCCGCTCAGAGAATCCATTAAAAATGTTCACCTCTCATATAGGTTAAGAGAATTTTTGTAATTTAAATAAAGAAATATATCTATGTGTCTCCTTCCCTCATCTCACCATTCATATGACATCATTATTTTTTAAGGATTCAAATCGGGGTAAAGGATGGAGCAATGATTAATTGGAATTAATCATTTATCGCTCTTTTTCCCTTCTAAGAATTCTTTAAAAATATCATATATATCCATTTAAATTAAGACTACTAATCATTTTCTATTTCAGGTCTACGAATTAATACAAAACTTTCTTTTTCAGGAAATATAGATATAAGTTACTCTCTCTCTTTCTCGATTAGCCGAGTGTTACAGAGATTTCTGTTTCTCTGCTGTAAAATTACAAATGGAATAGAATTTGCAACGGCAACTTGTCACCAAAATCATAGCACTCTCTGTGACACTCGGCTATCGAGTTTGGTTGTATTGAGAAGTTGTAATCTGTCTGCTTTCTGTTTCAGTTCATCAAACTTCGTGCTTCGGGCAACTTTTTGATGTAAAATTAGATAAAATTAATTGTTCTGCTTTCTGTTTCAGTTCGTCAAATTTTGTGCCATTATGCAACACTACTTTTTAGACGGACTACGGCAATTTTTTCATCTGAAATGAGATAACTAATCATTTTGCTTTCTGTTTCAGATCGCTGAGATTGTAATAATAGCATTTTCCAGGCAAACTGCGACTGTTTTTTTTATATTTAAACAAGACTGTTAATCGTTCAGCTTTATGTTCCAGTTATAGATTTGGTCTTATTCTTGGAACACTTGATTTCTCAACTTCTGAAAAAGAGCTCAACACTTGTCGCCGTGGGAATACACGAAACTCTAGATTTATTATCATTAGTTAGGCTTCATCATCTTAGGGTATTATATTTCATCTTCAGCTCCCGTGTCTTTGCAATTGCACCAGTTGCTTTTCCTTTATTATCTCTCTTTGATCGTTGTCTCGTTATCGGCTATCAACCACATCCCTTCAATTATCCTCCTGCAATGTCGTTTCGTCGTTGGGGTGTCTTAAGCTTTTAGGCTCTTCGTTGAATTCGTAGATTCTTCTTTGAACTTGTAGGTTATTTGTCGAATTCGTATAGACTCTTCGAACTCGTATAGGTTCCTCGTTGATTTCGTATAGGCTTCTCATCACTTTCGTATAGGCTCCTCGATCTCGTTTAGGCTCTTCTTCGATTTCGCAAAGGCTTCGATCTCGTTTAGTCTCGTCGTCTTTGTTATATAGGTAGATACATGGTCTTTCCTCTATAGGCTTCGCTCGATCTTCTTAAATTCCTCGTCGTCTCTATAGGCTCTTCGTTATTATTCTACAGGTTTCCTATTACGCTCCTCGCGATTTGCCCTTCATCCCAAAAGTACATTTTCATACTTTTAAATGGCAAGAAAGTAAAAGCCGTCGTAAGCATGGTGTTGTTGCAGAGACAGGGGAGCTTTCCTACATGTAGGGAATTCATTTACTTGTAAGGATTAGTTTAATAAGACGAATTTGTTTTATTAATTAGTTTAGTAAATCTCCACGATGGAACCGGACTTTAGTTTTTAAACTAGTTTTTAATAACACTATGTAAGAGCATCGACAAGTTTTCATTCGCGTCTCTCATTTTTTTATTTATACAGTTGCCCCTTACGTACCGAAAGAATCGCGTGATAATTTATCGTTGCTAACGTTTAAAATATCGGGAATTAGATTTCTAGAAACTTATCGATGGTCGCGGACCGTCATTAGCAGGGACCTTCTCGTGGTACGGTCTGAAGGGTCCGCAACGCTCGTGATCGAGCCTTGCGGATCTACCAACGCCTGCTATTTTGTGGTAGTTTCTTCTCGCGAAAATATAAAATATCATCAATTTGATGGACTTTGCATTCGTGGTAAATGAATCGTTCAATTTCAGTAGAGTAATTTTGAAAATGACATAAATGCTACTCTGCATCTTCCGAACTTCCCTCATGGCCTGTCATCTTTGGGACCGGAACTCTGGGGAGATGCGGCGCGTAAGTTGACCAATGTTATACTCGTACTTTAATTGCCAAGGTGTTGTGAATTTATCTGTTTTATTAAGTCGGCCCGGAAGGCGAATCGTTAATTTACTTAAATTTCAGTAGGAGCATTTAAAACTTTTTACAAATTCAAATTAAAAGCTATTGTAGAATGAGTTGTCTGAATTTGTTTGACTTCCACTAAATTCAGACAGCAACTCATTCCACAATAGGATTTAATTAAAATTTGTAGTAAGCTTTAAATGCCGCTACTGAAATTTTTAGTTGAGACGGTCTTGTCGGGAAGCAGCGATATGTTGGAGCGTACGCTACGAATCGAACGCCAAACGGTTGAATCTACTTAGCGCTGAAGTCGCGTGACTCCGGCGAGAAGAACCGCAGTTTCGCCGGTTCCTTCGACGCGCTCGCACGTTCGGGTTGCCGCGGGGAATCGGACCCTCAATTCGCGGATAAGCGGTATCGACGCGGCAGGGAGGATATATCGCGCGGATTTATCCTCGGGGAGACAGTGAGGCGATCCTGCGGAGAACGAGAGGCTCGGCGTGCCTTGCGAGCCGAGATACCGACGCGGTGAGAAAAATATCCTCCTCTCGTTGGCCATTTTAAGACGATCTCGGGTTCCGAAAAAATTCCTTCGCGCCGCGTTTTCCTTTTGTGATGGGGAAAGCGTCTTCGTCGGTCGTTTCGGCGCGTTCGAGTCGCGGTGTCGCGTCTGAATTCGCGACACGGAGAGACGCAAAATCGCGGAGAGGCGGACAGTTTCATCGGTAGTCGTTCACGCGCGCCGCAAAGTAGCTCCGAAGACTCGTGAAGCTCGTGTGGCAAGGGAAACAATTTCTCCGCGTATCGCTTCGACGTATAACATTCGGACGGCATTGAAGCGTTGACACGAAGTGGTGCAGAAGATCGCGTGCAAATTCTTCGTTTTACGAGAGACAGTGATGGACTTTGTCGCCTTCGCGTTTGTAAAAAATTGTACATCAGTCGGGATGCTGCGGAGAGAACTCCGCACGAAGACGCTGCATGGGGGATGCAGTAGGCAGAGCAAAATCGAGAGCTCGTTTCATATCAAGAATACCAAGACCGATGCTACTGCTGCGGATGTACGCACGACGAATAACCAATGGTAATATTTATTGCAATTTTCATCACGTTCAGGGATTTTTTGGGGAAATTTCGAAATAATGGAAAATCGTATCGATGTTCGAGAATAAAAGTTTCTATGCATACTTTCGAGTATCGCAAGGGGGGCGATGCAACGAGCCGTGCACTGTGATGTATTATAAATTAATTTCCATCTTTGAGTGTAAAAATTCCGCTGCTATTTCGAAACTAGACGCTCTGCTTGTAGCTGAATATTCGGGGATTCTGGAAAATCTGGAATTACGTTGAGAAATTTTATATTTCATGGAAAAATCGCGAGGTGAAGCTTGGAGAATTTTCTCGGATTACACATAATTCGTTGCTCTACATAATCCTGTAATTTCTTTCACCTATTTCGAACTGAATCGAGATTTTGATTCTTCCGAGAAATTCGGCTATCCCATAATTTTTTTTTATTGCACATTCAAAAAATTTAGACAGTTATTTATTCCGCATTTATATTATTTTTCATTTTTGCCTTTATTTAAGCTGCAAAATAACATTTAAGAATGCAGCTTCGCCATCGTGTTGTAAGACTATCTCTCTCACATTCGTTGCTTAACTTATAACTACGAATAATTATTCTTTTGACGTCTTTCTCTTCGTGCGATATCGAATACGTATATTTTATTTCAAACCGAATTTAAAAATAGCAATATTTATTTTATGGGAAGACCGTATTGAATAAAATTACATGGAGTACCTCTTCGTACTCTAAAACAGGCCCGGGTTTATTTTGATTCGTTTCATCGTTCGACGCTGAACATTGCGATACTTTGTTTCGAGCGTGTCGTACCTAGGTATAGTGAGAGAGTGAGCGCGCCTCACAGCCGAGTCGCGGAGATCAACAGGTAACACCAGCTGTTTAGCTCGCAGCGATAGGGTATGCCATTTCGGCATGATCCGGCGTACCGGGTGCGCGCTCTCGCCTCGCGCTCCCTCCTTGCGTATTCCCTTTTGCTTTTCCGAGAAAATTGTTGAAGTAGAACGACTAGACATTGTCGGAAATCCATTTCGAAAACTGGAGAGCTTCGCGAACCGGGAGAACGACCGCGGTACTCGCGAATCCTTCGATAAAAACCTCCCAAGAATTCTAGAAGCTTCTCGGTGATCGCGATGCAGAAATTTCGTGTTCGCCACGTTCGTTTCCTCGCGTATTTTATTCTCACTTCGACGTGCATGATACACTCCTTCAAATATCTCCCGTCGGCTTTGAGTTCCATTTAAAAAAAACTACAATGATTTTTATATCTCATAAACGTCGAACTTTTTTCAAAATGTATTGCATGCGATGCATGCCGCCCTCGAAATTAAATGACTTTTACTCGAAAGATTTTTTCGTCAAGTGATCAATAATAGAAATAAACCCAATTCTTTATCGTCCATGCTAGCCGATTGTTGGGAATCAATGATTTCATTCACAATAGTATGGAATCCGAGCAACTCTCGCTTTCACGGTCAGAGATGCGTTATGCAGGGTTACTGACCAGAGCTGACCAACCGGCTGCACTCACAATCAGTAAGTCAGTAGGTAGGCGACCCGGCGTATTAAAAATTGTACAGGAGGGAGACTATACGAAATATCGCAGTCGGATAAATTGCAATCCGATTGGCGCCTAGAAATTCTTCATATTGTCGGGATTTCCAAAACCTTTGTCATGGGCTACGATTATGCAACGGAATCTGAGAGAAAGATATAGCGAGCCAACCGTCGAGATTTTGCAAGGTTTTGGTCTAATCATTTCGGTGGACTCAAAAGAGCGAATTGGCTAATTGTAAATGCAAAGACAGTGCTGCCTAGCGTTTCGAGTAGCTCCTATTGATTCATATCGTTGGAATTTTCCCAGTTCGGAGATTTCGATCATTGTGTTACAGTCCTTTATAGAGGAAGGAGGATATGATTTTGGTAGGTACGCGAGAAGGAGGCGAGATTGAATACCGAAAATCATGACCTCTGCGCGATGCTACGCATCGAAGATCAATGTAATTATGGCATTCTTTATTAGAATATCGTACATCGGATAAGAATAACGCGTTACGATTCGATTAAACGATTTGGAATATTGGAGAACGCGATGAAACAGTCAGGGAAGTCGCATAATATGCGAGTTAACGCATTCGTAAACTAACAGCAAGCGCGAAAGATTTGTTTAAACCTTGATCTTTCCCTTCTTGTTACCTACTCGAAATTATGGATCTTCTACACGAAGTTACACGAAACGCTCGGCTGCATCGTAACGATGGCATTGGCAACGATTACAAGCATACATTATGCTTCAAATGTTAACCCTTATATAACTGGTATATACCTCTTTTCTAACGTAACGATTTAGGCCCGGTGCACACGTCCGTCTTTTAACCGTGCGGTACCGCTGCGGCGCCGTAATTGCGGTCGGTGATACCATAGATAGATTGTAGCGCTGCACACACACCTCCGGTGACGTTGCGGCGCCGTACGTTCATACGCCGCAACGATACCGCACACGCACCTCCGTCTTCTCAGTAATTTGCCGTCTATAGAGTGCATTGAATTGCTACGGCAACGCAGCGGCGCCGCAACGACGTGTGCGCCGGGACTGATATCACCAACCGCAATTCCGGCGCCGCAGCGGTATCGCACGGTTAAAAGACGGACGTGTGCACCGAGCCTTAATACGCTTGGGGTCTGGTGTGACCCCAGTATACCAGTTAAGGGTTAAAACTGTATCCCTGTAGAGTCAAGAAACATTCATCGAGTTCCGTACGCAATTAATATTGCTCGGGGTATTGCAGAAACATTCGTTTCAATCCGAAAAGCCCAAGAGTATTCCAGAGTTTTCAAAACTCATCGTGATTTATAGATATTATTTCCCTATAGTATTTCGTAGAGTTTCGTTAAATTCGTTCTCCTCGATGCAAAATTGCCAGACGTAAACACACGGACACGGGTTTCAATGTGTACGAAAGTAGGGGAGAGATCTTCCGAGCGGAGTACAATAGAAGTAGGCGTGGCTTCGCTCGGCTACGGAATACATTGTGACTATCTTCACCGTCTATCGCTCTCTCTGTCGACCGCACGACGCGCGTATCGTGCCCTCTCGCTCGCTACAGTTGGTGCGCCTTCGAACGGCTCCGGTTTTCCCCAAAACGCCTCTCCGCGAAGGTATATCTGCGCGCGCAGCGGCGATTTCGGAGAAGTCTCCCAAGGTTGAATCTAGCCCCGCGCCGATGTCACGTTCCGAAGAACCGCAGTTTCGCCGGTTCCTTCGACGCGCACGCACCTTCGGTTTGGCGCGGGGAATCGGACCCTGAATTCGCGGATAAGCGGTATCGACACGGGATGAGGATCGCGCGGATTTATCCTCGGAGAGACAGTGAGGCGATCCTGCGGGAAACGAGCGGCTCGGCGTGCCTTGCGAGTCGAGATACCGACGCGGTGAGAAAAACACCTCCTCGTCGGCCATTCTAAGACGGTCTCGGGCTCCGCGAAAATTCATTCGCGCCGCGTTTAACTTTTGTGACGAGAGAAGCGTCTTCGTCGGTCGTTTCGGCGCGTTCGAGTCGCGGTGTCGCGTCGGAATCCGCGACACGGAGAGACGCAAAATCGCGAAGAGGACAGTTTCACCGGTAGTCGTTTTCACGCGTCGCAAAGTGGCTTCCAAGACTCGCGAAGCTCGTGGCAAGGGAAACAATTTCATTGAAGCGTTGATACGAAGTGGTGTAGAAGATCGCGTGAAAATTTTTCGTTTTACTAGAGACAGTAACGGACTTTGTCGCCTTCGTGTTTGTAAAAAATTCTACAACAGTCGGGATGCTGCGGAGAGAACTCCGCACGAAGATGCTGCGTGGGGGATGCAGTAGGCAGAAGCAAAATCGAGAGCTCTCGTTTCATATCAAGAATGCCAAGACCAATGCTACAGCTGCTGCGGATGTACACGCGACGAATAACTAACGGTAATAATTATTGCAATTTTTGTCACGTTCAGGGATTTTTTGAGGGATTTCGAAATACGGGAAAATCGTATCGATGTTCGAGAATAAAAGTTTCTGTGCATTCTTTCGAGTATCGCAAGGGGAGCGATGCAACGAGCGTGCACTCTGATGTGTTATAAATTAATTTCCATCTTGGAGTGTAAAAATTTCGCGGCTATTTCGAAAATACACGCTCTCTCTGCTTGTAGCTGAATATTCGGGGATCCTGGAAAATCTGGAATTTCGTTGAGAAATTTTATATTCCATGTGGAAAAACGCGACGTGAAACTTGGAGAATTTTTTAGGCTTACACATAATTCGTTGCTCTACATAATCATGTAATTTCTTTCAGCTATTTCGAACTGAATCGAGATTTTGATTCTTCCGAGAAATTCGGCTTTCCCATAATTTTTTTCTTATTGCAGATTCAAAAAATTTAGACAGTTATTTATCCCGTATTTATTTTATTTTTCATTTTCGCCTTTATTTAAGCTGCAAAATAACATTTAAGAATACAGCTGCGCCATCGTGTTGTAAGACTATCTCTCTCACATTCGTTGCTTGACTTATAACTGCGAATAATTATTCTTTCGAATGTCTTTCTCTTCGTGCGATATCGAATACGTATATTATTTTAAACTCAATTTAAAAATAGCAATATTTATTTTATGGGAAGACCGCATTGAATAAAATTACATAGCGTACCTCTTCGTACTCTAAAAAAGGCCCGGGTTTATTTTGATTCGTTTCATCGTTCAACGCTGAACGTTGCGATACTTTGTTTCGAGCGTGTCGTATCTACACCCTGCGATTCGGATTCTGTCGCTGATGACTTTTTTTAAATGTTATTTTTAAACGAACTAACCAGTGATTAATCAATCCTCATCCTTTCATTAACGAGAGTAGACGCCACCGTAGCTAATGAAGGCATGAGAATTAATTGTTCATTGGTTAGTACGTTCAAAAATAATATTTAAAAAAGGTCACCAGCGACAGAATCCGAGTCGCAGGTTGTAGGCATAGTGAGAGTGGAGCGCGCCTCATAGCCGAGTCGCAGCGATCAACAGGTAACGGCAGCTGTTTAGCTCACAGCGGTAGTGTATGCTATTTCAGCACGGTCCGGCGTATCGGGTGCGCGCTCTCGTTTCGCGCTTCCTGCTTGCGATTCCCTTTTGCTTTTCCGAGAAAATTGTTAAAGTACATAGAACGACTAGAGACTTTGTCGGAAATCCATTTCGAAGGCCGGAGAGCTTCGCGAACCGGGAGAACGATCGTGGCGCTCGCGAATCTTTCGAGAAAACCTGCCAAAAATTTTAGAAGTTTCTCGCCACGTTCGTTTCCTCGCCTATTTCAATCAGCCACTCCTCGGACTTACAATTGTTCTGTTCTTTGTGCAGTGGACTTTGGATTACCGTGTTACATCGGAGCTAGAACGGCGGTGGCTGTAATCATCATCGGTGAGTGCCCCATTCAGATTTCCTCAAACTGACTTTCGGTACGCGAAATGACGCGCTATATATACCGAAATCGGTTCGTTGTATATGCCTTTTCTTCGCTCATTCTGTCACTTTCTCTGTGTGGCTCGACGATAACACTTTAGGGGATTTGCAGCGAGACGCGTTTTGGAAAGATATTTTTATACTCAGTTTTATATTTTTCTCGTTTGCTATTTGGATAACTTTCGTCGAAAATTCGCTGCAAATGTAATCGCGAGATGGTACCACCGTTCGACGCTCGCGTATTAATTGAACTCGAAAAATCAAAAGTCGATAACTGGTCGAACGGTGAATACTTCTTCGTGTAGACGAATTCGAGAGGAATCTTTGTCAGGGAAATTTGTTCGTTTCGCGGGACGCGTTGTCGATTTGTATTTTTGCTTCTTGAACTGATGGAAAAATCGCTCAGCCCCCTTAAGAGGGGCTGAAACCTGGCGATGGAAAGAAAAGAGCCGATTTGTATTATGGTGCTGGTAGCGGATCTCTTTTCATTTCTTATCATCTGGATTTGAATTTTTCTAAAAAATATTGAAGAACTCGATTTTTAGCGGCATTATAATTGGAGCAGTCTATATTTTCGTTCATTTCAATGAAATTTGTCTCGTTACATAATTGTAAAATACGCTCTCTTCAATGAAAATCGAATTTCAAAAAGATGCTCAATTATTTTTATATCATCACTCGAAGAAATGTAATAATCGAAAGCTCGTTAACGCTTCTAATATTGATAGCTTTACTTCATTTTTTCTTACACTTTCATAATGTTGGAATGAACGACGTGTTACTTCTCTCATTTGCTTAGAAAATCCTGATCGCTACCAGTTCTATACGGGCTCTTTGAAAATCGCGGTAGCTTCGTTTCTTGGATTTTTTTCAGGGTCAGATATCTACTTTGCTTATGATTCTTTCAGGGTAGCTTCTCAGCTCGTTTTATACCTTCATCCTAAAGCTAATAATAGGGACTAAAGTTCGACCGATAAACCCATTAGCAATTGTCCTTCTTTGGACGATCGATAGAGTCACGGTTTAGAGTCCGTAGCTTAAAAAATCCGCGATTCCGTGTATCTCTTTCGCATCGTATTGCAGCTGCTGCGAGGGGGTGGAGACGAGATCTCCCCCCTCGACACTGGATCATCACCGAAGATCAACATTAGAGAATGATTGACGAGACGAATGTATGCATCAGTGCGAATGTTCAAATTTTTTGTATATAGGTACTCTCGCTGATTTTCGCGATTATGGCCATTCGTTTTTTTTTTAAATATAGGTGATCAGTAGGGTTCGTTGAATCTCAACGCATTTTTCTTTTTGGGCCAATGTATGCTTGAGAGTGTGACCGATCAGAGTCTGCTTCAGGCGGATTGGTCTTTAGTACTTCAAGATCGCGAGGATTTCGTCTCTGTTATTTATTGCTAACGATTTCTCGTAACTCGGTGTTTGAAGATTCCTCCGAACTCGAGCAATCGTCGAGCAATGAAACGTGACGAATTACTCGGACGCACAGGAAGAATCTCATCAGTGAAGAGGACGCCGTTCGTCGCGCCACACCCTTACCGTACGTCGCGTAAAATTTCCGAGGATCTTCTGAAATTTTCCGCCAAGTTCTTGACACTGGGGGATCGTTTCAGAATTGACTCTGGAATTTTTGTGTCGCACGGATCTTCTTGCACTATCCTTCTCTCGTACTGTCGCTTGTCTTTCTCTAGTGGGCTTGCAAGAGTGAATTTTCTATATTTGCTATTTTGACTTCTTTAATTAAATATTACTTAAAGAAAAATTACTTCATTACATTTCGATACGTATTTCATTTTTCTTTAAAAGTTCAAGTTATAGCAGACGTTTTTCTTATCGTATTATTAAAAAATATGAGGTTGTAGGTTTGGTTGTGAACCAATATCGGCAGTTGGGAGGCAAACTGGGATATTCCAGAGCTGCTGAGATTGAATCACAACTGCTTCTATAAGAGCAGTCATTTTTATATTAAATAAAAATTCTAATTTCCTGAAAAATCATAAACCATATTAATTATAATCGAGACTAAAATTTACTTGCTTATTTATGCTGAAAAATTATGGTCGACTTATCCTTTTTAATAAAATTGGCCTCGCAAGTCCGCCAGACATATTCTTTGCATGTGTGTGTAACTGAAAATTAAAATTTGTACCCTAACGTGGTACCGTCGACCAGCGTCGCATTGGGATGCACTTTTCGCTGCAAGTTTAGAAATACCGCGTTTTTGTCCAAGGCAATAATTCTATTTCAGTAATTTTTAATATCTAATTAATATATCTTTTTCATCCATTCTCTGCGACGCCGGTTCGATAAATCGGTGTAAAAGCCGTGTGGGTCATTACTTGTACCAGTTTGCAAGGAACGCCTACTGTATTATCTTATCTGAACCATGTCTGAAAACTCCGCAATTTGACGCGCATAGAAACTTCTGTTACTTTGCAGGTCTATTCTATATTCTACGAAAGTCGGTGCGACTCGCAATTTTTGCCTGGCGCCCGTAAAACATATGACGAAATATTATAAACTCTCTATTCTGAGAAAACCTATGAACAAATTATACCTCTATATTCTATGCCGAATATTTATTAGTCGAATCATTATCGACTTACTTAGTTGTATGATGTCACGGACTAATTCATGCAGGGTTTATAGCAAGCCATTTTGATTAAAATTAAATTATTTTTGTCTTTAATTTTTCATATTTTGCTTGACATATGAGAATTATTTTTCTACTCCGTACGATTATCTCATTTTCGTCTGAATATAAACTGCATTTTACATCGAATTCCCAAGGAGCACTCGCAAGGATGGCCGTGCTCCAATATCGACAGTCCTGGAATATCCCTACTTTGCCTCCCGAAAATGTCGATATTAGCGTACGATTTTCCCTGCGAGAATATTTGATTTTTCCTTTTCAAGAGAGAATTATAGGCAGCTATCACCCCTGCACACAATATGTATATATATATTTATGAATTTAATTAAGGATAATAATTTATTGTACCTTGAATTGATAATATATTTTGTATACGTTAATTGCAGATTTGTTCAGTTAATTGATGTGCTCTTGCTTTATAGGAAGTCTCTTGATCCAATAAGACCACTGATAGTTCAGCTTCTTGTTTCAGCCACAGCTGATTCTACAGTTTCTCAAAATTTCAGATGATACCTTTGTTATAACTATCGAATTTCTGGTTAAATTGTTTAGACTGCTATGCTATAGCATAAATCAATGCTTTCTGGATATTCATTCAATATTTGAAATGAACAATAATCTTTCAATTCGATTGGAGAAACTCAATTTGGGAAATTTTGAGATCAATACGATATGCTGCAATGATCGAAATCATTTCGAGTTCTTCCTCCAACATTATTTAGGTATGTTCAATGTTATCGTAGTTATACGATATTTCGACGAATCTCGTGTAGAAATTTACGCACAGCTGCTCCAGCATGTAGACAACCCGTTCAATCGCGGTGCTTACCAGCTGATGTTTGCTTCTCGATGAAAAAAATTAAATGACAGAAAATCGTTGAAATTTAGTACAATAAAAATGCATCAACTTTAGTTTCAGATTTTTACTTCGATAAAAACGAGAAGGATTTTATCTCGAGTGCGAGGCAACCGAAAAATCAGTTGTAATGTATCGGGCGGACTTTATTTTGGAACTGTTCATTAAACATTGTGAAAAATTCTAATGGAGCTACTATGACTGTACAGAATCATGGTAAGAGAAATTGCAAACCGTATTTATCGTTTTCCTGAAACTCATTATATTGAAAATGAAAAAATTACACCGGAGTAGAACCAAACAGCCAGCGCCATCTCCGAGTTACTCCCTGAAGTTAACCGAGCCGTGCATTCGCAACTCTGTAGTTCATTGACCCCGCCGGGAACCTGCAGACAAGTGTCCAAAAACTTGGACAATCGAAACCCAATCAAGCAGAAATTCCCACATTTTGATAAATTTTTTCAATCCGACTCCAATCAATCAGATTCTCTCGTGTTTCAAATAGACTCCGAAATTTTGAGTATTAGTCGAATCATCATCGACTTTAGTTGTATCATGTCGCGGATTAATTAATGCAGGATTTATAGCAAGCCATTTTGATTAAAATTAAAGTATTTTTGTCTTCAATTTTTCATATTTTACTTGAGACATATCTAGGATGCCCGGAAAAAAGAGTATAAGTCAAAGTCGCCTACCAAAACACTTCTACAATTTTCTTCTACTTTCCTAGAGATATTTGTGTGCTACATGCATTTAACGGTTCTTATGAGAAGTGTTATTTTCATTTTATACATTTTTTTCAACAGTTTGTGTTTCAATATAAACAAATAAAGGTGTTTTCTGAGCAATACCATTTTTTGACTTGTACTCTTTTTCTCGAGCATCCTAGATATCGTCCCCTTAATACAACAACTAGGGATCTCGAATGTTCGGTATTCAAATTGTGCACTTATTGCATGCATATATTAGTCGCTTTAGTGACTGTATCTATATCATGCTACTGGATTTCCAATCTTACATATGCGACAGACTTTATCTCGTTGTAATACTGAAAAAAGCGTACAAAGTTGGGTACAAAGTTGGGTACAAAGTAGATAATTGAAAAAAACCGAAAATTTGAGTTACCTAGTTGTAGTATTAAGGGGGCGATATGAGAATTATTTTTCTACTCCGTATGAGTATCTTATTTTCGTCTGAATATAAACTGCATTTTACATCGAATTCACAAGGAGCACTCGCAAGGATGGCCGTGCTCCAGTTTCGATAGTCCTGGAAAATATCCCTACTTTGCCTCCCAAATGTCGATAGGTTCGTTTGCGTTCTAGAACTGAATCCATGGGATGTGTTGGAACACAGAATCGCACACAGCACAGAGAGGCTTGCATCTTGTGTTCACCTTTTGTATACATTTGTTCACATACTTAGCATCCCTCATTACAGTTTTCAAGAGCTTATCATACACAAAAATTCAAATAAGTAGAAAAAAAAGACTGAGTCCAAAAACAATACAGGTGTATACATTTTTTTCTTCTATAACTTGGAGGGGAGTGATTTTTTCGGATTTTTTATTTTCAATTATCACTTCTTTTTCTAACTTTGAAGATTTTATTACAATTTCTGAGAAATATATAATACTTACCACAAAATTTTCTGAAAAATATGTTGCATTTTATGAGGCCATCTAAAAAAGATCCGCTACTTTACGAAGATCTCTGAGAAACTTCTCAGAAAAGTTCTGAAAAATTATGAGAACATTTTCCACCAGGGCTGTTACAATTTCTGAGAAATTTAGGAAATTTTTTGAAACATATCAGATTCTACAAGGCTTTCCGAAAAAACATCTGGCATTGAACGAAGATCTCTGAGAAATTTCCCAGAAATTTTCTGAAAAACTACGAGAAATCTTTCCACCGGGGTGACACGAGTCGAACGCCTTCGATCTTAAAATTCTCCGACCTGACGCCTTGGCTTTCAAACGCGCACCTTGCGAAACTTCTCCACATTCGAGGAACTCTTCGCGGAGGACTTCCCGTACCTATGTGTTATGTATGATCTTTTTTTCTCGGGTTATATGTACATACCTAGAATGCGTGTCGCAGCGTGTAGGTTCAACGAAAACCGTTCGTGGGATGATCGAAGTCGAAATTAACAGCGCGAAGAAAGGATATTATCAGTATTTCCAATTATTCGAAGGAGACAATTTGTCGAAATAGATCCTCTCCTTTTCCTGCAGTCGTACGTTTTAAAGATTTTCATATTTCGTATTCGATAAATAAGAAGTAAAAAAAGTAGTAAGCATCCAAATACCTGATCAACTTCACATGCTCCGATTTGACACGGTGTCATGCCCCTGGCAACAGATGATCATGCCTGCTGTGCGCGAGAAGAGATGCCTTCCTTCAGGCATAGATTCGAAATGGTACAAGTGACGCCATCGATGTTGAATTACTCGTAACTTTGAACACCTGTTGTCCCGTGGCCTGTGTCAGTCCTTCCCGGATGTTCGAAGGGTACTGAATTCGGTGGGCCGTCGCGTAACGACCTGTCAAGAATTTCGAAAATTTGACGAAGTATCGCTCATTCGTGCAAATGTGAGCTACCAAAACACTTCCAACCCAGGATTATTATCCGTGGAATCGACGATGTCTTCGATGCAACGCGCGTTTGCTCATAAATTGAGCAAACAACACGCGTCCGACGTAAGACGTCAGATCGCCAGTTCGACGTCCTATTCGAGAGATTTATCCAAGAGCGGAAGCAACGTATCCGGTTTCTCCTCGATGATGTCGCTCTGCGAAATCCTGGAGCCCCTCGATTACGAGGAATTCTTGGCCCAGCATCAGTCCGTGCTGGAGCGCGAGCCGCTGAGACCGATCCTCGACTTTCCGCCCGGCGACGTCGAGCTGAGAGTGGTCAAGCGGAAAATACGCACGGAGGAGCCGATAGTGCCGCACGAATCGCTGGATACAGTGTCGCCGTACACCAAGAGGTGTGTCGAGAGCTTCATCTCGGACTGGGTCGTCGTACATCGCAAATTCAGGGAACGAGTGTCGCCCGTCGCCAGGGACAGACTGCTGCGAGACACGCCCAGGCAGGACTTCGAGGTAGATCGAGACGTCGATGGGTCCGGCTCGCCTAACGAGGAGGAGGATCTGTCGAGTAGCGGCGACACACCGCGCGGCTCATGGGCCAGCTTGGATCTGCGCCACTCGCAACACGATCCACTGTTGCCCGGTCTGCTGGACCGCATTTGTCCCGAAACCATCGACCAGACGAACGAGCAGAAACGCTCGGAGGACCGTCAGGAGGCCCTCTTTCCCTTGTACTCGCCTCCCGCCTTTCCGGACGATGAGTGGCAGGAGATCAGCATTGCGTCCGAACCATCGGAACTGTTCTCGCATAAGATCCTCGTCAAGTGCCTCCAGTTGAAGCTGGAACTGGAGGTTGAGCCGATATTCGCCAGCTTGGCGCTATACGACGCTCGGGAGAGGAAGAAGGTTTCGGAAAATTTCTACGTCGACATGAATCCGGAGGGACTGAAGCGAATGCTCGGCGGTCACGTCGCGTACAGCGACGCCAGCACGCTCGCCAGGTGCTGCGTGATGAGCATCGGTAAACCGAGTCCGGATTTATTCCTGGTCGTGAGATTGGAGAAGGTTTTGCAGGGCGACATTTCTGAGTGCGCCGAGCCGTATCTCCGCGAGGACAAGAACAAGGAGAAGGTCAGAGCCGCCGCCGCCGCCGCCTGCGAGCGTCTCGGGCGGTACCGCATGCCGTTCGCCTGGACCGCCATTCACCTGTCCGGTGTCATCGGCGGGGGCAGCGAGACCGATAGCACGGGCAGCGCCGGCTCCCTGGATCGGAAAACCAGCGGACTGGAGCAGTGGCGCAAGAAGGTGGAACCACCGACGAGGAGAGGTTCACTCGAGAGACGCAGCTCCGACAAGAGACGCAGCTGGTCGCCGGACGATTTCGCCAACTCTCTGGACAGTTTTCGGCCGATCACGTTGACGGTCTCGAGCTTCTTCAAGCAAGAGAGCGAACGTCTCAGAGACGAAGACTTGTACAAACTCCTGGTCGAGCTGCGGAGACCGGGTTCCAATCTAAAGCGATTGAAGTGCCTGCCCGGCACTTTAAAATTGGACCTGAGTCCCAGGCCGGAAGAGCTTCCGAGGTGCCTGGATCCGGACCTCAGGAGATTGACGCCGTATCCCGACGAGAAGAGTCGCCCAGTTAAAGAGATACTCGAATTCCCGGGCGAAGTGGTGTCGCCGGATTTGACCTACCGCAATCTGCTCTACGTCTACCCCAAGGAGGCCAACTTCAGCTTCAGGACCGGCTCGGCTCGCAATATAGCCGTGCGCATTCAACTAATGGGCGGCGAGCAAGAATCCGACGCGCTCATGGCTATTTTCGGGCGATCTTCCTGCCCGGAAATGACGCACGAAGCCTTCACCTCTGTTTCGTATCACAACAAGAATCCGAACTTTTACGACGAAGTAAAAATTCGACTACCCGCAGACTTGAGCTCCAAGCATCACTTGCTGTTCACCTTCTACCACATTAGCTGCCAGAAGAAGGCCGAGCAACCGAACGTCGAGACAGCAGTAGCTTACACGTGGCTGCCGCTTCTGAGGGACGGTCACCTGCAGTCCGGCGAGTTTAACCTGCCAGCTATGCTGGACCCTCCGCCGCCGAATTATTCGTATATCGCGCCCGACGTACTCTTACCGGGAACGAGATGGGTGGACGCGCATCGAGGCGTCTTCTCTCTCATCTTGGAGCCCGTGTCCAGCATTCACCCCCAAGACAAATACATCGATAGATTCTTGTCACTCTACGGTTCGTTGGAGTCGGGTCAAGTCCCTCCGCGAATCGGCGAAGCTGGGATGGAATCGGAATTGAAGGCCGCCATGCTGGACTTGGCTCGGGCGTCTCCGTCGGCGCTGGTCAGATCTCTTCCCCAGTTACTGGATCTTCTCGTATCGCTGCTCGTACGACCGCCGACGCTGCCGTCGCAATCGCTGAACTTGGCAGCCACCGTTTTCGAGGCGCTGGGCTTGCTCGTCGCAAACGTGAGTAACTTGCCGGACGGACAGCTCGACGCGCACGGAAGGCACGCGCTCCTGGCGACGTACACGGCGTACCAGTGCTCTCTGTCGACGCTGCCGAACGCCACCGGAGTGGTTCGCGCGCAGAGCAATCCGGACCTGCCGGTCGAGGATCTGGAGATGGAAATTCACTCTCGCGGACTGGACAGAACGGCGTCGATGCGGCAAGAAACCCCGACTATAAACAGCCCGCCCACGCGAAGATTGTTGCACGAAGAACTCGCGTTGCACTGGGTCGTATCGACGGGACGGGCACGGGAACTGGCCATCACGCACTCCTGGTTCTTCTTGGAGCTGATCGTTCGTTCCATGGTGGTTACGCTGTCGGAATTGGGAGCTCTGGAACACCCTAGAAAGTCGAGGTTTTCTCCCCAATTCTCCGACGACGTCGCGACTCTGGTCGCCGCTCTAACAACCGAGGTCGTTTCCCGATGCGGGAGGGATGTCAAGACTGCCTCGAATCTCATATCCAGCTTGGGCAATTTCCTGTCGGACTTGCTGTCGATCATGGACCGAGGATTGGTTCTCTCCCTGATTCGCGGCTCGTGTTACTCGCTCTCCGAAGCATCCATGCACGTTCCAGATTCGGCGGCTCTGTTCGCCATGAAACTAGATCTAGTGAGAACGATCTGTTCCCACGAACACTACGTGGCTCTCAACCTGCCCTTCGGCACCGGCTACACATCCGGGTCGGCCCCGGCGTCTCCCAGCCCGTCCACCGGCAGCTCGGGAAGTTTAATCTCCACGCTCGTACCGGGAGATCGTACCAGGTATTCCGAGTTGAGCCAGGAATTCAGGCAGCAACACTTCTTGGTGGGTTTGGTCCTTTCCGACCTCGCAAACACTTTGGAGATACCGAATCCGATGCTGCAAAATAAAGCGATCGGTACGGTGCGCTACCTCATGGGACTGCACGACGCTGATCCGCGTTATTCCGACTCAGCCGCGAAAGCCAGAGTCGCGGTACTGTACCTTCCGCTGTTGAACATCCTGATGGATGCCCTGCCGCAGTTGTATCACTGGGACGCCAAAGACAGGAGCGTTTATTTGGACGAAGCCGGATCGATCACGCAGTCTGTAGCCCTGGCCATCGCAGGAGGCACCTCCTCGGACGTTGCCGGAACGCAGTGCCGAGTTTCTCTGAGCTCCGAAGCCACGCGGCACCTGCTCATGTGTGCGCTTTGGCTTCTGAAGGGGCTGGAGAAGTCGGTCCTGGCGCAATGGTGCTCGGAACTCAGCGCGAGACACGTGCTGAGCCTCCTTCAGGTACTGAATATCGCGACCGCGGCCTTCGAGTACAAGGGTAAAAAGGCGCTGAAGAGGTTGCCCCAGCAAGCAGCGGCGACCAGTGATATTCGTTCGAGACTGGAGGACGTCATACTCGGACAGGGAAGCGCGAGGAGCGAGATGATGCTGCGTAGAAAGGAGAGAGCCAGCGGCGACAAATTACGATGGCGAAAGGATCAAATGCCTTACAGGTGAGGCTGCGGTCACCGGGACTTGGATAACGGATCGAATTGAGGAGTTTGAACTCTCCGCAGGCCCAGCGAACAGCCGGAAGGACGAGTCGTGGAGCAGGACGCGCATATAGAAGGCGCGCTAGCCGCCGAGGCTTCTTTGGTGGTCTTGGACACTCTTGAGTCGATCGTTCAGGCCGACGGCGGCGGAGGTAACGTCCCCATTGGTAGCAATGACGTTTAAGACTTTGGAAGTTGACTCGAAAGTTCAAATTGATATCAGGAGCTGTCGTCGGTGCCGTGCTGAAGGTTTTGCTGAGGGCGCTGGCTAGAAATCAGAGTACCTCGGTGCTCCGGCATATGTTCAATACGCAGCGAGCACTGGTGTTCAAGTACCACAGCGCCTTGTTCGACGAGGAAAGCGAGAGATGCGGTGATCTGTGTCTGACTCTGCTGACGAGGTGCAGCTCTCCCTTGAGTGCGGTCAGAAGTCACGCCGCAGCTAGTCTTTACCTCCTCATGCGACAAAACTTCGAAATAGGAAATGTCAGTACTACTCCCTTAAAGGAATACCTTTTCCAGACGATAGTATTCACGGTACCACGCTCGCCACGATTTGTTTCGCAGAACTTTGCAAGGGTGAAGATGCAGGTGACCACGTCGTTGTCAACTCTGGTCGGCAGAGGCAAAGCTCCGAGCGAAGGTGCTCTTCGGAGAGCTTTAAAGACAGTCTTAGTCTACGCGGAGCGAGACACCGAATTGGCGGATACGAGCTTCCCCGAGCAAGTGAAGGATCTGTTATTTAATCTACACATGATCTTATCCGACACCGTCAAGATGAAGGAGTTTCAGGAGGATCCGGAGATGCTCTTGGATTTGATGTACAGGTAGATCTTCCGGCGAAATGTGAAACGGAGGAAAGGTGACAAGGATCTTACGAGAGTTGAACATTTCTTTAGAATCGCCAAGGGTTATCAGGGTTCTCCGGATCTCAGACTAACATGGCTTGCGAATATGGCGCAACAGCACATGGAGAGGAAGAATCACACGGAAGCTGCAATGTGCCTCGTTCATAGCGCGGCATTGGTCGCCGAGTATCTGTACCTCCTGGAGCCGGGCGGCGGTGGTCGACCCGTAGGAGCGGTGGCGCTCAGCCCAGTGACTCCGAACGCACTGGAAGAGAGCGCCGTTGGTGACGACGTTTTAGCGAGACGAGAAGAGGGTCTCTGCCTGGGTCCGGACTTTTCCGAAAGCGGATTAGCCGGATTGCTCGAGCACGCCGCGAGCTCGTTCCACGCGGCTGGAATGTACGAAGCCATTCCCGACGTTTACAGAGTATTATTGCCGATAGCGGAAGCTGCGCACGATTACAAGAAACTGGCCAATATTCATGGGTATAACGATCTATTTCACGCGCCTCTATTTAATTACCGTAAACTTTATCAGACAAACCTGATCACTGGACGGCGCCTTCTCCCTTTAACAGCAAACTGCACGAAGCCTACACGCGGGTAGAGCAACTTGCCGGGAAACGCGTTTTCGGCACGTACTTCAGGGTAGGTTTCTATGGAACGCGATTTGGCGACCTCGCGGAGGAGGAATTCATTTATAAAGAGCCGACGCTGACGAAGCTTCCGGAGATATTCTCGAGACTGGAGAATTTCTACGCCGAAAGATTCGGCACGGAAAATATCGTGATAATCAAAGACTCGAACCCGGTGGACCCCACCAAATTAGAAGCGGATAAAGCGTACGTTCAGATCACCTACGTGGAACCGTACTTCGAGCCCCACGAACTACGGCACAGACCCACCGTGTTCCACAGAAACTTCAATATAAGTGAGTCGCGTTTAAATTCCAACTCGCATAAGCTACTTAATCGTGACGATCCGCTAGTTTCGATTAACCGTGACGAAAACTCGCAGAACGCTTCATATACGCGACACCTTTCACCCCGGGTGGCAAGGCTCACGGGGAATTGAGGGAACAGTGCAAACGTAAAACAATCCTGACGGTGGCTACGCATTTCCCGTATTTGAAAACGAGAATACGAGTAGTGGCTAGGAAGCAGATAGTACTTAGTCCAATCGAAGTCGCCATCGAAGATATACAGAAGAAGACTGCCGAAGTAAGTGAAAAAGGATCTTTCGTTCGCTCTTTTGATTATCCGCGAGTGCGTAATGCGATTCCTCTTCAATCAGGTCGCCGCGGCAACCGTCCAAGAACCGCCGGATGCCAAGATGTTGCAAATGGTCTTGCAAGGCTGCATCGGCACCACGGTAAATCAGGGCCCGGCGGAAGTCGCCGTTGTCTTCCTCTCGGACTTGCGCGAGCAGAACGCGCAACCGTCCAAGCTCCAGCATAAGCTGCGGCTTTGCTTCAAAGACTTCTCGAAGAAATGTCTGGACGCGTTGCGCAAAAATAAAAACCTCATTGGCCCGGACCAGCGTGAGTACCAACGCGAGTTAGAGAAAAATTACCAAAGATTGACAGAAAAACTCGCGCCTCTCATCGCTTGGAGGTAAATCCCGCTTTTGCGATCGCTCTCTCTCGTTCGTATTTTGTCTCGACATCTACGTTCGCTCGTCTCACCATTTAACGGACCATCCGTGACGAGTCAACAGCAGATTCCCGCCACTCCGCGCTGGTAGTGATGTGGCACTGCCATCAATGATTACCAAAGATATTCGAATCAAATAGGACTGCACCAAAATATTATTTAGCGTACGTATGTCATACAAGGCTGTCGCATTATCTAGAGATTCGTATTTATACTATATATAGCTCTATTTATGTATATTCGCATTTTGTACCTATAACTATATTTATCTCTGAAGGTAAATCCACGCATAGTGCCAGTCATTTTCACCCTTTAATTCCCAATGTAACGCTATTATTTCGAAAGCGCGCGAGGAACCAGATGGAACGATCTCAACGTTGTGAACCAACCATAGGTAGACTTTGCCGGGTTTATTACCTCGTACGTTCATCGCGATATCGCCGAAGATACGGTATCGATTGAACGAGCATCAGCCGAATTTATATGCATTATCGTCATGGAATATGGTGAAATCTCGCATTTTCCCATTTCCTCGTTAACTAATAGTATCATGTCATTAGGCGGAAATCCGAGGATTTCAGCCGAATGACATATACTATTTTTTCTCACGAATGTCCATTTCTCGAAACAAAACATGCACGGCTCGTTTCACGTTGCGTTCATCAGTTTGAAAATAGGACCCACTTCGGACTAAGCAATCGCGCCAGTCTGAGTAAAGTATTTTTAACAGCCTGCGGACTCCCGCTCGGTGTCACGCGGGAAAAACGTCATCTTACGGTCTAAAAATAGGCTGGAAAAGGCCTCGAAATGGGCATGAGTGAGGAAAATTAACTTTCCAGTCCCAACTCTTCGAATTACGCATGTTCATTAACACTCAAGAATGAAACAAAATATGTTTATTCATTTATAAAGCTTTTTTATATGCTACAGGGATTCGTGTAAAGTCCAGTTTCAGTACAATTAATCAGGGTCGTTTCCTCTTAACTTTTGGAATTTTTCTATCGCGATTTCTATTCTTCACGTTTGAAACTTCATAAAAGTCACTACCAATTTTCTTGCGCTTGCTCGATCTTTCTATCGCCCTCCGCTGTTTACTGGTCAATTTGCCTTCTCCCTTAGCATGTTTTTGTTTTTTAAGCGGCAAATCCGAAACCTCGAACGAACCGCTAGTCGAGGGAGCCTGAACTCTGTTTACTCGGTCATTGCTATCAGATTCTTCTTCCATGACGTCGAACGCACTCTGCATCAAAGTATCCCTTTCATTGGGCGCTGAAAACTCCGTGCCACGTTCATTGGAAGAGCCGTCAATTGATTTAACACTCTCGCTTTTTGTACTTTCCAAATCGTCCTGCGATTCGTTTTGCGAATCGCCCGAATCGGACTCCTCGCCGGTATCGGAGTTGTCGACACTCTGTTCCGCGGAATTTTCAGCATCGTGACCGCTCAAACTCGATTCGTTCAACGGCAAGTCGTTGTTCGTATCTTCTTCGGAATACGACAAACCTACTTTAATTTTACGAAAGTCCTGTACCACGCTCGGAATTTTTACCGGTTGCTTCGAGATAGTCTCATCCGTTGTTTCTTCTTCGGCAGTTTCATCATCACCTTTCCCTTCACCTTTGCCTGTATCCTTTACCGCATCGTTCGCAGCTCGCCTGGACAGCGGCTCTTCGAATCCCGATGGAGCGACGAAAAAGGGCAGCTTACCACGCTGCCAGTCGTTCAGAACCATTCGCGCTACAGCTCCAATGTCCGGTTCCCCCTTCTTCAACAGCTTTCCAGTCCTGCGCGCCAGCTTCTCCAGAAAATCAGTGTGATCGCTCCATTCCTCTATCTTGTAAGTCTTTCTCATGTACTCGGGCCTCACTCTTTCCAAAACGGATTCTATATAGTCCTCCGGACTTTGCACGAGTTCCACCCTGACCACTCCCTTCAGGACTTTCTCGGTGTCCGTTTCGGCCGATGGATAAACCACACCCGGGCAGTCGATGAGATAGATGCGTCTCATAAGCGTGATGTATTGCCACACTTTCGTCTCCCCGGCTATCGGTGCTACTTTGCAAACTTTCTTGGAACGCAGAGTATTTATGATCGAGCTCTTTCCGGTATTCGGATATCCGATGAATCCCACGCTGATCTGTTTCTTGTCCGTGTGCAGCTTTGCGAATTGCCGCAGCAGGTTGATCAGCGATCCCTTCCCGAAAGGATGAGTCAGCGAGGCGTGAAACGCGACCGTCGGGTATTCTGCGCTGAGTATCGCCACCCACCTCTGCGTCACCCAAGTCGGTACCAGATCCACCTTGTTGAGAACGAAGATCAAGTGCTTGTGGGCCTTCTCCGTTTTCAAATATCTTTCTACCGGTGGAGATCGTGTACCCAGGGGATCTCTGGCGTCAAGTATTTGCAGGACAACGTCCGAGGAGTCTATGACCTTGTATAATTCGTTCCAGATCCGTTTACTCTGTCCCGCTCCCATCACCCAATCGCGCTGCGCGTCCCTCTCACCCGTATCCGGACGAACGAGATCGTGATCTTTGGAATCCTTCTCCCTGTCGTAATTTTCTTCCTTTTCCTCCGCGTGTTTCTGAAATTCGTCGTACGACGATACGGTCAGGTTTGGTCGTTTTCTCAACTTTTTAGGACCGAACACGCTCTCGAAACTCTCGGTTTCCAACACGTGCACCCTCGCGTTCGCTGCCTTTTGCTCGAGCAACGACACCGGCAACCGCGTGGGTTTCATGACGACTTGGTAAGGACTCTTCATAACTGCCCCCAATTCTTTTTGGAATTTCTGAAGAGCGTTCTGAGATACGACCCGCGTGTTTCCGAACCATTTTTGCGCCGGTTCCACCCGAGCTACGGTTCCGGACGGGTGCCACCCTTGAAACGGCGCGGGACTTATGATTTTTCCCACTTTGTTGCGTTTCGGTTTCTGATTGCGGTACATCTGTAGTCTCTTTATAGTTCCTTTCGTACGAGCTTTGGCAACGCCTTTCAGCCCCTCCGTTGAACGTTCGGGATTCATGCTGTGACCCGATCGGTTGAACCCCTCCTTTCGAGGAGCTTTACTCGTGGAACGTGATTTTGCCATCTTCCGTCTGTGGAAGCATAATATCGAAACGTTCATCATTACGTTAGATCGAACGCGAGTAAGATATCGCGTTAGTAATGCCACAAAGTCATATACATTTCCTTACGCCCCTTTGGCATTGTAAGAGCCGAAAGGGCTTTTAAAAAAATTTATTCTCGCCACTAACCGACATTCGTAAAAAAAAAAAGGTATAAAAATGGTAAAATAAAAATTTTTTAAGCTAAAGGCAAAAGAACATATAGGATATGGTTTATATGCCCTTTTGGCATATAAACTATACCCTATAACAAGCCATAAAGCAACTTTATATGTCCTATTGGCATTAATTTCTCAAAAATCACGAAAACTAATGTCATGAGGGCGCATTGAGATACATACAAGTATAAGCATAAGATTTATATACCTTTATAGCACTAGCAGGCTTCACAGTGCTGGGACAAAACAGTTTTAGGGAAATAAGAACTTATATATAATTTCAAAAGAATAGAAACCTTTAGAGAGAGAGAGGGACCTTATTTAAAACGCTTATACAGATAACTCACATAGTTTATACACGCCTAACATTATATTTATCAAATCTGTTACATATTAATTACTATATCATAAAATCTGCTGCACTCATTAAGTAAAGCTTCTTACCATAAAGCTACTTCAACAAAATATATTCATACAGAAATATCATAAAAATCTATATAATATCTATAGAAATTACTCTATTTAAATTAATACCGATTAGAAAAATTATAGATACTCTAAAGCGCACATTGGCGATTCACTTCAATTTTAATTTCTTATGCAGAACTCAATCCACTATACTATTTTGCTTCTTCTTTATATTTTTCTGCAACACATCTTATGCAATTTTTTCATTTTTTTCCTTCACTCATAGTCTTTCCAAATTACTGTTATATCTCCTAAACTGTATAAGTTCTCATGATATCTTTTTTTCTCTATAACACTTTTTTATTAAAAGTTGATAGTTTTTATTTGTATTACTTCTGAAGCATTTTTATAAGATTGTTGTGCACAGCTTTTAACTTGTTTTCCATTGTCTTAACTGTCTGATTATCCTTATCCAAGCTCGAATGTACTGCATTCTATAAGCTATACCCATAGGTATAGAGGAATAAGAACTTTTAGGGTCGTTATCAGTTTAAGGGACTTTTAGGGACTTGAAAAAAAAATGGGGATTACAGAGATATATCTGTGAAGCCTGCAATCGTTAGTTTTCTTAATTTTTAAGAAACCTGATGCTAAAAAGGCGTATAAATCATATCCTATTCACCCTTTTACGTTTAAGTTTCCACTTATTTTTCTTCACTTTGATTATTTGACTTTAGGCATATTTCAATGAATACAATATTTTTATACGTCCTTTTGACATTAGTTTCGCAATATTTTCATGTGAATTGCTGTGTCCGACGGAAATCGAATTACGTGTTGTCCAGAGAAAAAAATCGGGAAAAATCGAAGTGACATCTCGAACTAAAATATTCCTTCGAGAAACGCGTCATTTGTATTTACAGAGAAATGATGTCTTTTGATACACGTAAGTGACGTATATTTCAATTACCTGTTCGATGTTCTTTCTTGCGTTTAATTTCTAGATAATATAAGTTAATCGACGATATAGAATTATGACAGGTTATGTGACTCCATTCGCACGTGTTCGCGATTCCCTTTAACAAACCTCTTACCTTCCGCGCGCGCGCGCGTGTGAGTCTCTCTCCCGCTCCTGCGCCGCATCCCACTCCCGCGGTTCAGTTCAAACTCCAATCGTATAAGGACATAGCAATAAGAGAACAAGTGCGCTAGTAATTATTATTTCATTTACCTCGTGCTAGGGCATTAGTCAAGTATCAAAATAAGAGGATCACAAAGAAAACCAAGTGTATTGTCGAACGAGCCCTCACCTAAGCGGAAGAACAGTTCAAACTCCGCGCTCACGAAAAGCGTCAAACGCTCCCGCGTCCAACGTGGACGACGCCGAATCGATGTAAACAACAGGCGCTACGAGGGCTGCTCGTCGACGAGGGTTATCCGGAGTTTCTGGAGGGTGAAACAGGCGTGGAACGACAGATGAGCGCGAAAGGAGTACTCCGTGAGGGAATGGAGGACGAGGAGGGCTCGCCGCAGAAGTGCGTAACGCAGGAGATGCAACGTCGGCGCGAGAAGAAGCTGAAGACGGAGAATGCGGAAACGCGACCGGCTATGGAGCGGCACTTAACGTATGACGAGCTGCATATCGTCTTCAGATACCTGAACGACATAGATCTTGCGAGCGCGATGAGAGTTTGCAGGTAGAGCGTTTTTGGCGGTCACTCGAGCCGTTCGGAAGTAGGTAATCGTCGAGCGACGTTCCTCCAGATTGTAGTCGGATGTGGCGGCGAAGGAGAAGAGGAAGCGACTGTTGCCGCACCTGTTTCTGGTGCACCCGTCGGAGGGTGTAGGCGACCCCGGTCTCGCGGATATGCACATCCAGCCTGTCCTGGGATTGCGGTTCACCGACGCGACCCGCAAAAAAGACATAGGTTTTGTGCATCTTTCGACGAGTTATCCTTCCTTGATTATAAACTGGTCGAACCTCGATTATCTAAGCTAACTGAGATCGGAGCACATTTGGATAATCGAACGAGCAGGGCTCTCGGTAGGTCAGTTTTCCTGCTATTCGTCGCTTTAATTTTAAAAGCTCCAGGCTTCACAACCCCTGCCTTGGAGGAAAGAGCTGCAACTAAATATGGAGGAAATTACAAGTTTTTATACGTGCGTTATATTATGTTTGCCAGTATATTGTAGCCTACGTTCAGTAATGCCATTCCCCTAAAGTTCCCCGCCTCCCTTTCCTCTCCTGATTTAAATATTGGGTACAATCTCGCTTTTTCCCATCCCTCAATTATTCTCCCCCTGTCCCACACTCTTCGTTTAGTACTTATGTCCTGAAGTACCTGGAGCCATCTTTCTGGCAGAACCCTTTATAAATTCTATTCCTATCCCGTCCTCTCTGCCGCGCTTTGCCATTTTTCATATTTTTTATAGCGTCTAACATTTCCTCAAGTCCTATCTCTTGGTTGAGCTGTTCATCGTGGGGCTCTTCTTCCTCTTCCACGTCTGTTTCCCTGTTCTCCACCCTGCTTTCTACCTCCGCATCCATCAGCTCTTTAAAATATTTGACCCATTCTTCTTTTTTGATGTTCTGTTCCTTGGCTTGCCTCGATTTCCTCAATCCCCTTAATGCTTCCCAGAATTCCTTCCCCTGCGAACGAAATGCGAGTCGCTAAAGAGAAGGTTACCGGGAGGTGGTCTGAGTCGATTCTCGGCTTGACTTGGATACTTTTGATCCATTCTTTCCCCTCCCCTTCTATGGCAATGACCTTATCCATGACTGAGCCTCCCCCTCCCCTACCCCCTGTTAGTTTCCCCTCACGGTCTCCACTCGCTCTTTCGTTCATCACAGCCATGTCTCATTGCGATCTCATTTGTATATTAATAGTATAATAGATAGGTAAAAGTTTTTGTGGATATGGTTCAGGAGCGCCGGATAATCGAGGTTCGACCGTAAGTCCTTCGCGATAGCTAAAGAGCGAAAGCGCCAGTAATATCTACTTGACCGAAGCGACGAATAAATCTTGCGTCAGGATGTCAATGCGCCAATTAGTCACTGCCCCGAGCGTGCGACATCGTGACCGTCATGGCTTACGGCCCGATATGCAACGACAGAGAAAGAGAAGCCGAGGATTTCAATACTGGCGAACGGGCGACGTCTTGCCTCTTCCTCCCCGCGATACCGGGGGTGACGATTAAAACCTTCTACAAAAGGTACTTTCTCGAGAGTTTATGTCCAGAGTTGATCTCGTCGATAGTGGACCAGAAGGACATTAAATATCTCGCGTTCTTCATCCCGGACAACGAAGAGGCGGGGCTCTTCGGCTTACGGTTGTTGGAGATATTCATGGAGAGGTAAGCCGTCCGCGACGCGGCCGTCCGACGATCGCGCGCACGTCTTAATCGCTACGTTATTCGCCACAGGCACGAGTGCGTCGCTATCTGGGGCGGCATCGCCAACAAACTGACCGTTTGCAAGAAGAGTCACAAGAAGAAAGCGTGCGGCGTGCCCGTAACACTGGCCGGCTGGTCCGTCAGCGGCAAAGACGTGTCCGCCTGGTCCGTGGTGATCGACCTCCTGTGTAAAACAAAAGAGCAGGTCGAGGAGAGGCTGACGAGCTTCAAAGCCGAGGTAGACTTGCGAAAGTATTCCGTTGGATTCAAGTTCTCCAACTGCTTCCGAGGCTCCTTTATGTTCGACGAGAGAAATGTGGAGTCCGGTATCTTCAGAAAGTTGTTCCCCGGTGTGCCGCTCGTGGGGACCTTCGGCAAAAACGAGTTCGGACGGACCACCGTCACCGGCGACGCGAGTCTGAGTAATTCGCCGATGTACTGGGGGTCGACAGTCTTTATGATCCTCTCCTATGGATAGTAGGGCGAGCGGCCGACGGAAACCTCTTCCCGCCAGATGAATCGCGACGCAGCGGTGATAATACATGCGAAATTTAAATTATCGCTGTGCGCCGTCTCGTAGGAATTAATTTCACCCACGCCCCCTGCGTCGTTCAATTGGACGCGATGAACAATCGTTACGGGAAGCGTTTGATTACTTTTGCGACCGTGGTATTATCTACGACAGGGCGAAGATATGCAGGCTTCAGGTTTCCCTCGAGTCGGCTTATCCCTGCGAACCTGCGCCTCGCGAATAATCGTGCCCCCCCCCCCCCCCCCTCCCCCCCGATTACTCGACGGTGTTTCCGCATTTGCGATAAGAGTTTACGATAATACCGGGAACTGGGCCGGGCGGCGAGGTACATGAGGCGTCTAAATTCAAATCCGGATAGATCCTTTTTTGGTGAAAATGAGAAAAATGCAAGACTGTAATTTGAAGACCAAGTTATGTTTTTTTTTATAGTTTTCTAAAGTATCGCTTTTTTGTTTTTTTAATTTTTGTTCTTTAAACTGCAAAAATAACTGAGTTTTTTTTTATATAAACGAATGGATTTGTCCGGTTTTGATATTTATCAATTTGTTATAACGGAAAAAATTATCTTTATTATGTATTTTTTACTTAGAAGTATTCATAAAAAGGTACGAATAAAAAGTTACTTATATTTTTAAAAAGTAACATATTTGTATTAATTTTTATTAAGCATAAGCTATTATAATAATATTCAAGTTACACAAATCTGTTGTCATCTTCCTGCTGCTCACAAACAACTTCAGACTCTACTTCAGCTGCTTCTTGTTGCGGTTGCAACCTAATCGATACAGTTTTGTAATAATCTAAGCCCAGTTTGGGGTGGATCTATTTTGCCAGCCTGATCCAAAATGCCCCTTCAGCAAGTCATTAACATTATACAATTTTTCTAGCTTGATCAGATTTCTACATAGTTCATCTGGATTTATGCCAATATAGGATTTTCCTTTCTTACATATTCCTTTAGGAATACCTAGGAAATGCTTGTATTGGAGTTCCCCTTGTACCAAGATTTCATCACCGAATGTTTTGGTAATTATTATTCTCTTACAAGAATTTATTTTAAAATGCACAGATGAACTTGGCTTTACATTCTCGGAATAGGCGATTCTCTAATCGTACACATTCCAGTCTTCTCCAAGTTTAAGAGTACTACCGAATTCAGAAAATATTTCTAAATATTCTTCGGGGCGGATTATTGTATCCTACTTCCTAACTCTTTTTTTTTCGATGTTGGCAAAAACGATGTTGGCGGGAATATACGTACGTCCCATTACTGGAAACAATAATTCTAACGTTTTCAGTTCTCTTGGTGCACTTCTTTTCATCCAGCTTGATGCCATGGTAATCATTGTCATATTTTCGTGAACGCTCAGAGTTCCTTCCAGATTGAGGTGTTCCAATCTATGAAAAACAGCAGAGGCTATTTCATTAGACCCCTCGGGGGAATCTGATTCTGTCCAAGTATACATAAACACGTTGTCTTTTGTAAGAGAAGAATGTGAATTCCCCACAACAATGCAAAAATAGTAGGCCTGTTGGTCTGGAATTTTGGGCAAAGGAAGATTTTTTTGGCAATCATAAGATCGTCAATAAACCATCTCTTTCTTCTTTGAGTGCTTCGAGAAACGCTTTAGATTTCAGCCTATATGAATTCGCTGCTGAGTCATTAAATCTCGTCTCATGTCGTCGTCCTTTGTGTGACTGGCCTAATGGTCTCTTTAAATTCCAAACATCTTGAACAAACACCCGTTTGCGGAGCATTGAATCCCAAGTTGAATTTAGTTTTGAAAATATTTCTAAAACACAGCATTCTTTTACAGGCAGTTCAGGGTTATCTTTATAATAGGTATAGTCGCCACATTTTTAAAATTCATAATTCACTCGACATTTCAAGGCGAATAAGGCGCCATCTGAAAGCTGTTTTGTAAAGTAATTGGGAGGAATTTAACAAGCGCATAAAGGGCAGTTACAGTGACATTCCTTTTCATTAATTAAAATTATATATTTTTTTGTAAAATGCCATCCTCGAAAAAAACCCGTTGCATCAAAGGTTGCTCAAATACACCGGATCGTGTACGAAATATTAATCCATCAGTAAAATTCTATTCCTTTACTACAAGTAGTGTTCACTTGCCATGGAAGAATCACAAACGTGTAAATGGATTAATGCAGTTAAAAATTGTATTAATCCACTGCCACAGTATTTTTTTCTGATAATATATACAACGAGAGAAACGAGGAGTCCAGTATCTTCAGAAAGTTGTTCCCCGCTGTGCCGCTCGTGGGGTCCTTCGGCGCGGGCCAGTTCGGACGGACCTCCGTCGCCGGTGTCGCGAGTCCACTCAATTCACCGCATCACTAGACGTCGACCGTCTTCATGATCCTCTCCTACGGATAACAGGGCGAGCGGCCGACGGAAACTTCCTCCCGCCGGATGAATCGCGACGCAGCGGTGATAATACACGCGAAATTTAAATTATCGCTGTGCGCCGTCTCGTATAGGAATTAATTTCATCCACGCCCTGTGTCGCTCGGTTGGACGCGCTGAACAATCGTTACGGGAAGCGTTTGATTACTTTTCCGACCACAGTATTATTTATTACAGCGCGACGCGTCCGACGATATGCCGGCTTCAGGTTTCCCTTGAACCGGCCTGTCCCTGCGAACCTGCGCCTCGTGAATAATCCCGACCCCCCGACTACTCGACGGTGTTTCCGCATTTGCGATAAGAATTTACGATAATACCGGAAACTGGGCCGGGCAGCGAGGTACATATGCCCGCTCTTTTTTTTTTTTTTTGATAGTGTGGATCTATAAAAAACGTTCTCACCCCGCGGAGGCGTATCAAGCGGGACGATTTTACGCGAGCGTATATTAAAATCGGTATCAGAGAGGGTAGCTCGTCGTAAACAATGTTGCGCGCAGTGCTGTGTCTGGTACTCCCGTTTCTCGCCAACGCGGCCCGGACGGACGGAAGTTCGGAGCTGTTGGAGAGAGACCTTCACAGGAAGTACGACGGATACGGCGAGGACTGGATCTTCATGCCCGACGGCAACGGGAAGCCCCAAGTCGCGATACTGAAAGGGTACGACGAGGCCGGAACCCGGGGAATTTTCGACGCCTCGTCGGTCACTTATATCCTCTACACACGGTAGCTTTACTGAATAAATAAATTGAAAACCAAATGAATTGTCCAACGACGCGCAACTCGTTCGTTCGAATCGTTTGTGCTGTTTTTGAAGAGACGACCCGGAGAACGGCGTCCGCTTGCGCCCCAACGATACGGAAGCTCTGAAGCGCTCCGGTTTCTCGGCTTCGCGCAAAACGAAATTCATAACGCACGGCTGGAAGTCCAGCGCGAATAGCAAGGGCTTCTTGCAGATGAAATCCGGTGCGTAAGAATGTTCGGCAAAACGCGTATCGCCGCGGCCAGTGTAGGTATACGTTTCACGTCGCAGAGTACCTGGCGCACGACGATTGCAACGTCATTCTGGTCGACTGGGAGCCGCTGGCCGCGAGCACCTTCTACCTCGGGCCGATGCAGAACACCGGCAAGGTCGGGACGAACGCCGCGCGATTCATCGACTTCCTGGAGCGCGAAGCCGGCTTGCAGCCGCGGGACGTTCACTTCGTCGGTGAGTTTCCGCGTCGATCGGAGGACGAGGCTGCAGCGGCTCCCTTTCAGGTCACTCTCTCGGGGCTCATGTCGCGGGCAACACGGGCTCTTCCCTGGCGAGCGGGCGACTCGGCAGAATCACCGGCCTGGACCCCGCGCTACCCGGCTTCCACTTGCTATCCTCGAAGAGCGGACGACTGGACGCGGAGGACGCCGAGTTCGTCGACGTCATTCACTCGTGCGGTGGAGTCCTGGGATACTTTCAACCCGTCGGGCGGGCGGACTTTTATCCGAACGGTGGTACAGCGGTGCAGCCCGGGTGCTGCTGCGTCCCCGAGCTGATCAGTGAGTCGCGACGAGCGTTTTACACGCTTCACAGTGTGTGTCCCCTATTTCTGTTTCCTTTTTTATTCGTCCTAAAACTTGCAATTTTTCTCTGTAATGCGATATTTGTTTCCATAAAACCGCTACTTTATCGACCTGTATCGATCATTTGTTTCAAATATAATATAATTTTCATGAATTAATTTCTTACAGTTTCTTATAGGAAACTAGAGATTTAACAAATGGTCTCTTGTGATGCTCAGATTTAAGTTGCATAACATGAGATATAAATTTTTAAGTTGCAAAAACATCCTTCATTCATCTGATAAATATTGATGTTTCATTGTACATCTTCCCTTTTCTCATCTTAAAACTTGCAATTTTCCTCTACAAAATGCGGTAATTTTCCTCTGAAACTACTTATTATTCAATTTCTCAGTTGAATTTGTCTCTTCATCGTTTCGGATTACATGAGAAGAGTGTGTGAAAACGGTTTTCTTTTTTTACTAAAATAATACAAGAATCCCTACTTTATCTATCTGCATCAATATTTCATTTCAAATATAATAATTTTCGTTAATTAATGCTTCTTACCGGAAATTAGATTTGACAAATGGTCTCTCGTGATGCTTAGATTTAAGTTGCATAACGTAAAATATAAATTTTTAAATTGTAAAAATATGCTTCATTCACCTCATAAATATTGATGTTTCATTGTATATCTTAAAAATTTGTATCTTCCAAACCACTGCGCGTTTCTAATTTCTGAAAGATCTTTTTTCTTTTAATCAAAATTACCCCCATCTTTGTCCAAATGTCCCTTATTCCCCCTGAAATGAAATAAATAGGGGCTGTGAAATCTGATTTACAGCAATAACGCCGCTTATTTCTTGGCGTCTCCGAATTTTGCAGATGCCTGCAGCCACGGGCGATCCTACGTGTATTTTACGGAGAGCATAAACTCGGACGTCGGATTCACCGCTAAAAAGTGCGAAACTTGGGACTACTTCATGAACGGCACTTGCAAGAACTCCGACGTGGTCTTCATGGGGGAACACGTCGATCCCACCGCGAGCGGGTCGTTCTTCCTGAGGACGAGATCGACGGCGCCATTTGCTTACGTACCGGAAATGACCGATAACGACGTATAAGTCTCGCCCGTACTTCGTCGTCGGCGGATCGTAAGTACGGCAGATTAAAGCTAATCGTCGCCAAGACGTTACCCGCGACTTTTGATGTATAATGCATGAGACGGAGTTGTTTGACACGCGCACCACGCCCCGAAGATATCGAAGGCGCGTTCTAGTCTTTCCGTGCAGACGGAGTTTCTTGTATATAGGAATTGCAGAGCTGGAAGTTGTCTACGATCTCTAAGAGATAGAGGAAATAGTGACAAAAATAACATTTATTTTTGAGTTACAAGGAAATTAGTTTTGTCTTTAAATTTAAGTAATTTTCAAGGAACAAATAGGTGTCACAATCTTATGTTTATGAAATTTAAACAATTTTTATGCAGCTTGCCGAAAAGAATAACTTTCCTATTATTTAATCTGTTAAGATCGCAAATGAAAAGTCAAAATATCAAAATCAGAGTGTAATAGTGAGTTTTGATGAAAAACGTGGAAAAAAATGATCGAGTCACTAAAGAGTGACCAACTTCCAGCCCAGGAATTACAGGTAATCGCGCCAATTCGATCGCAGGTTCAAGTAATTTTTAAGATTTCAATTTAATAAATAATAATTACATTATTTTACAAATATGTAAGGTACATTACACCATCCATATTCCAAGATTTACTATTTCCTTCGGCTAGAAAAATTAATAGCTATTTGATAAAGGGATACTTCCCTCCCGTCCGACCGAGTTTCTCAGCGCGGGTTGAAAAAGAACAGAGAGAAGACATTCGCGAGAAAGGGGGCAGCGATGCGAATCCTAGATCGATTTGTAGAGCAAGGTGGTGACGTATTTTTTTGCGATAACGGTGCGTGGCGGAGAGGACCATCACGTTGTCTTTGATGCTCAAGGCGTCAAGGTGATTTAACATGACGTCATTCGGCTCGGGAAGAAGAGTCGGCTCGCACTGGAAGAGAGACAGAATGAAGGAAGTATTCTTGACAGCGCCTACGTATGTGTTTTTTTTTCTGAAAAATATCTTGCATTTCATGAGGCCATCTAAAAAATATCTGCCACTTTACGAAGATCTCCGATAAACTTCCCAGAAAAGTTCTGAAGCATTACGAGAAATCTTTCCACCTGGGTGACACGAGTTGAACGCCTTTGATCTTAAAATCCTCCGACCCGACGCTTCGGCTTTCAAACGCGCACCTTGCAAATCTTCTCCATATTCGATGAACTCTTCGCGGAGGATTTCCCGTACGCTTCTCGTCCGCTACCTGACACTGCTCGTACAGCTCGTGTGCGCCGCTTCGACTCTCACCATGCAACGAGAGCAGATTCCGGCCGACAGGCCGTCACCTCGCAGGACCTGAAAGAGAACATCGGTCAGGACCGCGAGACATCGACACACGTCTCTCGAGGATTACCTTTGGTACACGCTGTGCAGCCGCAGCTTCCGCAACAAGTCCAACCTGCCGGTCACCTCGGGCTCGCCGACGTCCGCGCAGAAGATGTCATACCGCTCGCTCCGATCCGCCGCGAGACAAACGCGACAGAGGCTGTAGATCCGGGGCAACGAAAACGTTCCTGGGCCTCGTTTCCCAATGTCCATCTTACGTTCGCCCCGCTTCCCGGATCACGAAGAATAATCCGCGTTCGTCCGCCACGACATGGTGTCATCGACGGCGAGCTAAATGATGGATGCACCGCCAACGTCACTCGCCTACCCGTCACTGGTGTCGGTGCGCCCCAATCATATAAAGTCGGGGTGATGTCCGAGTACTAGCGAGAAGATCGGGAGGTGGGCGCTACCTAGAGTCGCGGTAGCCCGGCAGATCGATGTCGAAGCCACCTGGCGGTAGGTCGCCACAACGCTCCTTTTCGCGCATGCAACCCCCTTCCGCGCGCGCGCGGCGATCGTCGATAACATCAAACGCTCCCGCGTCCAGGACGACGTCGCTGAATCGATGTCATCGATGTAAACAACGGGCGCCACGTGGGCTGCACGTCGACGAGGGTTATCCGGAGTTTCTGGAGGGCGGAGCAGGCGTGTGGACGAGGAGTGAGCGTGAGGGAATGGAGGACGAGGAGGGCTCCTCGCAGAAAGACGTAACGCGGGAGATGCAACGTCGTCGCGAGAAGAAGTCTGAGACAGAGAATGCGGAAACGCGACCGGCTATGGAGCGGCACTTAACGTACGACGAGCTGCATATCGTCTTCAGATACCTGAACGACATAGATCTTGCGAGCGCGATGAGAGTTTGCAGGTAGAGCATTTTTGGCGGTCACTCGAGCCGTTCGGAGGTAGGTAATCGTACGCGTTGTAATCGTCGAGCGACGTTCCTCCAGTTTGTGGTCGGATGTGGCGGCGAAGGAGAAGAGGAAGCGACTGTTGCCGCACCTGTTTCTGGTGCACCCGTCGGAGGGTGTAGGCGACCCCGGTCTCGCGGACATGCACATCCAGCCTGTCCTGGGATTGCGGTTCACCGACGCGACCCGCAAAAAAGACATAGGTTTTGTACTTCTTTCGACGAGTTATCCTTCCTTGATTATAAACTAGTCGAACCTCGATTATCTAAGCTAACTGAGATCGGAGCACATTTGGATAATCGAACGAGCAGGGCTCTCGGTAGGTCAGTTTTCCTGCTATTCGTTGCTTTAATTTTAAAAGCTCCAGGCTTCACAACCCCTGCCCTAGGGAAAAAAAGCTACAACTAAATATGGAGGAAACTACAAGTTTTTATACGTGCGTTATTATGTTTGCCAGTATATTGTAGCCTACGTTCAGTAATGCTATTCCCCTATAGTTTCCCGCCTCCCTTTCCTCTCTTGATTTAAATATTGGGTACAATCTCGCTTTTTCCCATCCCTCAATTATTCTCCCCCTGTCTCACACTCTTCGTTTAGTACCTATGTCCTGAAGTACCTGGAGCCATCTTTCTGACAGAACCCTTTATAAATTCTATTCCTATCCCGTCCTCTCTGCCGCGCTTTGCCATTTTTCATATTTTTTATAGCGTCTAACATTTCCTCAAGTCCTATCTCTTGGTTGAGCTGTTCATCGTGGGGCTCTTCTTCCTCTTCTACGTCTGTTTCCCTGTTCTCCACCCTGCTTTCTACCTCCGCATCCAGCAGCTCTTTAAAATATTTGACCCATTCTTCTTTTTTGATGTTCTGTTCCTTGGCTTGCCTCGATTTCCTCAATCCCCTTAATGCTTCCCAGAATTCCTTCCCCTGCGAACGAAATGCGAGTCGCTAAAGAGAAGGTTACCGGGAGGTGGTCTGAGTCGATTCTCGGCTTGACTTGGATACTTTTGATCCATTCTTTCCCCTCCTCTTCTATGGCAATGACCTTATCCATGACTGAGCCTCCCCCTCCCCTACCCCCTGTTAGTTTCCCCTCACGGTCTCCACTCGCTCTTTCGTTCATCACAGCCATGTCTCATTGCGATCTCATTTGTATTAATAGTATAATAGATAGGTGAAGGTTTTTATACTTTGAAAGCCGATTACATATTTTATTATCGACCATGTACCCTATTTTGTCCTTACTTCGACAAAAAAGTGTATCCTATTTCCCCTAAAATAAAATTTAGGGGTGCTGTGATGCCTGCAATTTTTAAAAAATTTCTACTCAGTTTGGATACGGTTCAGGAGCGTCGGATAATCGAGGTTCGACCGTAAGTCCTACGCGATAGCTAAAGAGCGAAAGCGCCAGTAATATCTACTTGACCGAAGCGACGAATAAATCTTGCGTCAGGATGTCAATGCGCCAATCAGTCACTGCCCCGAGCGTGCGACATCGTGACCGTCATGGCTTACGGCCCGATATGGAACGACAGAGAAAGAGAAATCGAGGATTTCGATACTGGCGAATCGGCGACGTCTTGCCTCTTCCTCCCCGCGATACCGGGGGTGACGATTAAAACCTTCTCCTACAAAAGGTACTTTATCGAGGATTTATGTCCAGAGTTGATCTCGTCGATAGTGGACCAGAAGGACATTAAATGCCTCGCGTTCTTCATCCCGGGCAACGAAGGGGCGAGGCACTTCGGCTTACGGTTGTTGGAGATATTCATGGAGAGGTAAGCCGTCCGCGACGCGGCCGTCCGACGATCGCGCGCACATCTTAATCGCTACGTTATTCGCCACAGGCACGAGCGCGTCGCTATCTGGGGCGGCATCGCCAACAAACTGACCGTCTGCAGGAAGAGTCACGAGAAGAAAGCGTGCGGCGTGCCCGTAACACTGGCCGGCTGGTCCGTCAGCGGCAAAGACGTGTCCGCCTGGTCCGTGGTGATCGACGTCCAGTGTAAAACAAAAGAGCAGGTCGAAGAGAGGCTGACGAGCTTCAAAGCCGAGGTGGACTTGCGGAAGTATTCCGTTGGATTCATGTTCTCCAACTGCGACCGAGGCTCCTTTATGTTCGACGAGAGAAATGTGGAGTCCGGTATCTTCAGAAAGTTGTTCCCCGGTGTGCCGCTCGTGGGGACCTTCGGCAAAGGCGAGTTCGGACGGACCACCGTCACCGGCGTCTCGAGTCTGAGTAATTCGCCGCTGTACTGGGGGTCGACCGTCTTCATGATCCTCTCCTATGGATAGTAGGGTGCAGAGCGGCCGACGGAAACCTCTTCCCGCCAGATGAATCGCGACGCAGCGGTGATAATACATGCGAAATTTAAATTATCGCTGTGCGCCGTCTCGTAGGAATTAATTTCACCCACGCCCTGCGTCGTTCAATTGGACGCGATGAACAATCGTTACGGGAAGCGTTTGATTACTTTTGCGACCGTGGTATTATCTACGACAGCGCGAAGGTATGCAGGCTTCAGATTTCCCTCGAGTCGGCTTATCCCTGCGAACCTGCGCCTCGCGAATTACCGCAGCCCCCTCACTACTCGACGGTGTTTCCGCATTTGTGATAAGAATTTACGATAATACCGGAATCTGGGTCGGGCGGCGAGATACATATATGCCCGCACTTTTTTTCGATAGTGTAGATTTATAAAAAGCGTTCTCACCCCGCGGAAGCGTATTAAGCGGGACGATTTTACGCGAGCGTATATTGAAATTGGTATCAGGGTAGCTCGTAAACAATGTTGCGCGCAGTGCTGTGCCTGGTACTCCCGTTTCTCGCCAACGCGGCCTGCGCGGACGGAAATTCGGAGCTGTTGAAGAGACCTTCGCAAGAAGTACGACGGGTACGGCGAGGACTGGATCTTCATGCCCGACGGCAACGGGAAGCCTCAAGTCGCGATACTGAAAGGGTACGACGAGACCGGAACCCGGGAAATTTTCGACGCCTGGTCGGTCACTTATATCCTTTACACACGGTAGCTTTACTGAATAAATAAATTGAAAACCAAATGAATTGTCCAATGACGCGCGCCTCGTTCGTTCGAATCGTTTGTGCTGTTTTTGAAGAGACGACCCGGAGAACGGCATTCGCTTGCGTGCCAATGATACGGAAGCTGTGAAGCGCTCCGGTTTCTCGGTCTCGCGCAAAACGAAATTCATAACGCACGGCTGGAAGTCCAGCGCGAATAGCAAGGGCTTCGTGCAGATGAAATTCGGTGCGTATAGGAATATTCGGCAAAACACGTATCGCCACGGCCAGCGTAGGTATACGTTTCACGTCGCAGAGTACCTGGCGCACGACGATTGCAACGTCATCCTGGTCGACTGGGAGCCACTGGCCGTGAGTACCTTCTACCTCGGGCCGATGCAGAACACCGGCAAGGTCGGGAGGAACGCCGCGCGATTCATCGACTTCCTGGAGCGCGAAGCCGGCTTGCAGCCGCGGGACGTTCACTTCGTCGGTGAGTTTCCGCGTCGATCGGAGGACGAGGCTGCAGCGGCTCCCTTTCAGGTCACTCTCTCGGGGCTCATGTCGCGGGCAACACGGGCTCTTCCCCGGTGAGCGGGCGACTCGGCAGAATCACCGGCCTGGACCCCGCGCTATCCGGCTTTCACTTGCTGTCCTCGAAGAGCGGACGGCTGGACGTGGAGGACGCCGAGTTCGTCGACGTCATTCACTAGTGCGGTGGAGTCCTGGGATACTTTCAATCCGTCGGGCGGGCGGACTTTTATCCGAACGGTGGTACAGCGGTGCAGCCCGGGTGCTGCTGCGTCCCCGAGCTGATCAGTGAGTCGCGACGAGTATTTTACAGGCTTCACAGTGTGTCCCCTATTTCTGTTTCGTTTTTTTTCATACTAAAACTTGTAATTTTTCTCTGTAATGCGATATTTTTTTTCTATAAAGCCCCTACTTTATCGATCTGTATCAATCATTCGTTTCGAATATAATAATTTTCATGAATTAATTTCTTATAGTTTCTTATCGGAAACTAGATTTAACAAATGTCGTTGTCACCTTCGTGGAAATTTTCCGCGCAAGCACGGTGCTCCAAAGCCTCGTCAATCGGGATCAACTGACGCATCGCGACCTGCCTACAATACCTGCGGTAACTGAGCTATGAGGGGGCCAATCATGCGACGAAGACGATCGCGACGACGCCGCCGAGTTTTAGGAATCGCTTTAAAAATTCTCCGTCCTACGTGCGGCGTCAGCCCAGTAGCCGGACGACGTACGCCGGAGCGACGTATACCTATGTAAACATATTTCAGATTGAGCAGAACTGCAAACCAAAACGCTCCTGCTAAACACGTATCTGCGACGAAAGAGAGTGCTTGGATTGAATTCGCTTTCCAGAATCGAGAAGCACGCGAAATGTGTCGTCGAATGGTTTATCTGAGAGAACGTCTCTGCCACCTGAGCGAGGAACAATAATAACACGCGCAGAGCACGCAGTCCCGCGTCGAATAACAACAGAAATATGTATGAAGATTTCGAAGCTGCCCTCACTCTTCCAATATACTTTCCCTACCCTGCAATTGGTAAATCATTATTTCTGCACGTGTTTCACCTTATATTACGCGCGAAGAATGTACGCCCTATGTGTCGGGGGGTGTCAGAAGTTTAATGCACAAGGTGAAAATGAAGGCATGCAGTAGTGCTCGATCACATCGAGACGATGATTATTCTGAAATAAAATCTCGACTCATTTTGATATTCCTTTCTTTCAATAATCTTTTCCACGTGTTTTCCAGTATGACAGATGAGACTGTCACTCACAGCTGTGCACAGCAGCCGATATTTTAAGCTTCCTCCATTGGGAAAGAACGCGGGTACTCTAGGAATTTTTCATTTGGAGAGTTGTCATTACTTTCGGTTAATTATAATCAGCCGTTTACCTAGTTTTCAGGCCCGGTTCGACAATGTTCATTTACCTACTCCTGGATTATTTAAATAAACTCGGTTTAAATAAAACTAAATCGTTCCACAACTCTAATCTTCGCTTAAGTGCCAGTTCCACAACTCGGACTTAACTCTTAAATAGAGTTTAAATCATCCGGACAACCAATGAACGCCCGAAAATAAGCGCCTTAAACTCCCTAGTGAAAATGGCCCGATGAAAGTTTAGATTGGCAATGCCTCTGGTAAAGTTAATCTAACCTCCAACGCCTCCAGCTGTCAACTGTCGCTTTTGCGTCACGTTTTCCTACAGCATTCTGCTACAAAACGCGTGGCACTCTATCCGAGTGAGAATTAAAGAGACGTTAAAAGAGTTTACACGAGATAAAGTAGATGACTTCCCGTGTTTTTTCGTCAACACGAAAAATCTGGTTTCGAACGGCGGCGAACCCAGATAGATTAACGAGCGTGGCCTGGTACTTTTCCAAGACGAAACGAGTGTCCAAATCTGCCAGGCAAATAGAAGTAATGTTAACCAAGATTGTAGGACATCAAAAGAGCAAGTATCGCTTCGGGAAGCCCGCTAGCTTCGTCACCCTGAAGGTATTAATTCGTTCGACTTCCCGGTAACGTCTACTTTTCAGCGGCTCCTCTCGCCGACGCGAAAAAGCCGAGAAGAAAGCAGTCTAAAACTCGCGATTTTCTTCTATAATTCGATATTCTTCCTCTGAAATCACCTATTATTCAACTTCTCAGTTGAGTTTTTCTTTTGAAGAAGGTCAATATTGTCAATTTTCTTTTTTTTTTTGCTTGTTACAATGGTGCTATAATCTCTATTTTGTCTAGCTGCATTAAGGTGCTCTGCACCTATGGTGTAAACGCGGATTCTTATTTCTTAAGGTACTTATTCCTAGCGCGAGATGAAAAATTTTAGAGAATGCTAATTTTTTTGTAAAATGGAAATTAACATCGTAAGATTATTTTTGAAAAGTGTCAGGCCCGGTTACCGGGCATTTAAGAAAGAATTTTGATTTTTAAATTTGAAAATTTAACGTGTAACCTTAAGGAAGAATCCACTTTTCCACATTTTAATGTTGACATTGCATGTTTAACCCTTTCGCTGCTCCAGACGTACATATACGCAGAAGGGCTACGCTCATTTCGTAACGGGAAACAATGTCCATACCAAACTTATCACACTCTTTCAGATAAAATATCATTAAAGGTCTCTATAAAAACATCCTGCATAGATGTTTTTACACAAAAATATATAAGTTTGTTCTTATAGAGACCTTTAATTATATTTGGTCTGAAAGTGTGATAAGTTTGGTGTGGACATTGTTTTACGTTACGAAATGAGCGTAGGCCTTCTGCGACAAGTTTTGGGTGCGTTTCGAGGAGGTATGTCGGCCTCTTAGTATTTCGTTCAAAATATAATAATCTAGTTGAATTAACGTTCCTTATCAGAAACTAAATTCGACAAATTGTCTCTTTTTCTTAAATTAGATTATGATACTCAGATTTAAGTTGCATAATATGAGACATAAATTTTTAAGTCACAAAAAACATCCTTCATTTACTTCCCAGATAGACAGCAATGCTGAAAATAGTATTTAGAAATTTGATTCCCGTATTAAGATGTCACTATGAGAGTATAAAATGCTGGAACTTATGATACGACTCTTGTGTGTTGCTAAAGTGTAGGGAATATAGAAACTGAAATAAAATAAACAGCATACTTTTGACATTCATTTGCGTAGTAATGCAAGCATGACGCAATTTGGCTGCTTTTTTACGCATATTGATGCAACTTTTAAGGCATTCCATACTGTCTTTAATTTTCAGCAAAATATATACTATACGCAGACGCATTTGTGCATAATTCTGCTACCATTTTTCAGTCGGCAATGGCGTCATAATGCACACAATATGCTGCCAGGTGTCTATCTGGGTTAATAAATATTGATGCTTCATTGTATCTTATAAAAATAATTATTTTTTATATTACTGCACGTTTGTAATAACTTCTTTTCCTTAAAATTTCCCCTATTTCCCCTGAAGTGAAATAAATAGGGACTGTGAAATTTGCAAGGGTCCACTGATCCACTGATTCACGTTACAGGTAGCCGGCACAGGGGCTTTCGGTGCGCCGAAATGTCTGTTCGTGTCGACGGACTCAAGTCAATACATATTCAATTGCGGTGAAGGCACTCAGAGGTTGGTCTACGAGTATCACTATAAGCTCAACAGACTGGACAACATATTCATAACGACTCCCATTTGGGACAACATCGGCGGGCTTCCCGGAATCTTCCTCGCTCTGCAAGAGTCCGGTATCTCGACCTTCGCGCTGCACGGTCCAGACGGGATGAACGATATATATGGCATGATACAGCAGTTTATCCACCTGCAGAACTTTACCATCAAGACGGTCCCCTGCATGGTGATCAAAGAGTTTAACGACGCGACGATGAACGTCCGATATGTCTTGCTAAAGAAATCCGCCACGGCCGAAGCGACGAGCGACGATCGCGTCGCCGACGCCGCGTACGAGCTCAAGGGCGATGGCAAAAGAGCTCCCCTGGACGATGGTCTTGGTAAAAAACTCAAGAAATTAAAATCGCCATCCGTCGGAGCTCCTATCCTTGGTTCAATGGCATACATTTGTAAGCTGCACTCGCGGCGGGGTAGATTGTCTTTGGAAAAGTGTGTGGAAAAGGGCATCGAGCCGGGCCCTATGTTAGGAACTTTAAAAGCCGGCCACGACGTGACTCTCCCGGACGGTACCGTAATCGCGAGCAAAGACGTGTGTTCGCCACCGGAACCCGGAGCGGTGTTCATCGGTGGGTAGAGGAAGGCGGCCGAGCCGAGCGTCGCGAGCTTTGAAAAACACTGAAGCATCATCTTTGCAGTGGTGGACTGCCCCACCGAGGATTACCTCGACAGCGTAGTGAATAACCCGCTATTCGAGACACACCAGGCGACCGCGAGCGACGCGAAGGACTTGGCCTTCTGCGTTGTTCATTTCACCCCGCAAGAGATCATGGAGAACGAGCGTTACAAGGAGTGGATGAGTAAATTTGACCCCAGTACGCAGCACCTCGTACTGAACGATAAAAACGAGTGCCTTGGCAGCGAGGGGGTTCACAGAATGAACCACAAATTGCACGTGCTGCATCCTCGGATATTTCCGCTGATTGACGAATCCTCCTGCCGAAACGGCGACGAATGCGAGAACGCGGAGTCCGCTTCGCGAAGCGATGGTAGTGTAAGCGAAGTCGTATTGTCGTTGAATCTGAAGTGGCAGTCACGCAGATGGAACAAAAGGGCGATATACAAAAAGCTGCCCCCCCCCCCCCCCCCCCAGGTGTCTAGCGATCAGGGAAATCTGGAAAAGCTGGAATTGTCAGGGAATTTGATGTTCCTGGAAAAATCAGGGAATTGTCGGGGAATCCTGACATTTTTCTGGGTTTTTCCCTGAAGTCTTTGGAATGGCTTTTACGGAAACCGGGTTTTTGAAAATCGCAAGTCCGCTATATCGCGTTGCTACACTGCTATATCATATGAAGCTAAACTTACTCGCCAGGAAAGAAACTTCAATCACTATTGTCTCATTATTTATGAGCTTTTGGTCTACATCGATATGAGACTTTGTTTTCCTAAGTCCGTCTTCTTTTACCCTAAGTTATTTTCAATTTATCGTAATGAATCAATCATCGAGTTTAGAATCCGAACTGAATTATTGCTTTAGTAACATAAAAGAATAACTTTAGACTAGTTACAGAAAAATACATGCGTTTTGAGCCTGGAAATCCTGGAAATCCTGGAAAAGTCAGGGTATTTCAAATTCGAATTCTGCTAGACACCCTGTGACCAATTGATTCGTGAAAAGTATGCCTAACCAGATAGCTTTCCACCCGCGGCTTTGTCCGCGTGGATCTCTGGAATAAATAGAAATTCCTATACAAATTTCCATTCCCTCTTAAGGAATAAATTTTCAAGAATCCCCTTTCTTAATTTCTAATCGATAAGCCGAATACCAAATTTAGTTTTAAAAATTACGGATTTTCAAACAATCTTACATCCCTTATTTTTACAAACTTAGGGGAAGAATTTCGTAGAATTCTTTCTTAGAGTTGGTGCTTACGTCACAAAAGAAACCTACTGTCCAGATTTTATGTAATTAGCTTCAGCGGTTTTGGTTTGACGTTGATGAATCAATCAGGCAGTCAGAACATGTTTTTTATATGTATATCATAAGAGGCTAAACTTACTCGCCAGAAAAAAAACTTGAAACACTATTATCTCATTCTCTATATGAGCTTTTGGCTCATGTTTGTGTAATACTTTTTTGAAAATTATATTATCTACAATAAAGTTATATCAATGTAGGCAAAAAGTTCATAAACAATGAGATAATAGTGATTGAAGTTTCTCTCCCGGTTAGTTTAGCTGACTTTCCTATAGGTAACATAAAGAAGCCTTATCGCTACCCGGTGGAAAAAATTAACTTTCGGTCGGACATTAGGCAAACTTTTCATAAACCAATCAGTCAGCTTTTTGTATATCGCCATTTATTCTACCTGGGCAAACTAAGATTTATCCGTTGCATGTGGTAATAGTTATTTTCGTCACTCGCAGTGCCTAAAACTCGGTTTCACGGGCGTCCTCAACCCCGTCAACCTCGTATTTCACACTTAGTGACAAAAAATAGAATTCGTTATAAGGTAGTTTCGCGTCGTTTTAACTCGTGTGATTGCCGCACTCGCTTCGCTCGTGCGGAAAACTTCACACTCGTTAAAAACGGCGCTTCACGCCCTTATAACGAAAATATAGTTGATCATTCGATTCTTTTTTATAGACGGAAGACCAGCCTAAGGTACATTATCCCAGGACTCAAGAGGGAATACATTTGCGTCCGAAAAAAGGTTTGGACACTGATTCAGCAGTGACCATACATCCAAAATCCTACATAAAGGAGGTTTTCAACAACGAGGAGTTTACTGAGGACGTTTTAGTCCAACTGCAGGAGAGGATAGACGCGAAAACGAAAGCGCTCGGGGAAATCGCAGAGTATCCCAAAGTATTGATGCTGGGTACCGGATCCTGCAAACCGAACAAAGAGAGGAACACCAGCGGCATTCTCGTGAGATTCAACAAAGACAGCAGCGTCATAATGGACTGCGGTGAAGGAACGATAAGTCAAATCGTCAGGTTCTACGGAAAATCCGAGGCGGCTCGCGTACTAGCGAGTATCAAGGTTCGTACGGACATTGCCTTGCTCATTTGCAAAAACATAACCAGGGTGTCTAGCGATCAGGGAAACCTGGAATTGTCAGGGAATCCTGACATTTTTCTGGGTTTCTTCTCTGAAATCTTTAGAATGGCTTTTACGGAAATCGGATTGTTGAAAATTGCAAGTCTGCTATATCGCGTTGCTGCATTACTATAGTTCCGATCGTTCGGAAAATATAAGTTCTTATTGAGCCCTGGTGAACTATATGCATAATTGCTCCAATTAACTCATTTCTACCCAGGGCGCACAATATATCTCATCGACTTATCAGTCGAGACATTGAGAGTGCAACACACGTTCCTAAATCCGGCTTGTTTTACACCTAAGACTATTTTCAATTTATTATAATGAATCAATCATTGAGTTTAGAATCCGAACTCACAACCCAGGTGGAAAGGATCTATATGATTTATATAATATATATTTTGTGTATAGAACATATGAGGAGTAGACTTTCTAAGTGCAGTTTCTCCATTCGCAGTTTGTCCTATAATCGCTAATAGTCTGTACACGACTGATCGACACAATGCAGTTTGTTTGTCTAGGACATTTTCAAACGTTTATATAGTTGATGTTAAGAGATGCATTTAGGTTGTCCGTATAAACGTAACTTGTAAAGGAACTTGAAAATATTCGTACGTTGGCGAAAATCGGAAAAATGGACAAACTGAGTGTAGAAAGTCTGCTCCTCATATATAAATTTAGGCTTATAGTAAAATATATAATTTTAATATAAACCATATAATGTATTATATATATGAATTGTATAATACAAAAATTAAGACAATTGAAATAATACTATATATAAACCATATATAGTTCGTATATGGTTTATATATAAATTAAATAAGCCCAAAATTTATATATCGTCGCGTCCAAGTAAAAAACTCGTAACTCATTTTTTTTTTTGAATAATTGGGTTTTCCCGATTTTATATAAAAAAAACCTCGTTAATTAATTCTACGACATGATGTATAACAACAAAATGAATATTATTTATTAATATCTTATAAGAATACGCCATGCAACGGTAATTATTCAGTTTTATGCTTCTCTTGTAAAATTTAGTAAAATTGACTTACAAGGTTTTCACTTGGACATGACGATATTGTGTACGAAATATATATTATATATAATCCGTATAGATCTTTTCCACCTGGGAATGATGGCCTTAGTAGCATAGAAGAATAACTTTATACTAGTCAGGGAAAAATACATATATTAGGCCTGGAAATCCTGGAAAAGTCAGGGAATTTCAAATTCTGATTCTCTCTCTGCTAGACACCTTGACAGGTCTGCGAGAGACGTGCGAAATTAATCAGCCATTCCATTATCGCGTACAGGCGATTTACGTGTCCCACTTGCACGCGGATCATCACATGGGGTTGATCGGTCTGCTGAAAGCCAGAGAAAAGTTTAACAAGGAGCCTCTGCACCTGCTCGCGCCGTCCCAACTCCTTCCCTATCTCAACATTTACCACGCGAAGTACCAATCCGTGTTAGAGTGCTTCATCTTTGTTCCGAACGAAGATCTCCTGTTCAAGAGGTACACGTTGACTACTTCGACGAAAGACGGACTTTACAAGGCTCTCGACATGAGCGATATCAGTACGACACGCGTCAAACACCGAGCGTATTCCTTCGGCGTCGCCTGGACGAGGAGCAACGGGCAGAAGCTCGTGTACAGGTACGTAAAAGGCGTTGCGAAGAACGCGCAACGGAGCTCCCGGCTATTCCTGATCATCTCGCTGTACCTTCAGCGGCGACACGATGCCGTGCGAGGAGCTGGTGGAGCTTGGCCGCGACGCTGATTTGCTGATCCACGAGGCCACCATAGAGTCGGGGATGGACAGTGATGCCAGAGAAAAGCGTCACTCCACGGTCTCCCAAGCGATAAGCGTCGGGGAGATGATGCGCGCCAAGTTTACACTGTTGACGCACTTTAGTCAAAAATTTTCGAAGATAGTAGAGTTACCCGAGGACATGGGGGTGAACGAGGGCAAAGTAGGAATAGCGTACGATAACATGCAAGTGAGCCTGTCGGAGCTCCCTCTCCTTCCTCTACTGTATCCCGCGCTCACCCGCATGTTCGGTGGAGAGGTCCAAAGGTTGAAGGACGTGAAGACCAGAAAAGAGTTGAAGAAAATGCGCGAGAGTAACTGAATATTCGGTCGACCAAGTCGTGTAAAAACGAGCCGAATTTTCGGACGAGTAAATTGCGCGATAGCAAAGCGGATCTCTAATCACCTCTGCCGGACGCCGATGTTTGTCTACACACCCAACGCGACGCACAGGGCTCCGAGCATTTGGTCACTTTTTTTTCAATTAGTCGGTAGAAAGTCATTTTTATTTTTAAGAGCCATTAAAAAAAAAAGTCATTATTTTTCAGATTTCGTCCCTTGATTCGTCAAATAATTTCGTGACACCTTCCCGCCGCTAAAACGCTGCAACGATTCGTGTGAATATTCAATGTTGAGATGGTCACGCTGTCGGTACCCAGATTCTGTAAGTCGTTATGATGACGCGTAACGAGTAGTCTGTATCGAAGCGCGTGTTTTTTTGTAGCATTGTCCAAAATGGTCATTTTTTTCAAATGAGGAGTCACCTTAATGACTATGATTTTAATCCACTACCTATTTTTTAACATCAGAGATTGAATAGGAGCCCCGGACGCACCACGGCCATAGCGTATGATCAAATCTTTTACACTTTTGTGCAAATTAATGTGATCCAAAAATTTCTATTTCACACAATCCTAATTTACATGAAATTAACCCATTAGTGTGCTCAGTGTCATTTTCAGTTGCCAAACAATTTTTGTTCGTAGATATTCAGTGAACAGTTTTTGAAATGTTTAGGAATTGCTTTCAGAAACGGCAACCTTTTTTAATAAATCTAAGCTATCGGAGGAATGTTTTAAGAAACGCGAAAATGCTTAATCCAATATTTCAAACAAGAAATTGCTCGGCAACTAAAGTTGCCAGCGAGTACTAATGGGTTAATTTTACTATTTATTATTACGTAGTATGATCAACTCTCACGTTAATTAATATTTCAATTCTTTCTGGCGTAGAGTCGATAATTTCTTGCGATTATCTTTCTGTTTTTCATCGTGAAACCTCATGAAAAAAATGTATTCATTCTATTAATTTTTACAAGGGTATAAGTATTTGAAAGGATTTGTTAATTTCGATAAAAGCTTTCATTGACATTTATACATCCTTATATTTATTAACACTAGAACTACCTGTCAATTGCAAGTTCTAAGATAATCGTTTTGATGGATAATTATCTCGTTATCTATGGATTTTTGACATCCATCGCAAAAGAACTTTTTTGTAGATCAAAGTATAATCTACAAAAAAGTATTGTACCAATTTTGACAAAAACCTCATAGGTTACGAGATAATCTGGGTTGAATAGCACTCTGAGAGAATTACGGTTTAATAAAATTAAAATATTCTTTCAAATGTGATTTCATCATGAGAATCTGGAAGATAATTAGGAAAAAAAAACCTGTGAACTCTACACCAGAAAGAACTGAAATATTTATTAAGGTGAGAGATGGTCATACTAACAATAAATGGTAAATTTCAATTCATGTAAGTTAGGAATGTACGAAATAAAAATGTCGATTCCCCACTAATTTGCACAAAGATGTACATCGCAAGGAAAGACGACACGGGAAATCGCTCGAGACTTGGAACGATAGAAAATCGTTTATTACTCGTATATCGATGGTTGACAAATTTACCGATCGTGAAAAATGCCATCGCTACTACGTTATTAAGTTGATACTCGTGCGCGGAGCACAAAAATATATGCAAGTCGACGACTCGTGGAGGTAACCTCATCCTATACCTTGTAATTAATTAATGCTAAAAATAAAATATTCTATATACTACTCGCTTACACAATCGATATATATACCTATATGTGTCTAGCAATCAGCATTATAAAAAAAGTTAATACAAAATATTCTTAGCGGTAGTAGTAGGAATAGACGCGGTACGTATATGTATTTACACAAAACAGATTCCTGTATAAAACCAATCATGCATGAGCCACCCGTTTAAACGCTAATTATTGTTCACCCAATAATGCTCGGTATTATTTTCCTTCGCCAAACAATTCTTGTTTGAGATATTCAATAGATCGTCTCTCTGCAATGTTTAGGAATTGGTTTCAGAAGCTGTACTCTTCTTCTTCCTTTTCTTCTTCTTTTCCTTCTTTTTTTTTTTTGTAAACAATGCAAAAATTCTTAATCCAATGTCTCAAACAAGAAACTACTCGGCAATTAAATTTGTCAGCGAGCACTAATGGGTTAACATCGGTAGAAAGTATGCCCGATATTATTTCCGTAGGGTACCACCCCGCTGTGCGCCAAAACGCGTGACCCCGCTTCCGAAGACGCTCGACCGAGTGACGATTCACGCACGCACGTACGATCGAAGAGCGTGCGTGGAAAGGAGTGCGCGTCTCGCGTGAAACGGACATCAATCGGTATCTAAATGCAGTCGGGGGTGAATAGGAAAGATGCGAAGCATTGACAAGGACTGAAATATCGTCGTCTCTGACGACGTCTTACGGCCTTTAAGTAGGTACATATTACCAATTCCGCGATAAAATAGGCCGATCTCGCGCTAGCATTTCCATATACCTGCAGCGGCCGTGACGCGGTATACGTCGGGCGGGGGCACCCCCAAGTCGCAATACTGAAAGGATACGCGGAGACCGGAACCCGGGGAATTTCCGACGCCTCTCGTCGGTCATTTATATCCTCTATACACACGGTAGCTTTACTGAATAAATAAATTGAAAACTAAATGAATTGTCCAATGACGCGCGCCTCGTTCGTTCGAATCGTTTGTGCTGTTTTTGAAGAGACGACCCGGAGAACGCGGCGTTCGCTTGCGCGTCAACGATACGGAAGCCCTGAAGCGCTCCGGTTTCTCGGCCTCGCGCAAAACGAAATTCATAATGCACGGCTGGAAGTTCAGCGCAAATAGCCAAGACTTCGTGCAGATGAAATCCGGTGCGTAGGAATGTTCGGCAAAAAACGTATCGCCGCGCGGCCAGCGTAGGTACCTATACGTTTCACGTCGCAGAGTACCTGGCGCACGACGACTGCAACGTCATTCTGGTCGACTGGTAGCCGCTGGCCGCGAGCACCTACCTCGGGCCGATGCAGAATACCGACAAGAGGTCGGGAGGAACGCCGCGCGATTCATCGGCTTTCTGGAGCGCGAAGACGGTAGAGCAGCTGCAGGACGTTCACTTCGTCGGTGAGTTTCCATGTCGATCGGAGGACGAAGCTGCAGCGGCTCCCTTTTAGGTCACTTCCTCGGGGCGCGCTGTAACTCTTGTATTTTCTTTGGTTGGAAGAAAGCGACAGTCTTCCCCCTAGTTTTCAAGGTCTTCCGATTTCCCTCTCCGGAATGTAAAAACCCCTTGAAAAGGGGAAACTGGAGCACAGATGGCCTTCGTTTCTGAAAGCGACCCTTGAAAGAACTCACACTGCCGGGGGTACCAGCAGACCCGTTCGAGACTCGGTTGCCGGAGGATCGGCGCAACATGCGAAATAAATATCTTCGAAACGTAACCAGCATTAGTTATTCCATAACAGCACGTCGCGGACAACACGGCTCTTCCCTGGCGAGCGAACGACTCGGCAGAATCGCCGGCCTGGACCCCGCGCTATTCGTCGACGTCATTCACTCGTGCGGTTGAGTTCGGAGATTCAACCCGTCTAGCGGGCTATCCCCGAACGGTTATGATCCCTCTACGCGCATGTGACGGTGGGGAGCATAGCTCCGAGCTCTCTCTCCCGAAGACCACTCATGCGCATGCTGTGAACTGTCGCTCTTGCGTTACGTTTTCCTGCAGCATTCTGCTACAAAACGCGTGGCACTCTATCCGAGTGAGAATTAAAGAGACGTTAAAAGAGAGTTTACACGAGATAAAGTAGATGACTTTCCGCGTTTTTTCGTCAACACGAAAAATCTGGTTTCGAACGGCGCCGAACCCAGATAGATTAACGAGCGTGGCCTGGTACTTTTCCGAGACGAAACGAGTATCCAAATCTGCCAGGCAAACAAAAGTAATGTTAACCAAGATTGCAGGACATCAGAAGTGGAAGCTTCACCTCGGGAAGCCCGCTAGCTTCGTCACCCTGAAGGTATTAATTCGTTCGACTTCCCGGTAACGTCTACTTTTCAGCGGCTCCTCTCGCTGACGCGAAAAAGTCGAGAGGAAAGCAGTCTAAAACTCGCGATTTTCTTCTATAATTCGATATTCTTCCTCTGAAATCACCTATTATTCAACTTCTCAGTTGAGTTTTTTCTTTTCAAGAGGGTCAATATTGTCAATTTTCTTTTTTTTTTTGCTTGTTACAATGGTGCTATAACCTCTATTTTGTCTACCTGCATTAAGGTGCTTCTGCACCTATGGTGTAAACGCGGATTCTTATTTCTTAAGGTACTTATTCCTCGCGTGGGATGAAAAATTTTAGAGAATGCTAATTTTTTTGTAAAATGGAAATTAATATCATAAGATTATTTTTGAAAAGTATCAGGCCCGGTTACCGGGCATTTAAGAAAGAATTTTTATTTTTAAATTTGAAAATTTAACGTGTAACCTTAAGGAAGAATCCACTTTTCCACATTTTAATGTCGACATCTGCATGTTTAACCCTTTCGCTGCTCCAGACGTACATATACGCAAAAGGGCTACGCTCATTTCGTAACGGGAAACAATGTCCATACCAAACTTATCACACTTTCAGACCAAATATCATTAAAGGTCTCTATAAAAACATCTGCATGGATGTTTTTACACAAAAATATATAATTTGGTTCTTATAGAGACCTTTAATTATATTTGGTCTGAAAGTGTGATAAGTTTGGTATGGACATTGTTTCCGTTACGAAATGAGCGTAGGCCTTCTGCGACAAGTTTTGGGTGCGTTTCGAGGAGGTATGTCGGCCTCTTAATATTTCGTTCAAAATATAATAATCTAGTTGAATTAACGTTTCTTATCAGAAACTAAATTCGACAAATTGTCTCTTTTTCTTAAATTAGATTATGATACTCAGATTTAAGTTGCATAATACGAGACATAAATGTAGTCACAAAAAACATCCTTCATTCACTTCACAGATAGACAGCAATGCTGAAAATAGTATTTAGAAATTTGATTCCCGTATTAAGATTTCACTATGAGAGTATAAAAAATGCTGGAATTTATGATACGACTCTTGTGTTGCTAAAGTGTAGGAAATATAGAAACTGAAATAATAAGCAGCATACTTTCGACATTTAATTGCGTAGTAATGCAAGCATGACGCAATTTGGCTGCTTTTTTACGCATATTGATGCAATTTTTAAGGCATCCATACTGTCTTTAATTTTCAGCAAAATATATACTATACGCCGACGCATTTGTGCATAATTCTGCTACCATTTTTCAGTCAACAATGGCGTCATAATGCACACAATATGTTGCCAGGTGTCTATCTGGGTTAATAAATATTGATGCTTCACATTGTATCTTATAAACATACCTATTTTTTATACTACTGCACGTTTGTAATAACTGGAAGATCTCCTTTTTTTAATTAAAATTGCCCCCTTCTTTTCCTTAAAATTTCCCCTATTTCCCCTGAAGTGCAATAAATAGGGACTGTGAAATTTGCAAGAGTCCACTGATCCACTGATTTGCGTTACAGGTAGCCGGCACGGGGGCTTTCGGTGCGCCGAAATGTCTGATCGTGTCGACGGACTCTAGTCAAAGCATATTCAATTGCGGTGAAGGCACTCAGAGGTTGGTCTTAGAGTATCGCTATAATCTTGACAGACTGGAGAACATATTTATAACGACTCCCATTTGGGACAACATCGGCGGGCTTCACGGAATGTTCCGCGCTCTGGAAGAGTCCGGCCTCTCGAACTTCGCGCTGCACGGTCCAGACGGGATGAACGAGATATACGGCATGACAGAGGCGTTTATCCACATGCAGAACTTTACCATCAAGACGGTCCCCTGCATGGTGATGAAAGAGTTTAACGACGCGACGATGAACGTCCGATATGTCTTGCTAAAGAAATCCGCCACGGCCGAAGCGACGAGCGACGATCGTGCCGCCGACGCCGCGTACGAGCTCAAGGGCGATGGCAAAAGAGCTCCCCTGGACGATGATCTTGGTAAAAAGCTCAAGAAATTAAAATCGCCATCCGTCGGAGCTCCTATCCTTGGTTCAATGGCATACATTTGTAAGCTGCACTCGCGGCAGGGTAGATTGTATTTCGAAAAGTGCGTGGAAAAGGGCATCGAGCCGGGCCCTATGTTAGAAACTTTAAAAGCCGGCCGCGACGTGACTCTCCCGGACGGTACCGTAATCGCGAGCAAAGACGTGTGTTCGCCACCGGAACCCGGAGCGGTGTTCATCGGTGAGTAGAGGAAGGCGGCCGAACCGAGCGTCGCGAGCTTTGAAAAACACTGAAGCATCATCTTTGCAGTGGTGGACTGCCCCACCGAGGATTACCTCGATAGCGTAGTGAATAACCCGCTATTCGAGAAACACCAGGCGACCGCGAGCGACGCGAAGGACTTGGCCTTCTGCGTTGTTCATTTCACCCCGCAAGAGATCATGGAGAACGAGCGGTACAAGGAGTGGATGAGTAAATTCGACCCCAGTACGCAGCACCTCGCAATGAACGAAAAAAATGAGTGCCTTGGCAGCGAGGGGGTTCACAGAATGAACCACAAATTGCACGTGCTGCATCCTCAGATATTTCCGCTGATTGACGTATCCTCCTGCCGAAACGGCGACGAATGCGAGAACGCGGAGTCCGCTTCGCGAAGCGATAGTAGTGTTAGCGAAGTCGTATTGTCGTTGAATCTGAAGTGGCAATCACGCAGATGGAAAAAAAGGGCGATATACAAAAAGCTGCCCCCCAAGGTGTCTAGCGGTCAGGGAAATCTGGAAAAGCTGGAATTGTCAGGGAATTTGATGTTCCTGGAAAAATCAGGGAATTATCGGGGAATCCTGACATTTTTCTGGGGTTTTCCCTGAAGTCTTTAGAATGGCTTTTACGGAAACCGGGTTTTTGAAAATCGCAAGTCTGCTATATCGCGTTGCTACACTGCTATACCATATGAAGCTAAATTTACTCGTCAGGAAAGAAACTTCAATCGCTATTGTCTCATTATTTATGAGCTTTTGGCCTACATCGATATGAGACTTTGCTGTCCTAAGTCCGTCTTCTTTTACCCTAAATTATTTTCAATTTATCATAATGAATCAATCATCGAGTTTAGAATCCGAACTGAATGAATGCTTTAGTAACATAAAAGAATAACTTTAGACTAGTCAACACACAGAAATATACATGTATTGAGCCTGGAAATCCTGGAAAAATCAGGGTATTTCAAAGTCGAATTCTGCTAGACACCCTGTGACCAATTGATTCGTGAAAAGTATGCCTAACCAAATAGCTTTCCACCCGCGGCTTTGTCCGCGTAGATCTCGGGAATAAATAGAAATTCCTATACAAATTTCCATTCCCTTAAGGAATACGTTTCCAAGAATCCCCCCTTTCTTAATTTCTAATCGATAGGCCAAATACCAATTTTCATGGCTTTAATTTAAAAAATTACAGATTTTCAAACAATCTTACATCCTTTATTTTTACAAACTTAGGGGAAGAATTTCGTAAAATCCTTTTTTTGTTGGTGCTTACGTCACAAAAGAAACCTACTGTCCAGATTTTATGTAATTAGCTTCAGCGGTTTTGGCTCGACGTTGATGAATCAATCAGTCAGTCAGAACATGTTTTTTATATGTAAGTATATCATAAGAGAGGCTAAACTTACTCGCCAGAAAAAAAAAAACTTGAAACCCTATTATCTCATTCTCTATATGAGCTTTTGGCTCATGTTTGTGTAATACTTTTTTGAAAATTATATTATCTACAATAAAGTTTTATATCAATGTAGGCAAAAAGTTCATAAACAATGAGATAATAGTGATTGAAGTTTCTCTCCTAGTAAGTTTAGCTGACTTTCTTATAGGTAACATAAAGAAGCCTTATCGCTACCCGGTGGAAAATATTAACTTTTTCGGTCGGACGTTAGGCAAACTTTTCATAAACCAATCAGTCAGCTTTTTGTATATCGCCATTTTTTTTCTACCTGGGCAAACAAAGATTTATCCGTTGCATGGTAAATATAGTTGATCATTCGATTCTTTTTTACAGAGGGAAGACCAGCCTAAGGTACATTATCCCAGGACTCAAGAGAGAATACATTTGCTTCCGAAAAAAGGTTTGGACACTGATTCAGCAGTGACCATATATCCAAAATTCTACATCAAGGAGGTTTTCAAAAATACGGAGTTTACTGAGGACGTTTTAGTCCAACTGCAGGAGAGGATAGACGCGAAAACGAAAGCGCTCGGGGAAATCGCAGAGTATCCCAAAGTATTGATGCTGGGTACCGGATCCTGCAAACCGAGCAAAGAGAGGAACACCAGCGGCATTCTCGTGAGATTCAACGAAGACAGCAGCGTCATAATGGACTGCGGTGAAGGGACGATAAGTCAAATCGTCAGGTTCTACGGAAAATCCGAGGCGGCTCACGTACTATCGAGTATCAAGGTTCGTACGGACTTTGCCTTGCTCATTTGCAAAAACATAACCAGGGTGTCTAGCGATCAGGGAAACCTGGAAAACCTGGAATTGTCAGGGAATCCTGACATTTTTTTGGGTTTCTTCTCTGAAATCTTTAGAATGGCTTTTACGGAAATCGAATTGTTGAAAATAGCAAGTCTGCTATATCGCGTTGCTACATTAGTATAGTTCCGATCGTTCCGAAAGTGTAAGTTCTTATTGAGCCCTGGTGAGCTATATGCAAAATTGCTTCAATTAACTCATTTCTACCCAGGGCGCACAATATATCTCATCGACTTATCAGTCGAGACATTGAGAGTGCAACACACGTTCTTAAATGCGGCTTGTTTTACACCTAAGACTATTTTCAATTTATTATAATGAATCAATCATTGAGTTCAGAATCCGAACTCAAACCAGGTGGAAAGGATCTATATGATTTATATATATTTTGTGTATAGAACATATGAGGAGTAGACTTTCTAAGTGCAGTTTCTCCATTCGCAGTTTGTCCTATAATCGCTAATAGTTTGTACACGACTGATGGACACAATGCAGTTTATTTGTCTAGGACATTTTCAAACGTTTATATAGCTGATGTTAAGAGATGCATTTAGGTTGTCCATATAAACGTAACTTTTAAAGGAACTTGAAAATATTCGTACGTTGGCGAAAATCGGAAAAATGGACAAACTGAGTGTAGAAAGTCTGCTCCTCATATATACATTTAGGCTTAGTAAAATATATAATTTTAATATAAACCATAGAATGTATTATATATGAAGTGTATATTACAAAAATTAAGACAATATTGAAATAATACTATATATAAACCATATATAGTTCGTATATGGTTTATATGTAAATTAAATAAGCCCAACATTTATATATCGTCGCGTCCAAGTAAAAAACTCGTAACTCATTTTTTTTTTTTTTTTGAATAATTGGGTTTTCCCGATTTTATATAAAAAAACCTCGTTAATTAATTCTACGACATGAATATTATTTATTAATATCTTATAAGAATACGCCATGCAACAGTAATTATTCAGTCTTATGCTTGTCTTGTAAAATTTAATAAAATTGACTTACAAGGTTTTCACTTGGACATGACGATATTGTGTACGAAATATATATTATATATAATCCGTATAGATCTTTTCCACCTGGGAATGATGGCCTTAGTAGCATAAAAGAATAACTTTAGACTAGTCACATGGAAAAATACATATATTAGGCTTGTGGAAATCCTGGAAAAGTCGGGGAATTTCAAATTCTGATTCTCTGCTAGACACCTGGACAGGTCTGCGAGAGACGCGCGAAATTAGTCAGCCATTCCATTATCGTACAGGCGATTTACGTGTCCCACATGCACACGGATCATCACATGGGGTTGATCGGTCTGCTGAAAGCCAGAGAAAAGTTTAACAAGGAGCCTCTGCACCTGCTCGCGCCGTCCCAGCTGCTTCCCTATCTCAAGATTTACCACGCGAGGTACCAATCCGTGTTAGACTGCTTCATCTTTGTCCCGAACGAAGCTCTCCTGTCCGAGAGGTGCACGTTGAGTACAACGACGAGTACTTCGACGAAAGACGGACTTTACAAGGCTCTCGACATGAGCGATATCAGTACGACACACGTCAAACACATAGCGCATTCCTTCGGCGTCGCCTGGACGAGGAGCAACGGGCAGAAGCTCGTGTACAGGTACGTAAAAGACGTTGCGAAGAACGCGCAACGGAGCTCTCGGCTATTCCTGATCATCTCGCTGTACCTTCAGCGGCGACACGATGCCGTGCGAGGAGCTGGTGGAGCTTGGCCGCGACGCTGATTTGCTGATCCACGAGGCCACCGTAGGCCCGGGGATGGACAGTGATGCCAGAGAAATGCGTCACTCCACGGTCTCCCAAGCGATAAGCGTCGGGGAGATGATGCGCGCCAAGTTTATACTACTGACGCACTTTAGTCAAAAATGTTCGAAGATAGTAGAGTTACCCGAGGACATGGGGGTGAACGAGGGCAAAGTAGGAATAGCGTACGATAACATGCAAGTGAGCCTGTCGGAGCTCCCTCTCCTTCCTCTACTGTATCCCGCGCTCACCCGCATGTTCGGTAGAGAGTTCCGAAAGTTGAAGTACTTGAAGCCCAAGGGAGGGATGAAGAAAATGCGCGAGAGTAACTGAATATTCGGTCGACCAAGTCGTGTAAAAACGAGCCGAATTTTCGGACGAGTAAATTGCGCGATAGCAAAGCGGATCTCTAATCACCTGTGCCGGATGCCGATGTTTGTCTACACCCAACGCGACGCACAGGGCTCACATTTGGTCACTTTTTTTTTCAATCAAGTCGGTAGAAAGTCATTTCTATTTTTAAGAGTCATTAAAAAAAAAAGTCATTATTTTTCAGATTTCGTCCCTTGATTCGTCAAATAATTTCGTGACACCTTCCCGCCGCTAAAACGCTGCAACGATTCGTGTGAATATTCAATGTTGAGATGGTCATGCTGTCGGTACCCAGATTCTGTAAGTCGTTATGATGACGCGTAACGAGTACATAGTCTGTATCGAAACGCGCGTGTTTTTTGTAGCATTGTCCAAAACGGTAATTTTTTTTCAAACGAGGAGTCACTTTAATGACTACGATTTTAATCCGCTCTACATATTTTTTAACATCAGAGATTGAATAGGAGCCCCGGACGCACCACGGCCATAGCGTATGATCAAATCTTTTACACTTTTGTGCAAATTAATGTGATCCAAAAATTTCTATTTCACACAATCCTAATTTACATGAAGTTAACCCGTTAGTGTGCTCAGTGTCATTTGCAGTTGCTAAACAAGAAATTGCTCGGCAACTAAAGTTGCCAGTGAGTACTAATGGGTTAATTTTACTATTTATTATTACCTAGTATGATCAACTCTCACGTTAATTAATATTTCAATTCTTTCTGGCGTAGAGTCGATTATTTCTTGCAATTATCTTTCTATTTTTTCATCGTGAAACCACATTAAAAAAATGTTTTCATTCTATTAATGTTTACAAGGGTATAAGTATTTGAAAGGATTCGTTAATTTCGATAAAAGCTTTCATTGACATTTATACATCCTTATATTTATTAACACTAGAACTACCTGTCAATTGCAAGTTCTAAGATAATCGTTTTGATGGATAATTGTCTCGTTGTCTATGGATTTTTGACATCCATCGCGCGCAAAAGAACTTTTTTGTAGATCAAAGTATAATCTACAAAAAAGTATTGTACCAATTTCGACAAAAACCTCATAGGTTACGAGATAATATGGGTTGAATAGCACTCTTGAATTACGGTTAATAAAATTAAAATATTCTTTCAAATGTGATTTCATCATGAGAATCTGGAAGATAATTAGGGAAAAAAAAACCTGTGAACTGTACACCAGAAAGAACTGAAATATTGATTAAGGTGAGAGATGGTCAGACTAACAATAAATGGTAAATTTCAATTCATGTAAGTTAGGAATGTACGAAATAAAAATGTCGATTCCATTAATTTGCACAAAGATGTACCTACATCACAAGGAAAGACACAGGAAATCGCTCGAGACTTTGAACGATAGAAAATCGTTTATTACTCGTATATCGATGGTTGACAAATTTACCGATCGTGAAAAATGCCATCGCTACTACGTTATTAAGTTGACACTGGTGCGCGGAGCACAAAAATATATGCAAGTCGACGACTCGTGGAGGTAACCTCATCCTATACCTTGTAATTAATTAATGCTAAAAATAAAATATTCTATATACTACTCACTTACAATCGTTATATATATATATATATATATATACGTGGCTAGCGATCAGCATTATAAAAAAAGTTAATACAAAATATTCTTAGCGGTAGTAGTAGGAATAGACGCGGTACGTATATGTATTTACACAAAACAGATTCCTGTATAAAACCAATCATGCATCAGCCACCCGTTTAAACGCTAATTATTGTTCACCCATTAATGTTCCGTATTATTTTCCTTCGCCAAACAATTTTTGTTCGAGATATTCAATTAATCGTCTCTGCAAAGTTTAGGAATTGGTTTCAGAAATTGTACTCTTCTTCTTCTTTTCCTTCTTTTTTTTTTTGTAAACAATGCAAAAATTCTTAATCCAATATCTCAAACAAGAAACTACTCGGCAATTAAATTTGTCAGCGAGCACTAATGGGTTAACATCGGTAGAAAGTATGCCCGATATTATTTCCGTAGGGTACCACCCCGCTGTGCGCCAAAACGCGTGACCCCGCTTCCGAAGACGCTCGACCGAGTGACGATTCACGCACGCACGTACGATCGAAGAGCGTGCGCGGAAAGGAGTGCGCGTCTCGCGTGAAACGGACATCAATCGGTATCTAAATGCAGTCGGGGGCGAACAGGAAAGATGCGAAGCATTGACAAGGACTCAAATATCGTCGTCTCTGACGACGTCTTACGGCCTTTAAGTACATATTACCAATTCCGCGATAAAATAGGCCGATCTCGCGCTAGCATTTCCAATATACCTGCAGCGGCCGTAACGCGTTGACGCGGTATACGTCGGGCGGGGGGGAGGGGTTCGATATCAGCCGATCCGTGAGATTCGTCATGTTAGAACTCCCACTTGGTGGCGGACTCGTAGTCGGTCTCACCGAGACGCAGAGCGCCGTTTTTGCCCGCCGTCAAGTAACGCCCGTCGACGCCCTTGATGCTGATGCGAGACGGCTCGCGTAGCTCCAGATAGAATCCGTCGGAAGGCGCGTCGGCGTCCACGGTCACCCCCTCGCTGTCCGCGTGCCAGTATTTCTCGTTTTGCCCTGTTTCGCGACGAAGCGAAAGTATCAGTGGAGTGTACAAAAATGTGCGACCGCCGCGTGTGAAGAGAAGGGAATACCTTTAAACCTGACGACGCCACGCTCGCAACGCTCGACACGGATGGTCTCATAAGACGCTTTATTGCACTCCAATTTGGGACTCGTGGCGCTTTTGGGTCCGACGAAGCCTTGCTCGCAGCGAAGCACCAGGACCGGCCTGTTCATCAGGTAGAAGTAGTACTTGCACGCGTCGCCGTCGCCGCTGCTCGGCGAGTCCGCGTTGGCGTACAAGTGGCCCGAACGTTTGGTGGCGAGGAACTTGCCGTTGTTGGCCCTCAGGGCCACGGTACCGCCTTCCGGCTGCCAGACCAGGTCGAAGAGAGCGTTGGAGGAGCGCTTGTGTTCGGACGCTTGAATGCCACCGCCAGCCTCGAGACTCCAGTAGCGATCTTGCATCGTGCGCACGTACCATCGCTTGGTGACACGGTCGAATTCCAACTGGAAAGTCTCGTGTCCGGATATCTCGTCCTGGTTTGCCGTGACGTCCACGCCTGTGGAGGATCGCACGTTTTTGTAGGAGGGTGTGACACTGCGAAAACTTGATTATAGAATTCCCCGACTTTTCCATGATTTTTCCCCGACTACTTCAGATCAAATTTTGTCAATATTCCCTGATATTTTTGTCAGTACTAGTGGGCCCGTGTGGAAATTTCGCAGACGACAGAAGATCAATTTTTATCTTCGACTTTTAAATAAGTAATACAATATGCAATTGTAAATTAACTATTCGTCAGAAGCGGACAACTTAATTTTTAAACTGGTACCTCATTTATCATTTTTGGTTTTGCATGAAAGGAGAAAAAGGATTTGTCGCGATAAATCACCTTCGAGAAATGATATACCACTATTATATCTCGTTATTTGTAAGCTTTTGGCTCATGTTTGTATGATACTTTGTTCCCGGGTTCCCCAATCTCCGTAAGTGAGAGCGGGGAACATTGGGTGAGCTCCAACCGGGCGCGTCTCCAGGTGGCGGATAGGAGGATGGCCAGGTGACTGAAGTGGGCCCTGTTGGGGCCCATGGAAGACCCTGGTTAGCGGGTGCCATACAGCACTCCGGGCAATATTAAAATCGCCTCAGGGTAGCTAAAGCCCCGCCGCGGACCAGCTCCCCAAGCTAAGGCGTAAGCTATCGTACCGAAAGCTGGATGGCACTGGGGTTACAGTGCATAGAACGATGCCCTTGGGGAACAAGGCGACACCCCATTGTATTTAGCCTTACCCTCGCATGGCAGGCTCTGCGGGGGCGGACAGCCTCATTCCTGCCTGCCCCATCCGGGGGGAGGGGGGCTTCTGCAAGGAGGACCCCCCCCCCCCCCCCCCCCCAGGTTAAGTGCGGAGAGAGGGGCCCGCCTTCTGGTTGAACACCTGGAGGGGCTAAAGAACCCTGTATGGAGGCCCCGGGCGCCCCGGGGGCTCGATCTGGAGGCCCTGAGCCCCTCAGGAGCCCTGTATTGGGACCCTGGGTGCCCCGGGAGCCCTGTATGGAGGCCCTCGGCTCCTCGGGAGTTGGGAGCGGAGGGGGACCCCCTTCTCTGTCTGAGTTGCCACAGCGCATGTGGCTCGGGCACAATGGGCTAGGCAAGTATCTCTAGTGGCGCCACGAGGTGGTCGCAGTTCGTAACTTTGGGGTGATAAGTGACCAATCAGGATCAAGTATTCCGTTGTGGTGGGTTACAGACAACGGAATACTTGATCCTGATTGGTCACTTATCACCCCAAAGTTTCGTGGACTATCCACGAGGTCGCGCGCGCGTCAATAATTTGAGATACTTGCCTAGCCTATGGTCCACTAGGACTGAGAGCCCGGTAAATCCCCAAATTCATTTATTCATTCATGATACTTTGTTAAAGATTATATTTTTATCTCATCCTCAATTCTATGGGATTTTTACAAGTTTTCAATGAGAATCTATGATATTTTTTTAATAGGGATGACTTTATTGTAGAGAAAAACGTATAATCTTTAAAAAAGTATCATATACAACCATGAGCCAAAAGCTTATATATATAGATAACGAGATAATAGTGATTCAAGTTGATTTCCCAGCGAATAAGTTTATCCTCATACGATGTAATTAATTCTAGAAGGTGATTTTTCGTGACAAATCTTTTTTCTCCCTTCAAGGGGGATCAAATTCCCTGACATTTTTTTCCGGTTTTCGAGATCTGTACCCTTGTAACCAACACTGCAAAGAAAAGGAAGCAAAAAAAATAGTTGGCTCTTAGAAGCTTCTTGCAAGATGTTGCTGCAAACCAGCTGCAAGTCTTGCACCAGATATATTGCAGCAGTATTAATTAGCAAATCTTGTTCGACCTTTCCACAGAAATACTGAAATTCGGTTGCATTCCGCACGACACAGTATGTACAATATACGCAAATTTTATGTAGATACAACTATATTACGTATACGGTTACCAAAAATATACGCGTATTACTTACGTATATTTTTCATCTCAATACTTACAAAAAAATGTTAAACGTATATATTTTACGTATAATGTACGTATACATATAATAAACGTATAGTATACGTATATAGCCGGTCATTGAGCTCTCTACGTTCATTTTACGTAGAATTGAAAATGATATAAAATTACAATATTGTAAGAAAGATTCAAAAATACTATAGAGTGAGGAGAGTGCTATCGTTTCTTATAATTCTGACATTGAATACCATAAAAAATGATAAGATCGACATTAAGATCTGTGTAAGTTTCTATAGTATTGAACATGAAAATTATAAGAAACGCGATTGATTTCATGCTTTGTGGTATTTTTGAATCATTATCGCTATATTCTATCATTTTCTATATCGGAAATTTTTGGCAGAGATCATACGTAAGTGTGTCGTGTGGGATGGAAGCTTGTGCTGAGAAAAAGTGCAGATTGCTTATTAGATTTATTCGCAAGATTGATGAAATTCGATCGCATTACAGCTCGTGCGAGAAAAATTGCAATCTTTTGGAAGAGGCTTTCATAAGACTGCTGGATGAGTGTTTTGCGCAGATAACTTGCAGCAGACTCTGGCTGCCAGGATAATTACCCTGCGTATATACGACTAAACTCCCGAGCTGTATCTCGATTACACGTTCGATTCCTTTCGATATCGTAGACCATATTTGGCGCGATCACATCGGCAAAGAGATATTAAGTATAAATAAAACACACTCCGCATTAGAGTCGCGAGTGCTCATTGACATTCCGCCGGAGCGGGCAGAGGAAAAAGAAGAGCCGTGAATTCATAATGTGCTCGTTTCCGGTGAAACGCGTCGAGCCGATCCCGTCCTTCAATGTGTCGTTACCGCGTTAACCGCGCGTGGCAAGAGGAACACGCCAACTTTTCGCGAAGAAGCAACGGAGATCGATCGTTGTACCTTGTTTGACGGAGACGTAGCGCTGATTCAGAGCTGCGACGAAGGAAGCCTGGGGCAGAGACTCTTCCAGCGAGAAGAGCTCGTCGCGCGTCACCGTGTTGGACCTTGATTTCAACACCGCCTTGCTCCCGATGGGCGCCAAGTACGCGCCGTAAACGTCCCTGCAAGCGGACACCCGTTAAAAACCCGGCCCCGTCATCCGCTACCGCATCCCGAACGTCGACAAGCACCTCAAAGCGAGCAGCCCGGCGTGAAACTCGGCCGCGTAGAGGCAGTCGCGGGTGCAAGTATCAGAGAGCTTGCCGTCGCGCGCGAGATATTTATTGTTGCAAGTGTGAAGGGCGTAGTGTCCTCCCTCGGGTCTCGCTTGGTTGCCGTGGTAATCGGAGTCGCTGTCGGAGGCCGACGCGAGTCGGAACTCCAGAGTGAAGAGCGTGTCCTCGCCCCAGGGCACGGGAGCGTCGACGTGGATCTCGTCTTGCGTGGCGCTCAGATGCGCGAACCGCTTGCGACCGGCCGACCTCAGGTTGACCTGCGGTAGCGCAACGGCTCGTCAGACCACGACGTCGCGTAAAGAACGTCGTCGTTCTTGGCGAAAAGAAATTCTGCGCCGATTTGTGTCAATTCTACACCACGGAATACGGCACTTTGGAAGATCTGTAGTTTTTCGTAGTCGTAGAACTTCATAGACTGCCATAGATATTTGTAGTTTCGGAACTAAAAATCTATGCAATTCTATGAAAAAAAAAAAAAAAAAAACTACGGACTACTTCGATTGACGAAGTAATTGCACATAGAAGAATTCAAAGAATTGGAACACTCTCTTTTCGAAGATCAGGAAATTGTAGAAAAGTAAATCGCCAGCAATAATATTATGTGATATTTCTCTGAAAATATCTTCCTTCCCTCTGATTATGTCTGAAAGTTTCTCTAAAGGAATCTAAAAATTTGTAGGATACTCGGGGTACTTCAGAATAATTCAGACATATTTAAAGAAATACAGAAAACTACAAATGTGCTCGAAATTCCATAAAAATCGGCGTAGATTTTTTTCCCTTCAGGTGTAGTGTCTCGCGATCGTACCTGCGGCCTAGCGGCGAGATGTACCAGCCAATACTCAGCCTCCCCCGGCGCTTTGGCGGTGCACTTTAATTCGTCCTGGCTGGATCCCAAAAAGTAGCCCCTCTGCACGTTCTTCAGCGCCCACCTGCCGCTTCCTGCGAAGAACGCGCGTAACGTCGACACGCGGATCTTTCCACCGTACGAGCAGTCGATCGAGCTTACCGTCCGAAGCGATTTGAATCTGAAAGGCGCAGCCGGGATCGGCGGTATCCTCCGCCTCGCAGGTCACGTTGCCGAACTGATCAACGGCGAGGTAACGATCGAGATGGGAGCGCAGGAAGACCTGGTGCTCGCTGCCCTCCAGCGTCCAGAGCTGCTTCTTCTTCAGACTGGCCCCGTTGGCGTTGATCTTGAAGCCGAAGGTCTCGGCGGTCAGGTACTTGAACTTTCCATTTATCAGACCGACCTACGGGATGCGGAAGATCTCGTCATTCTCTTCGCCGGGTGGCTTCGTCGTTTCGACGCCGGCTGCTCGATAAATATATTATTATATACGCACCGTCCAGCCGGTTCTGTCGATGCCATTCTCGGTGTTACCGCTTTCCAAGCCGTTGGTCTGCATCGCTCCGCTCCTGCGACAGATGCCGACGTCTTTCGAACGATCGAAAATGCAGTTTCCCCTCGGCGAAGCGCTCGTGGACGTCTTCTTAGGCGTGCTCCTTCGCGCCCGTGTTGTCCGAGCGAGTGTCTGTAAAATTGTAAAGCACGGTTCTGCTAAATTTATTTCGAGGGATCACTCGAAATTGCCATCCCTACTGGAAAAATATCATAGATTCTTACAGTGAACCTATACACAAATCCGATAGAATTTCTATGTGGGAATTTGATATGCTTCAGACACAGTAATTCCAGATACCCACTCGTAAAAATCTGAGAGTGATGAATGGGAATGCATTGGATTTGATGTGTATCTGTATAAAAGTAAGTACAATCTTTTAAAGTTCTATTTCAGAGTGGCTGCGGAAACTTGATTGCAGAATTCTCCGACATTTTTCTCATCAAATTTTGTAAATATTCCCTAATAATTTTGATCGTATTATATTAAGAGTTTTGCATAATCAACAAAGCTGTGAGTAATCGTAATACAAGAATATGAACTGGAACCAAACCCTAAATTTGGAGATTATGAGAGGCATATGATAAGAAAATTACGTTGATGGGGTAGAGACTCTAATTCCAGTCGATGAGAAACACACGTGCGTTGCTACTGGAGATATCTGAAGCAGCAGCGCAAATTGCATCGTGAAATGTTTCAATGATGGAATTTCGAGAAATAAATTCAATTCCCTCTGATATTTTTATTCATACGTATTAGAAGCTTTGTATAATCAAATCGACAAAGCTATAAATAATTTTAATACAAAAACGTGAGGTTACGAAAACGTTTATATCGTACCAAGCTAAGAAAGTAACGTTGGTGATAGAGATCTCAATTTTTTCGATGGGACACACGTGCATTACCACCGGAGATAACTGAAACAGCAGCGCAAACTTCATCGTGGAGGTTTCGAGAAATTAACTCTACTTTATTTATAATTTCCAGAAAAAATTCTAAATTCCTGATATTTCCCAGTTTCCAAGTCTATGTATTATAATATCCACTCTCTGTGTATTAGTAATTACAAATAGAATGGCTTGTTACCTTTATAAAATTTTACTTGTTTTTACAGATACACGTAAAATTCGATAAATCCCTACCAATCATTTCGAATACACATAGAATCCAATGAATTCGCATTCGTCCCTCTCAAACTTTTCCAGTGAACATAGGTATCTAGAATTACTCTGTCAAAAGCACGTCAGATTCCCATGGAAATCGTCTATCGAAATCTACGGGATCTTTTCGACAGGGATATCCCTGTTGATCAGGGCTACGGCACGAGAATATTCAGGAGCGAGTAAGACGGGCGCGCGAGCAATTGAGGGGAGAATGAGGAGGAAGAGGGAGGAGCCCTTCCATGCCCTGCACCTACACATAACATCGGTAGCGGGTATTGATCCCTGGCTATAGTATATAGGCCCGAGATAGTCTGCAAAGTACCGACCCTCTCTCGACCATTCTAAACCCGCGCATCGCCGCGATCGGCGGGTGTCTCCGATCGAAATTTCGACCGATCGCACACGCGTAGAGACGGAGGACCGAGGCGCTCGGATCTATGCCTTCCACGCTGCTTGCACGGAGAGAATTTTATGATAATGTTTACCAAACAAATGTAGCAACTAGTCGTATATGGCATTGTGAGACTTTTTTTTGCAAACTATAAGGAACATTGCTATATATCTAAAATAAAATAAAATGACGGCTATAAAAATTAAGGTCAATTGCACACAGACGAGAGTGTGAACTGCTTAGTTTAGCAGTTCCTCTCTAAGGTACATAGTGACTATTGCCATACCATTTGGAGAGGATACGAGCTGATACAGTAGCGCTTATTACCCGAGGTGTGATAACCATTGTCATACGGTATTAAGATGGTAGCACTCTGCTAACCAATGTATACCCCTTCGTTACTCACGTGGGTTTTTGAAACATAAACGCATCACGTGTTATTTTTACGGGATTCAACTTGTTTTCTGTACCTCAGAACCAGACGAACGTAAGTCCAAAAACAGATATTTTTCCGGTTATTAACGTTTTGCACGTAGAATTTTATTCTCCGTCAAACCATAACAACGTATGCCCTTTAGAAAATTATCCTTTAAAATTAAGCTCGGTTATAAGAGCGTAAGTCCTAAGGCTTATTCGAGCCAGATAAATTTTTTTTTCACTCTTACTGGGCTCCTAGAAAGTTGACGGAATGTGACTTACGTCCATCTGGTTCTGAGAGGTACAGTTTTTACGGATACATAATAAGATTCGGTAAATCCCTCTCAGATACACAGTGAATCCAATGCATTCCTATTCGTCCTTCTCAAACTCTTCTAATGGACATCTGGAATTGCTGTGTGTCTGAAGCATATCAGATTCCCACAGAAATTGTCTATGGGGATCTATGGGATCTTTTCAATAGGTAATACTGTGCTATATGTTTCGCGTTCTTCTTAATTAGCTAATCCAATTTCTCAAATAGCTTATATGAAAAAAGTTCAGTTACTACATATTCATTTTTGAAAACCACAAAATCATTTACCATATTATTATATGATAATGATCTCTTCACCAGTAAAGATTGTATCGGCATATTTAAAGCAAAGAGAAATAGATTGACTATACGGCGCCAACGCTCATCCTTGCAAGAAAGTCAAGTTTATCATTCACTTTACAAGAACGATCGTCATAAAATTCTCTCCGTGCAGCGTCCCGCGATAACGGTCGGCTGCTATTCTCCCAGATCGAATTCAACTGGATTCGGTTACGTACGACCTCCCCGGCTTCTCCCGTTAGGGCCGGAGTGGTCGAACGAGACGCGCTCAGCGGGAAGACGAAGCACGGGACCGTTATCTCGTCCGCGTTTTCACGGCGGGTTCGATAAATCCTCGCGCGCGCGATCGCGAGTGAAACCGGCGAGGGTCTTGCGCAGCGGCGCGGACGATTTTTGCGGAGTCGCGGGAAACCCGAGAGAGACGCTCGAATGCCGAGAGGAAGCGCGTATCGCGTCTTCTTCGGCAAGCAGTGCCTACGCGCTATGTAGCCTTCGCGGGCAAGCCGTACGCGCGCGCTCGCCTTATACGGTGTGTATTCTCTCGCGCAAGTCGATCCTTACGGGTGCATACGGCGAGTATATCGCCGCCTTAGAATTATAAGGGTCTATGTTACATAGAAGTTTTATATAGCATAGAACCTTATAATTCTGAGGCAGCGATATGTACGGAGCAATGCTGCCACACATGGGGAGTCGATAATTACGTCACACGTCAGTCTGAGCTCCTCGGACTCTACTCGGCTTTACCGAAAATGTACTTGTGCTTGTGTACGTACATCACGCGCCGGAGAAGAAGAAATTGTGGTTGCCGTTGCGACACGATTTCTGCACGAAATGTGAGCGCTGCAAAGCGCATTTACAGAGAATGAAAGGAATAAGAAATAAAGATTTCAACTAATCATAGAGAGAGAGAAAGGCATTATATGGGGAATAAGAAATTAAAGATACATATATGAAATAAGAAGTAAGGATACATGAAATATAAGGAATAAGAAATATGATATACGTAATTTTATACGTGAAAGTAATGTAGAAAATTGAGCTAAATGACTGGCTAATATAGGGGAGACCGGGGAGGGTTGATACAGGAAGTTGGCCCCCCGTTCTCATTATTTTCCATGTCAACGAGGGGCCTACCTCATGTATCTACCCTCCCCGGTCTCCCCTATGTATACTATACACACGTTTATTATCTGTATACGTGAAATGTAATAGTATACCATATGAGGCTAAACTTAGAAATTTTAATCATTATTATCTCGTTATTTGTGAACTTTCGGCCTACATCGATATAAATAGGTAAGACTTTATTGTAGGTAAAAATGTAATCTTCAAAAAAGTATTATACAAGTAGGTATCAACCAAAAGCTCATAGATAGTAAGGTAATAGTGATTGAAGTTTCTTTCCTAGCGAGTAAGAGTTTAGCCTCATCTGGTATTATACTATAATATACGCTTTAAATTTTCTGTAAGTATTGAAACAAAAAATATACATAAATAAAATGTGTATATTTTACATAACTATATACATATACGTCATATAGCTGTATCTACATAAAATTCACGTATATTATACGTAGTGTGTCGCGTAGGTATTTATTTCTTATTTTTATCATTGTGTAAAGGCCATGTGCGCCGTTCGCTGCAACGATAACACAAGTCGAGTTAAATTTTTATTATAAATTTATCGATTTTTGAGTCCAGCGTCATATCAACTATATGCAGTATAAGTTACAGGCTTTTCAGAATTAACCGGAAACCCTGTAACTTGTACTGCATGTAGTTGGCATGACGCTAGACGTGGAAATTAATAAATCTATAACAAAAGCTCAATTCGACTTAAGTTGTTGTTGCAGCGAACGGCTCATATGATGCTACGTTTTGTGAAGTTACATAGTTTTCTTGTACGGCTTTGTAGAATGTAGCACTCCTGATGTGTGGAAATACTAATCTAACCAAAATTTCTCAAGTACTCTGATTCTGAGATCTTAAACAGCAGTAAAAAAAAAACCCAGTTTTTCTTCCGCGCGGCTTCCCCGAACGTCAAATGTCATACAGATGCAAACAAGTGGCGTAATCACTTTTAAACGCTCCCGCGTCAACTTCCGCTCGTAATTCGTATAGAGGATAGGCTCTATCGCTGTCTATGCATACAAGTTTCGTCTCAAGAACTCTTCGCATCTGAAACTCTGCAACGATATCCGCTGTAATTTTCGCTCCTCTACAAATTTCTCGTAAGAGACAACAATATAAAATTAAACGAATGCTCCAAAAATAGCCGAAAAATACTCGTGGCCTCGCAAACTGCCGAACTAATATACGATTTCCGAGCGCAATTACCGGAAAGATATACGGGATGAGGCATTTAAATTGAGACACACGAATTATCAGTAAAACAGTTAATACATTTTAGAAAGAAATGTTTCTCGTAAAAGTTATTTGCTTTAGAGGGGGAAAGAGAACTGCATGTTTTATTTTTCATTTAGTAGTCGTTTTCAAGGAAGTTTTAGTCAACGTTTTTTTAAATAGAAAAATTAAGAAAAGAAAAATCTTTTAGACAAAAGTTGGCTGTTTTTATGTGCGGATTAAGAATTAATTAAAATAATATAGGCTTTCTCGTTTAAAGAAAAAACGTTGACCTTAAAATAGCCTTGAAAACGTCTACTAAATTAAAAATAAAACATACAGTTCGCAAATACCCAGACAACACAAGCCAGAAAGCTGACTTAGCCATCCGTAGGCAGTCCAGTGTCTCACTTTTTGGATAACTTAGATTTCGAGTTCACCTTTTGGATAAAATGAAACCTAAAACAAAAAGTGAGACATCAGACTGCCCACGGATGACTTCAAGATCACCTTTTAGATTGTGTTTGATTTTTTCCTAAAATGCGTTCCCATCTGCAGATAGTAAAAGTAAATTTTTTAATGCATCAATTAATTATCTCTTCCTCACAACCACATGGAATAGTATGCGACTGCAAGGAAGAAGTATTTAAGTAATATGAAAAAAGATCAATGATGTAAATAAATAATTACTTGCGACCCCACAAGCGATCATTAGTAGATCCACTAATTCTTTTTCTCTGTATATCTCACAGATATTCAATATCTATTGCCGAATATTCATACAATATTTGTAGGATATATTTTTGCTGTCTGGGTGAACTCATATTTGGTGACATAAAAGTGAGTTCCCTCATTAAACAATAAGAATACATTTGGGGCTGTTTTGATGCGTGTCGAGGAACTAATTTTCAAATACAGGAATTGAAAAGGAACTCTTAGAATTTTCTGTGCTGTCTGGCGTTATTTTACGGATAGCGATATTCACGTGCCTCAATTTAAATGCCTCGCCCCGTAAGTCCCAGTTCGCGCTCAGTTTCGATCAGCGGTCCACGAGACCGCTCTCCGCCTCGAGCCGAAACACGCGCGCTACGAGGGGCCGGTAAGTAGCACTCCAAACAAGCGGCGCGGCGAGCGTGGATCCTTTCGGTAAATAGGTACTTCCCAAACGTCGATGACGCAACAGCCGCCCCTCAGCGAAGAGCGGAACACGGCTCGGAGGACCGGGAGTAGAGGGAGACTCGACTCCTGCGGCCACACTGTACAGTTCGGACGTCGAATAACGACCGGTCCGGCCCGGGGAGAAAAAAAGGATCACGCGACCGCGCGGCACAGCTCGCACGAGTCACACTCTACTCGTACGTGTGCGCATACCTACGGCAATGACGCGCGTGGCATACAAAAGCCGCGTACTATACGAGGAGAGGTGTGCGTCTGGGTTATCTGCCCTCTGCGCTCCGCCGCCCTTGCGTCGCGGCCCCGCCCAGAGACCGGCAACTGAAACGTGACTCACGCGAACCCCGAGGAACCCCCTGAAAATAAACCCACCCCGTCTCGCGCGCCTCCCCCGCAGCGCTGGCAAAAATAGCGTCCGCCGCCGAAAAGGCACCCCGAACTAAACGGGGCGCTCGCGAGGGGGTGGGTTCGCCGCGCCCGGAGAAATTTTCTTTCTCCGAGAGGGCCCTGACCTTGCACCCCTGTCGAGCGCCCCTCCCCCCGTCGCCGGTCTACGAACCGCGTCGAATTTATCGAGCAGTCCCCGGGCTATTAATAATATCGCGCGCGCGAGTGCGATCGCGGATCGTCGCAGGACCCGCGCGCGCGCGTCTCCTCGCCCTCATCGCAGTGGCGACTCAGACGCGGCCGCGAAGGAGGGAAGCAAGTACCGTACGATATATACGTTCGACGCGAGCTAAGCCACGGGACACCGCGCTCTACTCTACTCACCGGTGGGAACGCTGTGCGACTAGACGCGTAAAACGCTGGCTCGCCGGCGACACTCCGCTGATTCCGGCGCACAAAGAGGAGCGGGAGGCAAATCCGTCACGAACGAACCTCACAGACTGACGTTTCTCGCGCGACTGAGCCGGCGAGAGACACCGCGCGCCCGTCGACGCGGTCGGGGGAGCGACCGTGAACGCGAGGGTGGGGAAGGACGCGAGGGGGAAGCGCGAGAAAGCAGGAGCGAGAAAGACGCGGCGAGAGAATGCATCGAACTGTCGGAGGGCCGGTGAACCCGCCGGGCCCTGGCTGCGGCGATTTCGCGCACCCGCGGAGCGGCTGCGGGAGTCCTCCGAGTTGAGGAGCGGTGACGGCGTCGTGTAACGGGCTCCGCGAAAAAAAAAGAGAGAGAGACCGGATGACGTGTCCGTAATTCGAGACGATACAAGGATGATGGGACATTTTCGACTCGCCTCGTATCGCGAGTTTCCCCGATCGCGGCTCCCTTATCTGCAGCGCGCATGGCGACGCGCGAGAATAGCCCCGGGAACAACCGACGCTCTTCCGTCCGGTCGGACCGCAAGGCGTATCGCGGCGAAACATCGACGACGCAGCTCAGGGATTTCCAACTCGGCCGAGACAAGTCGCGTAGCAACGGGTGCTTCGGAGCGCGTATTATGTGCATTCGCGTTACGAGGAAGAATTATACCGTGTCGAGAAAAGATGTCATAGTTTCCTGTTGACAATTTCTATGGGAATCTGACGGGCTTCGGACACAGCAGTTTCAGATGTCCTGTAGGAAAGTTTGAGTTGGACGAGTAGATCATTTTATGTGTTTCCGATATGATGAATAGGGATTTACCACATTTATTATTGTTGTTGTTGTTATTGTTGTTATCCAGGGTAGCTACAGAAACTTGATTATAGAATTCCCTGCGACTATTTCAGATAAAGTTATAAGTATATTCCTGTTTTTTATTTGTTTGTATTAGGAGTTTTGTATGATCATATGAACAAAATTATGGATAATCATAACACAAGAGCACGAGGCTACAAAGAGGTTTATACGCTAAGAAAGTAACGAGGATGGTGAAAACTCTAATTCTAGTCGATGGGACACACGTTCACTACTACTGGAGATATCTGAAGCAGCAGCAAGAATACATATATCAACGATTAAATTTCGAGAAATGAACTCCGTAAAAATGAAAAATTCCTCGACATTTTCTCAGTTTTCCAGAGGTTTCCGATAGCCACCCTGAAAATCCCATAGATAATGCTTCTGACACAGCAATTCCAGATATCTGAAGGGTACAGGGGAAAAACCAGCTAAGTCCATTTTTATTGAAATCGAGATAGTCGCGCCGTCTTACGGCAAATTTTCCGCTCTAATGAGTAAATCAGTCAGGGGAAGAACCGGACAAGTCGCAAAATATTGCTAATCTTGTAAATCGTACACACGGGAAAAACAGGCTATGTCCACACAGTGCAGGTGAAAAATAAGCAAGCCAAAAAAGTTTTGTGGTCCAACTGCTCAGGCATTTTTAAATAATACCACATAATTAAAATAAGTAGTTTTCATTTGTGTTTTCATTAAAATTGTTGTAAAACAACATTTTGTTTTCCCCTAAACACATGGGAAAAACCAGCTAAGTCACTGTCGTTATTGACGTAACCATGAATTGTGTAAACATTGGCTACCCTGTGTGGGCTTGAAATTATCATATTATGTCTGGAATATGATAAACTCTTTGATGTTGTCAAGTTGTAAGTGCTTAATATCAATTTGGTACAAAATTGAAAATGCATTTTTATCTCAAATTGCCGATAACTCGAATACCATTATTTGTGACGTAGCTGGTTTTTCCCCTATACCCTTCATCTACTAGAAAAGTTTGAGAAGAACGAATAGAAATTCATTTAACTCTATGTGTATCCGAGATAATGCATAGTTCGCCAAATTTTATATTGTTATTATTAGAATCAGCAGCTACAATTGCTGATTTGCCCTTATCTTGCTACCAAATTTTTTACCGTTTCCCTCTATTACTCTGGTTCACTTTGTCTATGCATCGCTACCCCTCTAGAGTCTCTATTCCCTTATATTACTCTTCTCTGGACAATACAACTTCATATCTAATCGACTTTTGAAGGAGTTCAAGCACGCCGCTTTTACCGTCAAGGGCAAAAGAGCATTCCAGGCGGAGGTGACACGGTTCCCGAAACGATTCTCCCCGAGTGTCGTATTGAAAGTCCGTAAAAAGAAGTAAAATCCCATAAAGATAACAAAGATAATAAAGATAACACGCCATTCTACTTGTAATTACTAATTGAACCTTATACATGATGTCTAGCGAAGTATGAAAGACTAAGATAATACATTTTCCTTGACCATTGCGGGCATAAATCCGGTATGGAGTATAATGTATCCGTAAAATGCCAATTGAAAAATAAGTATGAAAATGATTTTCGAATACACGTTTAGTCATGGCTATATACAGTACTGTTCCGTCTTTGCGCGACGGACTACGCGCCAAATTAATCTTGCGTAGTTGGTTTGGGATGAATGAAAATTACACCGTTTTACAGAAAAAAACAAAAACTATGTATTTTATTTTCGAGCAATTCGAATGTCGCTCGAGGGTTTCGAACGAAATGGTCGTCCGGCGGTTTTTGGACGAACTGCCCGGTCGCTCTTCGACCAGGAGCTTGCAGTTTTGACCTTTTTAACTTTCTCCTCCGACCGAGGGGATGCGGGAGGCAGGGTTGATAATATTATCAACCTGGAGGAAACTCCAGTGGTCGGTTCCTGTCCCGGCCCACGGGACCCCGTGGCAATGAGGAACTTTCTCGGATCTAATTTTATAGCTCACAGGGTCCCAAAGATTGTCGAATTCCCCCTCACACACCGGTCCAGGGCCCAAGTGCGAGGAGCCTACGGGCGGATACGCGACAATTACTTCTATCGGTAATCGATATTCTTACTACCGGTAAAAAGAGAGCTGATTCATAGGAAACTTTTCAAATTTATGAAGTTTGAGACTTTTTGAATAATTCTAACATATTTTTTAATCTCTCTGACTTCCGTGACTCACATAATTCCATGAAAATTTCAGGTTTTTCAGAATATTAATTTTTGCAGATATAAACCCCCTGTTTAAAATTTAGTAGACAGATTTTTTTAAGAGTAGTAAGATATTATGAATTCTTATACAATTTATAAAAATTCAAAGGAAGATGACAAATTCTATGAAAATTGTGATGACAAATTCTGATAAATTCTATCAGTTTTTGGCGATTCTCACGGACACATTTTTTAACAGAATCTATCTATTATTATAAGAAATTGATTAAAAATTGTCAAATATTATTAAACTTTTTCAAACATTTTTAATATCATTTGTCAACTTTTGTAAGAAAATTCGTTTCATGAAATAATGCAAATTACGTCAAATATTGGCAGATCATCGAATTGACATTATCAAAGTAGGACAGATTTTGAACGCAGATGTGATAATTTCTGTTAAAATTTTCCAACATTTAATACTCGGTTTTGAAAAAATCATTCGTCTCAGATTTTCTACTAGTGGGTGTCCGGAATCGCTGCGTCAAAAGCACATCAACTTCCCATGGGAATTTCAGGGGATCTCTACAAGTTTTCTGTGAGAATCTACGACATTTCTTTAACAGGTTGGGGCGCTCCTACGAACGGTTTAACGCCGCGTTCGACCGGCTATCAGCGCCAAGAAAAAAAATCTCGTCGCGCGGCGCTAAGTGCAATTAAACGATTGCCAATTAAGCCGCGCAACCAGATCTTAATTCGATTCGACGCGGAGCAAGATTTCGCGGACCGTATCTAATTGGAACCTCCTCTATATCCGCGTCCCCGCGATGCGTCTAGAAAACGCTGCTCGGCCGGCCGATAACACGGTTCTTTCGGCCCCGCGAGTTCCCGGGGGTGGGGAGCGCGTCTATATCTCGCGTATATTACCGCCGCTTCCCCGAAAGATTTCCCCAGCGACGCTTACGTGGAACGCGCACCAGATTATAGACGACGACGACGTCGCCGCGAAGACAAAGGGAGGAACGACGCGAGGTTCCGGGAGGCGGACGATTGTTCTCGTCGTATTCGCACAGTGGCGCGATGCAACGGACGTGTGCATTACGACCGTGGCGTGTTCCGGCCGCGCGCAATATTTCATCCTTCCGCGAAGGACGCCGCCGTTCGTAAATACACGCGCGTACATAGAGCGCGCGCGCGCGCGCGCGACGCAAAATTCTCCGAGAACAATGAGAGCGAATCGCTCGGTGAAGTTTTCAATTGCGCAAAGAGCTCGACGCTCCGAAACGAGAGATCCCGCGTAGACGAGAGCCCCCCGCAAGACGGAGGGTATAACTTTACAGGCTCTCTCTCTCTCTCTCTCCGATTACCTCCATCGCTTTTTTTCTTCGACCGGAACACGGCCGCAGCTCCGACGCGCGTATGCGTGCACATCGCCACGTGCTAAACGATCGCAGACGAGCACTACGACGCGCGATTCCCAACGCAGCAGCTTCCCGTCCGGCTCCCGGCCTTCTCCTCGCGTCAAACGGGATTTCCCCCTCGATTATCGCGCCTCGAGCGCGTGCGATCTTCTGCTAAGTGGATAAAGCTCCGCAAAAACGGCCGATCGCCGATCGGCAATCGCTCCGTCGCCGGGCTTACGCGCAGCGTTCACCACGCGAGCGCGTTGCCTAATTGCTCGCTTCCGGGTACTCGGTGGTAGCCTCGCCTCGCAATTAATCCGCCGACCGAGGAACACAGCGGCGTGTTCAAACCCTGCGGCTCCGTGGTAAGAAGTCGCGAATCGGCTGCAAAAGAAACTCTCCTCGTTACCAGATTCTCCGTTCGGTAATCCTTGTTCCGGTGCGTCCGCATTCGACGCCGGAGCGGAAACCTGTACGCCCCGTCCGCGTATATCGCGGGAACGGCGGAGAGCGCGCGTATGGAAGTCGCGAAGCGGAGTTCGCTGACCGGCAAAGGCGAAGCGTGTGGAAGCGAGCGCGCGTATGTACGTGCGAGCGAGCTAACGAGCAGACCGTGACCGTGACCGTGTCCGTGACCGACTTGCGTCGGTTCCACTGCGCGTACCTACTCTCGGACCGACCTGAATACCCATTTTATCTGCGACGGCGAACCGGGTACCTGTGCGCGGCGGTCAGGGGGAGACGAGGACAATATTGAGCCGCTCGCTGCAACAACGACTTAAGTCGAGTTAAGTTTTTATTATGAATTTATCGATTTTTACGTCTTGCGTCATATCAACTCAGTACGCGTAGTATACAGGCTTCACGGTGCAGGGAAAGAGCAGTTTTAGGGAAATAAGGACATAATATCACAGAAATGGAGATTTCTAGGGACCACATATTCAAAACATTTATACAGATAACTCACACAGTTTATACAGGACTAGCACAACACTTCTAATCTGATACTAATTAATTGCTATCACAAAATCTGCTGCACTCGTTAAGCAAGGATTATTGCCATAACGTTCTCTGCTTACTATTTCCGATAGAAAACGATGGAATGCAGTAAAAATGATTAAAAAATATAATAGAGCTTGAAATCAATAGTTTCTTGTAATTTTCATATTAAAAATACTATAAAAGCTTATACAGACCTTATTGTTTTTTATGGTATTTAATGTGAAAATTATAAGAAACGATACAACTTCTCACTCTATGGTATTTTTCAATCTTTTCTACAATTTTCTATCGGATATTTTTAGCAGGGCTCTTTCACTCTTCAGTACCTCACCGACAAGATAACTAAACATACTGATACTGAATCTACATCATATCTATATAAATTAATCTACATGAATTAATTCAGATTAGAAAAATTGCAGATACTTCAAAATGTATTGACGGTTCCTTTTTTATTTTAATTTCTTCTGCGGAACTCGAACCACCATATTATTTTGTCTCTTTTTTTTTATATTTTTCTGCAACGTATCTAGTGCAATTCTTTCGTTTTTTTTCCTTCTCTCATAATCTTTCCAAGCCGCTGTACATCTTCTGAAATATATCAGCTCCTGCACAATGTCTTTTATCTCCGCGATACTTTTTATTAGAATGTTAATTTCTACTTGCATTGCTTCCAAAGCATAAGCTGCATTTTTATAAGATTGTTGCACATCTCTTGACTCGTTTTTCATTTTCTTAACTGTCCAATTTTCCTTATTTAAACTCAAACGTACTGTATTCTATAAGCTATATACAGGAATATAAGGACTTTTAGAGTCATGATGTTAATTTTAAGAACTTTTAGGGGCTTCAAAAAAATAGGAACCATAGGGACTGTGAAGCCTGAATACCTACAAGTTTTACAGGTTTTTCAGAATTAACCGGAAACCCTGCAACACCTTATACCGCATGTAGTTGATATGACGCTGGACGCGGAAATCAATAGAACTATAACAAAAGCTTAACTCGACTTAAGCTGTTGTCGCTGCAGCAAACGGCTCAACTGTGACCACGGAAGACATGCAAATCTGTCGAAGAAATCATCAGGCTGCATTACTTAATAGTAAAAATGTATATTTCACGGAGCAATTGCATTCGTTATTACAAATACGTCCGAGTTGCAGTCGCGACAAACGGGCGTGCGCGCGGTTCCGACGCAGTCGTCGATGTTTGTAAAATAGATCACGCGCGAGATTCATCGGCTTACGCGGCGCGCACACCCGCGCGGACGTCGCGTACCGAGGGGCTGCGACGGTGCGTGGTCTTCTCATTATGTACACGTCCGCTGTTGCTCTTCGCTCAAACATAGGCGCCGCGAACTCCGCGAGTTCGCGCGCCGTCTTAATATGGAAAGTTTCTATACATTCGCGTCGTGCGGCATCCCTTGCACGCGGCCCGTATATCGGATTTGCGATGTACAGAATGGTTACGATACGTAGATACCTGCTAATATGGAAATAAACGATACTTTTCCTCGAAACACACACATCGATCCTCATCCGCGAACAAAAGTGTACCGATGGAGCGTGCACCGACGGTTCCGAGCGGCGGGAGGTGCGACGAGAGTACTCTGTCGCGATCGAATCGGTACTCCGGATCGCGAAGGAATATGCGCGACGTACAAGCGAGCGGGATTGTTTAGCGCTTCTCCTGGCGAAAGAATTGACGTTAGAGGCGTGGGAAATTTTGCAAAATTCGTTTCGAGCCTCGGCTAGCGACGCTTTCCAGTCTCTCGCGTGCCGCGGCGCTCGCTCGGCGTCCTCCGGTCCTACGTGCGCTTAGCACGCGTGAACCTCGCGAGGATCGTATAATTGCGCAAAGCGGGATGTGTGAATACTAAATAAATACCACTGTTTCTTACGACTTAATTAACAGTTACTTCTTATGGCATCGCCGTGGCCGTGGCTGAAGAGCGATAAAAATTCATCGAAATAGGTTTGGCATTCTTCATCCTTATGTATAATTGCGTAGGGTTTAAGGCTAAATTAGTCCTGTCGTTGTCTTACGAACGGCGAGGGCGGGCGGCTCGGCTTATTCCTTCCAGTCCTTCTTGATGTCGAACGACCACTCCCACTTGAGGTGCTCGTGCTTGTCGTCGTCGGTGAAGAGGGAATTGACGGTGTACGAGCCGCGGGCCATCACGCCGGCGGGCGCGTCCTCCGCTGGAGTGGTGTAAGACTGAATTTCCGTCTTGGGCGGGTACGAACCGACCATGTGCGTCATTTTGTCCACTGAAACGCGATCGATCGATTCTAAATGCCACCGTTTATTATACGGGGCGCGACTTGAGATAGATATTTAATACGTCTACAGCCGAATATGTCGATTGGACGGATGTTTAATAGCTCTGCTATAATTATTCGAGGCGTCTAGCGATCAGGGATGATCAATTTCGGTGATTTCCAGGCAAGATCACTGGATTTTTCCTTGGATGTACCGTAATATGGGGCTACTTGGACATATTTTAAATAGATTTTTATATAAAAGCAGTGCAGTACGTTTAAAAGTCTAAAAGTAGTTGCAATATACCAAGGGAACTTTCGTTTATAATAAAAGACTATTTATACTTGAAGAAATGCTTTTGTTAAGTTAGAAAAGGAATAAGCATTGTGTGTCTGAGTTAATCCATCCATAGGGCTACTTGGACATCTTTCAATATTGCGCTTAACAGGAAGCTTAAACTGTAGCTTGTGAAAATTATATTTCTGGAGGTTCTTGATGCTGCTGACTATCTGAATATGAACTTTGTGAAATTCAAAGTGGCAAACATAATATGACTGACTAAAATTTATTAAAACTGTATCTGTGAAAATTGGTGTTTATAAAGTTTCCTTACTGCTGATTTCAAATATGGAAAAAGATTGTGAAGAAACAAAAAATGGCAGTCGATTAAAAACTTTTTAAATTAATACAGGCCTCACAGCATTCCTAAATTTTAATTTAGGGGAAATAGGGGGTACATTTTTTAAAAAATAAGAACAAAATAAGGTGAATAGAAAATAGTAAAATATGTTATCATCACATTGAAAGTATAAAAACGTATATCTATTACACAACAAGCCTAAAAATAAATTGATCTTATTTGTAAGCTCCTTTGTATAATATACGTTTTCTATACTTTCTTCCTACTTTAGTTAAACGCACTTTAGTTTAAACATAACTCATATATTTAATTGGAACATAAAATAATGGAACTGCAAGTATGTTATAGTAATAAAAACTTTTTTGGCAAGACAAAATTTGTCTACATAAATATAAAATACATATTCTACTTTTTATCACTATATCAATTCGTACTTTGCACTATTAATACGAATGAAATCAACTCAGCTGATAGCAGTTAAGCACAGTTCAACTTCACGAATGTAAAAATATCCTTACATCAATGGTTAAATTATTTAAAACAGAGTGCATTTAGGGATGTTTTACAATATTAAGGTATTTTTAAGGCGTGGCGCTAAAATAGAACACTTAGGTAAATAGGGACAAACTGTGAGGACTGTTTATGTGACCATTGCTTTTTTTTTCCAAGGAATATTATTCTTAACGAAATAAATAATATTTCAATTCTTTGTGAAAACTTTAACGTAATGCTACGCGCGGTGTTACCACGCTATGAACAAGTAGCCCCATTGCTAGGGTACCAGTGATTTTTTAAGCGTTTATACAGAATTTTCTGCTCAAACGAAAATGAGAATTTCAGTTTCATTAATACCAGAACCGAGTCTCACTGTTCCCTGTCATTGATGTTATTCGCAGGCGATCTTTAACGCGAAGTTTACCGTCCGCGCCTCCACAGAGTGGCTACAGAGAAACTTAATTTTAGAACTCCCTGACATTTCTCTGATTTTTCCCTGACCATTTCAGATCAACTTTTGCAAATATTCCCTAATATTTTCGATCATATTACGAGTTTTGCATAATCAACAAAGCTACATGAATAATCGTAATGCAAGAATACGAACTGGAACCAAACCCGACATTTTGGGATTGTGAGAGTAGCTTGCAAAGAGGTTTGTACGCTAAAAAAAGTACATTGATGGTAAAGACCATAATTCTAGTCGATGAGACACGCGTGCGCTATTTCTGCAGATATCTGAAGCAGCAACGCATATCGCATCATTAAATGTTCCGCTATAACTCCACGTTACTTATAATTTCCTGAAAAAATCCTAAATTCCCTGATATTTCCCTGACTCTTTAAATCCCTGACATTTCTCGGTTCTCCAGGTCTTTAGCCACCCTGTTCTAACATATCCAGCATTCAGGGATTTCAATAGATTCCACGATATTCCCGTGATATTTCCACAATCTCAACGATTTTCATGATCACTAGACGCTCTGATTATTAAATGAGTAAAACTTTAAAACAAACGAGGAGGAGAGAACGTGTGTTTTTACCTGTTACTCCTGCGGAATATCCATTATTTCGAGATGCGTTTGAAGTAAATAACGAATATAGTAAAGCGCTATTGCTTATAAAACCAGCAAAAAAGGTTGACAAAAACCAACAATACTTACCAGGTACGCCAAGGCGGTAGGTCTTCTGCAGATACTTAAGTCCGTGCACAATCTCTCGTTGAACGATGAAGTCGATGCGGATTTTGTAGCTAACTCCCTCCTTGATGACGAAGGTCTGCTTCTTAAGCTGCGTCAAGTCACCGGTCAAATCCAATTCCATGTCAGGCCGGTCCGCCACGCAGAGCGCCAACTTCTTGACTATCACCTTTCTGGGATCGGACGGGTCTGAAATCAAGTCGTCTTTGTCTCTCGATTCCCCCGAAGTCAAATTCCCGTTCGACGAGGCACGATATCTCACCGAAAATGACGCTTCCGGCCTTTGCCTCTCCCAAGAGCGTCTCCTTGTACTTGCGCAGGCTCTCGTCCTCCTTGTCCGCCTCCAGGATCTGTTCGATGGTCTTCTCCGGCGGCGGCTTGTAGTCGGACTCCGCCTCCAGCTCGTCCTCCGGCGTGTCTACGTGGTCCACCGCTGGATCCGCCATTGCGACTGCTGTGCGAGGAAGAGCGCGGGATTAACGGCGATTCTACGACTCCTGACGGCGACGAATTCTCGCGCGGCGGTACCCGCGCATCCGAACGGCAGCTGCGAGACGTTTTCGTCGCGTCAGACCCCCCGCAACGCTTGCGGCGAATCGCGGGAGAAGAAGATTAGAGAATCAGAAGGAAGAAGCTCCCGCGAGCGAAGAGACGGAAGATATTCATTTCGCTGGAGGATGGAGTTTCAGTTCGGCATCTCGAAGAAGCGACTCGTGCATAAATCCGCGACGTTATCGGCGTACTTTTCGCGAAAAGTCCGCGAGGGAAACTCGGTAAAACTACGTACCGTTACCGCGGCAGTTCAGCCAGGCGTGAAGAAAAGTCGCGACGGACGAGGCTCGTCCGAGGATGCCGCAAATTTCCCGCAGAAATTGATCTCCGTCGCTTATCCGCGCCCGCCTTCGCTCCGTCGGCTTTGGTAAACGGAAGATATGGACAATATGGCGCCGCGAGGAGGGCGGACCAACTTCCTGTGTGCGCGCTCTTTATTTCTGGCGCTTTCGCGGTTCCGAAGCAAGTGCGGCATTCGTAGAATATTTCGGGATCGCCTTCTTTCCCGTGAAAAGTCACGGTCATGTCGCGAGTTGCGCGTCGCTTCGGCGGGGAAGAGAAAAGCGTCGAATGAACGACGGGACGTGCGGCGGCCATCTTGTCGATCGATGTGCTCGACGTCGACTTCCGGTTCCTATTTTTGCCGCCAAATTTGAATTCATCGGGGATGGATCAAATTTATTTCTGATGGCCAATTTTATGAAATTCGCTTCGCGGATTGATATACGCGATGAATGAATGGAAAAGTCACAAATGAAAACTAGTTTGACTTCAATTTCACTGGGAAACTGTTTAGTTTATTCGTCACGAAAAGCGAGACTCGTTTATAAAATCGTAGCAACTCGCTGCCAAGTAAAATAAACGCCCCTGGAAGGGGTCAAATATTTAGGTTCGCTCCCCTCCCTTGCGATTTACGCTAGCATTTTACGTAGCTTGGTAGAAATTTCTGTTATCGCTCACCTATCGTTATATCGAAGAAGCGTTAGAAATATTGGGTTGGCTGATGAGTAATGGCATTTTTTTAAGCTAAAAGTGCGCGCAGAAAAAGGAACGTTTTAGAGTAATGTTATATTATACATATATTATTTAAAAGAGTAATTTATGCTCTGTGAGATAGTGTGTTTAGTTTTTCGCTTGATTCAATTTTTGTTAATTTTCGAATCATTAAAATGGAATATCAAGTGGACAAAAAAATGAGTATTTTTGACCAGTTTTGTGCTGTCTTAAATTGAACTCGAAAGTTTCGAAAATGCTCATTTTTGTCCACTTGGCATTTCATTTTAATAATTTGAAAATTAACCGAAAATTAATTAAATTAAATCAAATGAAAAAAGCAGACACTATTTTCTCTAAATTACTCTTTCAAGTGACATATAACAAAAAGTAATACGTGCACTTTTAAGCGCCATTATTTATCCCTATTGAAAAGATCCCATAGATTCCCATAGGCATGCCTCTTGCAATAATTCCGGATTATCCACTAGAAAAGTGAGAGTTTTATGAGTTCTGTGTGCATCCGAGATGATAGCTAGCGATTTACCGTATTTTTTACAGGGTGTCCGTAAAGTATGGAAACGGTTGAATATCTCGAAAAGTATGCTTCAGATCGGAAAACGAAAAAACACGTATCTGATATATTTAAAAAAACTATCAAATGACACCAAGATTGATCCCACACCCCAATCCCTGTGGGTGGGGGAGGGGGAAGCTTCAAAATCTTAAATAGGAACTCCCACTTTTGATTGCATATTCGCATTCTACATTAAAAACTACATAACTTTTATTTGAAACATTTTTTTCGATTCATGGCAGATGGCGCTATAATCGACGAAATTCAGTTTTTTCTGTTTTTGCAACTGAGAGTCGATTTATTCGATTCTGCAATACAATTGCGATAGAAATTTACATTTTTTATTCTCATACTTGATATTTTTGTTAAAAATTTAATTTAGTTTTGCAAATTTGAAGTGCAGATCTGCCTGCTAAGACAGGAAGTCGTATCTGCAATAGGATCCTATCTTAGCAGATTCTTGTCTTAGCAGGGCAGAGATGCGTTCTGTACCTGGAATTCCCCGTGACGCACTAAGTTCCGTTAGAGGAAATAAGCTAATTACTCAAGGATAATCCCTTTCCGAATACATCGAGGTTCGAGGGTCGGGAAGGCCCGGCAATTAGCGGTACCTGTTTACGTGTACTCAGGTTAACGGGTATCATTAAAACGGACTACTAGTGAAAGAATAGCTACGATTCCCGGAATATACCGTCCGCCGGGGGAATTCCAGGTACAGAACGCATCTGCACTTCAAATTTGAAGGGTGAGAAGCTGTTTCAGTGTCTGGACAGAGGAACACACGAAGGGATTCACCTAAAGTCTTTAAAATGGACACTGGGCTTGGACCAATGCACACCAGGATATATCGTACTGGAAGAGACGAAGAGACAACGGCTGAGGATCGGAATGGGCAAGAATCACAGTGTGGAGAGATTTCCTTCTGGTGGACTTGACATCAGATGGTTAAAGGTTGAGTTGATATCGAGTAGGGAAATAACTGCGGTTGAGTTCCTCTTATAAACTTGTCCTATAGTGGAAATATCGCTTGAGAGAGTAGAGATGTCCATATACCATAGATTCTTATAGAAAACTTGTAAAAATCCCATAGAGTCCCTATGAGAATTTGATGTATTTCAGACACAGCAATTCCGGACACCCCTTACTCAAAATCTGAGGCGTTCATGTGTCGAATTTATGATATTTTTCCAATAGCAATCAGCCAACACTCAATAGTATAATTATGTAATATATTAAAACAAAACACCGCGATACGCAATGCATTCAGCTTTCCGGTATATTCCGGTAAAATAGACCTCTCGCTCTGTCGTTTCTATATATCTGTGCTGTATTATAATCCCATCGGCTTTGCGTTAACAGTTCACGCGTGTGCTCCAACAGTCTGTCCATCCCCGCCTGGTTTCTAAAATTCCCTCTGCAATTCTGTATCTTATTCTCCAGTAGTTGCGGGTGGACCTTTGCTAATTTCATCAAAGACTCTGAAAGAAGCGAGACATTACAATAAATCTTGCGTATAAGTAAGAAACGTACGAAGAGTCTGTCCACACGGTTACGGCATACCTAACATAAGTGTTTGAAACTTCGGATCGGGATCGTCCAAATGCACAATTGCACTCGTGTAGAGCGCATCGATGTGACTCTTAGCGAATACCACATCGTAATCCTCCGGCAGCGATGTCCACAGTTCGGTAAGCGCTTCGATGGCGGCGCAGCGCACATCGTCGCACCCATCGTCGAGTCTCTTCAATATTACGGGATACATACGATGAACGTGATCTGCCGTGAGGCAGCCACTGTTCTCCCTCGGGTACGTTATGAGGTACAAGGCTCGTAAAGAATACAGCCTCGTTTTCTTCGAATTGTCATCCGCCAGAGTAACTAAGATCGGCATGACCTTTTCTAATAACGTCGATACGTTTATCGAATACAGAAAACCTCGAGTTTCGTCATCGAGCAAAGCGCAAAGACAGCAAATGGCGGCGGCTCGAATTGCCTCCGCCGTTCTACCGGCCGTCCAGATCAATTGCGGGACAATTATTTCATCCAGAAAGTTCTGCGCGAATTCCGACTGCATCGCGTGACTCTCGAAAGTCTCGTGTCTGCGTAGAAAAAAGTCTGACAGCAGGATAAACTGCTTCAGCCGCAACTCGGGATCCGCGTCGCTGCTCATAGTTTCCAGAATTATAGGAAAGAGATCGTTCAAGTGACGGGCAACGGAAGATCCCGCGCGCGTTACCAGGGCACGAAAGATGTAGTAGTCGGCGCTGTGAATGGTCCACGCTTTGCAGTTGTTTTTCATCGGCAGAAGTAGGGATTCTACGTGTCGCGTATACAATTCTTCCGTGTTCGCGAGTTTTTCAATCTCTCTCAACGTGGCCAAGAGCCACTCGCTCTCGCTCACCACGTATCCCTCTGTCGCCATCGATAAAACTGTGAATATTATCGCGAAAAGACTTTCAGAAATGGTCGCGCAATCCTGAAACAAGCGGGACTGTGATATTTTCATCGATAGACAACGCTCGGCGGCGACGAACAACCTACCTCTTTGCACACCGTGAGAAGCGACTCGCAACAGCGCAAGACTTGATTCTGATAAACCGTCTTTGTGCTCTGACAGATGTGCGGTTGCCTCAAGAAGCTCCCGATTTCCTGCAGCTTCGGGGCGAGCTCCTTTCGTTGGCTGCCCCTCAATATTGCGGCGAACACTCTCAGGTGACCAGCCGTCGGACTCTCCTCTAAAGTCGGCATGACGAGGTGACAGTAAATGTCCGGCGGCACGAAATAACCCATGTATTCCGCGGCAAGCTCAACGTTTACAACGACCCTGTGATCTTCGTCATTGCAGGCTCTGATATAACGATATTAACGCGAGCTTAGAGCGATTATTAGGCTTTACTCCATTAGTGTGCTCAGTGTCATTTTCAGTTGCCAAAACAATTTCGGCTTGCAGATATTCAATTAAGGGCCCCCTGTCAGTTCTAGCGAATTTAAAAGTCTGTAGGAGAAACTTCTCGCGCGACATTTCAGAATGATCTCGCTGTTGGTTGAATAGTGAGACCAGTGAGACTCATTGGCATAGTAACGCTGAAGAGTATATGTATAATTCCTGAATATTATGGTTATTCAAATCAGAGAAAATTCATCATTACATCTATGAGTGACGTGTAACACTCGCGTGAAAGGTCTAAAACAAAATATTCACTAGATGTCGGAGAAACGGAGTAATAACGCTGTTTAATAACAAGACATCGCAGTGAAATATATTGGAATTAATAGTGCATAGCGAATCACAGGTCAGAAATTACCTCGCATTCTCCGTAAGTACACAATATGTCTAATTTAACTGAAAATGTTGGCGCCCGTCAAATCGATTCCAAGCATTCTTAGTCATGACGGTTATCGGCTCCAATTTTACTAATTAATTACCTACATTTTTAGTCAAAACACTTTATGAAAACCTATTTCCGGCGTGTACAAAATCGTGCCGAATAGTTTCCAAATTATTTCGCGGCAAAAAGATCATTAGAGATTAACAGAGAACTTTTCGTGAACTTTTTGCCGTAATAATGTTGACAGAGGACCCTTAATCATTTCTTCATTATTTAGGAATTGATTTTAGACACTGTACTCTTTTTTAATAAAATTAAGCTTCTGGAGATAGTTTCTAAACGCCGAAAATGCTTAATCCAATGTCTCAAAGAAATAATTGCAAAGCAACTAAAGTTGTCAACAAGCACTACGATACGAATATTCAATTACCGGTACATCGGTGGTAACAGCTTCTCGATGTGCTGAGTAACGTCTTGCTCCGCATTGAGTACGAGCTCGCACAGCAATTGAGCGGAGCGTACTCGTATGTCGGCCAACCAGTCTCCAAGTTCCACGCCAATACCGCCAACGAGTTTACACAGATTTTGTTGTACGATAACGCGGCAACCCAGGTTCGGTCTGCCGACTGTACGATGTTATAAATTAACTGGAGATTTTGAAAATAGTTCATAGGAATTTTCCAGGTGATAGCTAGTCAGGGTACACCGACTCGTCAGAATAAAATCGCTGAATCAGTATTCAATCTTTATTCAGGGTGTCTAGTATAGATTCACAATGGAATTCAAAGACTTTTCAAGAATGTTTTCAGGATTCTCACCAAAAGTTTATAAATAATGAGATAATAGTGATTGAAGCTTCTTTCCTGGCGAGTATTTATCCGCAAAAACAAGTAAAATCCCATAAAGAAAATAAAGGCCTGTACACTCGCCATTCAATTCGTAATTACGAATATAACGTTACGAGATTTTATTCGTTTCTAAAGATACACAGACAATCCAATATAATCTAATTCATCCCTCTCGGGTTTTTATTAGTAGGTATCTGGAATTGCTGTGTCAAAAGCAAATCAAATTTCCATGTGGGGATTCTATGGGATTTTTACAAGTTTTCTATGAGAATTTATAAGAATCCATAATATTTTTTCAACATGGAAGCGAATAAAATGACCCATACAATGAAACAACAAGAATATTTATTAAGTGAACAAATGAAATGTTCCTATTTGCTCATTGGCCGTTGCCCGCTGCTCGATGCGCCCAGTGTGCATTAGATTTAATTTAAAAAAAAAATACAGTGATTCGTAAAGTGAACGAAGAATAAAATTTTCAAGTGTCTGCAAACAATTTCAAGTACATTTCCAGGACTTTCTAAGGACAAGCAAAATTTAAGTACTTTTCAAGTACTTCAAGGATTTCACGGACCACTCGACACCCTGTTATTAGTTAATTAGTTAATGTCATCTAATAAAACATCGAATTCTCACTGAGCAACCACATCTGTTAAAATCTAGCGTGTCTTGAGTAAAATTGAATATTTCCGAAAAATCGAAAATACGCCATACGTGTAATAACTCCACGCAGAAAACAACTACGTTGCTGGAAGAAATTGTATTGGTTCAATGGAATAATTTGAAGGCCGCTACAGCGCCCGAATTTACTGTAAGTGCGCACGAAGTTTAATATTGCTCGAAATATTGTGTGTTGCCTGTTAAATTCCTTTGAAATCGTCTTCGAGTTTCTCAAATTCATAATACATTTTTCGACTATCTGACCAGAAAAAAAAACCGCACGGTAGCGGCATAAAAATAATCTGATACAATCGATTGAAATTCGTTACAATGCGTAAAAATAAGTAGAAAAAAAATATTACGATCTTACTAAATCGTGTCGATTTTACCAAGATTAATCTCTCTCTCTGATCAGTCCATACGTACTGTTTACGGGATAATGTTCGGGATCGTCTGTTAGGAAATCCATCTTGGCCTTAAATTTATCATCGCTTTTGTTTTCTTCTATATAGAGTCGGCCGGCGGCGTCCCAGAGACGGTCGGCGGTTTTCCTGATCTCCTCAATCTCGTCGTGCAATCCGGTCATGAGTAACGGGATCAGCTTGTGCCACCAGCTATAGCGATCCCTCAGTTCGATGAGCCAACGTCCCGATATCTCGATCACGGCTGATGATAGAAAGTTTATTAATTATTCGTGAGATGAACGAAGACAGGCTTCGCGCAGCCTCTTTTTGCTTCATTTAAGAGGAAATAGGAGAAATTTCAGCCAAAAAGAGGGAGGCAATTTTGCTTGAAAAAGATCTACCAGAAATTAGAAACGTAATGGTTTTAAAAAATAATCATTTTTAAGATATACAATGAGACACCGATATTTATATAAAGCGAATGAAGCGAAACATTGATTCAATTAGGGCTTTGCACTTTAAACGAAATATTGATGCAGATGTTATAGATATAAAACGTAGGTATTATAATACCATAAACGAAATTGACCATTCCGACCCTTCCCACGTAATCCGAAAAGATTAAAAGACAAACTCAACTGAGAAGCTGAATTATAGGTGGTTTTAGAGGAAAGATATTGAATCATAGATGAAAAAGGTGAAACGCGCGAGTTTTATGCTGAAAAGGGACGAACTTAAAAAAAAAATAGGTAAATAAAGGGAAATAAGGAACATATTGTGAAGCCTACGAAGAGCGCCTCGTTTCAGAATCACCGCGCTTACCAGCTCTCACAGCACCGCTCTGATCGAAGAGCCGTTCGGCCAGAGGCGTGGCGACTTCCTCGATCGACTTGTTGTTTCCGAACTGCACGACATCGCCTATCGCCCGGACCGAAGCCGCGCGCACTTTAAAGTGCTGATGGGTAAAATTGCTCAGTATCGGCTTCACCAAGTTTTCCGAGCGGGAGTAAAATTGGTTGGACACGGCTTTCGCTAGATCCGATATGCAAGCGCAGCTCTCTTTCTTAACGTTGGGATAATTATCCACGACGGTCTTGGCTAGAATAGCTATCGTATCGTCGATGTACGCTGACAGGTGAGTCTTGTATCGAGAAACAATCGTTCTCAGAAGTGATACGCAGCTCAGTCGCACCTCCTCCGAAGTCTCGACGAGCTCTTGCGACGCCAGGCGTTTAGTCAGTATCGGAATCACGTACACGAGATTTCTGTCGGCGATCGGCAGGGTCGATAGAAACGCCTTTAAAATGTTTACCGATAGATCTCTGCAGGCTTCCGCGCGGTCGTTGAGATGCTGTGCCACTTGTCGGTGCACCTTCTGCCAGATTTCCGGGACTGCCCATTCATCGTGTCGCTCCATCAAGTCGACCACCATCTTCAAGAGCTCCTCCAATCCCTGTTTTCTCTTCCCCTTATCTTCCGCCTGCAGTGCTACGCAGATCTTGTTCAACTGCAATTTATCCATCGCGATCGCGCCTCGGTCTCATACGGTGCGGCTATGCTCTGAAAATCTAAGCTGATGGTTACGATATCGCGAATTTTCGCTGGGCGTGCTTCGTAAATAAATATGCAGTTGCTAGGACGCTCCAAACGCCTCGAATGCCATGGCAACGATATCCTTTTTTCGTGGGAATTATTCCGTAACTGTGTACTGGATCCTCTAAATTCTTGCGTTTGTAAGTTCGATCGAGTTGTAAATTTGATCGTTTCGCTCATTGAAAAATTTCTTTAACAAATTTATGAAAAATTCCGATATTTTGACTCCTTTCTGACTTTCTGTAGTAATTGAAACATTTAATATTTTTATATTCAGTCAGTTATTTCATTTCTTTAAAAATAATTTTTCATTTATTATTTTATACTCTCAGAAATTTTCAGGGAAATATCAGAGTTTGTCAGAGAAAGTCAGGGAAATGTTCAAAATATTCATTTTTCTTTCACGTAGAAATTTTTTTCTATAAAATAACGATAAACTCGGAGAAATATCTGATACAATTTTAACAAATTTTGAACAATTTCCGACCAACTTTGAAATGTCATTTTTTGAAAATTCACATAATTTCTGTAAAAATAATATATACCTACTATAATACATACAGAAATTTTCAGAAATTCTGCAGAATTGCACAGATTTTCCCAAATATATGTCAGTGTTTATTAGAATTTTTCCGAAAAGTTTTTGTGCACGAAAGAGAAATGGATATTTTTTAACATGTTTCTGACAAGCTCTGATACTTCTCTGAAAATGTTCCAACTACTACAACAAGTCAGAAAAAGTCTGAATTTTTCAGAAATTTATTGGGGAAATTTTTCCATCGGGGTTACGATATAACGCTGTATCGTTTCTTTGCTATAAGAAAACCGCTACTTTCTACACGAAGACAGTGGCTCAATTTCCTCCTGAACCTGGCCTAAAAGGCGTTACTTGAAATATATTTATTAACGCTCGAATGCAGAGAATACACGAATACACATAAAACTAGCATGCCCTTCCTATACTCAATTAATATTACTTTACACATCGTCGTTATGCTCATACAATTAATCATCGCTAATTCCTCTCCTTTTTTTCTCATTTACTTAAATATATGCCTTTTCTACGTCGGAAGATATACCTATATATAATACATATGGTTACACATAAAACAACTAGATCCGCCTAAGGTGTCTCCGAACCTCCGAGTGCCAAAAAAAAACAGGAATATCGAGGTGTCGAAAGGAAACGACGTAGCACGCGCATAATATAAGATATGGATTCGTATACAGGGTGTCCGTAAAGTATGGAAACGGTTGAATATCTCGAAAAGTACGCTTCAGAACGGGAAACGAAAAAATACGTATCCGATATTTTTTTAAAAACTATCAAATGATACCAAGATTGATCCCACACCCCAACCCCTGTAGGTGGGGTAGGGGGAAGCTTCAAAATCTTAAATAGGAACCCCCACTTTTGATTGCATATTCGCATTCTACATTAAAAACTACATAACTTTTATTGGAAACATTTTTTTCGATTCGTGGCAGATGGCGCTATAATCGACGAAATTCAATTTTTTCGGTTTTTGCAATTGAGAGTCGATTTATTCGATTCTGCAATACAATTGCGACAGAAATTTACATTTTTTATTCTTATACTTGATATTTTTGTTAAAAATTTAATTTAGTTTTGCAAATTTGAAGTGCAGATGCGTTCTGTACCTGGAATTCCCCCAGCGGACGGTATATTCCGGGAATCGTAGCTATTCTTTCACTAATAGTCCGTTTTAATGATATCTGTTAATCTGAGTACACGTAAACAGTTACCGCTAATTGCCGGGCCTTCCCGACCCTCAAACCTCGATATACTGGGAAAGGGATTATCCTTGAGTAATTGGCTTATTTCCTCTAACGGAACTTAGTGCGTCACGGGGAATTCGAGGTACAGAACGCATCTGCACTTCAAATTTGCAAAACTAAATTAAATTTTTAACAAAAATATCAAGTACGAGAATATAAAAAATGTAAATTTCTATCGTAATTGTATTGCAGAATCGAATAAATCGACTCTCAATTTCAAAAACTGAAAAAATTGAATTTCGTCGATTATAGCGCCATCTGCCATGAATCGAAAAAAATGTTTCAAATAAAAGTTATGTAGTTTTTAATGTAGAATGCGAATATGCAATCAAAAGTGGGGGTTCCTATTTAAGATTTTGATGAAGCTTCCCCCCTGCCCCACCTACAGGGGTTGGGGTGTGGGATCAATCTTGGTATCATTTGATAGTTTTTAAAAAAATATCGGATACGTATTTTTTCGTTTCCCGTTCTGAAGCGTACTTTTCGAGATATTCAACCGTTTCCATACTTTACGGACACCCTGTACTATATCTTACCGTCTGAAAAATATAAAAATATCATAGAAAACGAAGGAACAGATGTTTTCCCCTGAAGCGATTACCCAGAGCGACGCTTCCTCAAAATCTACGTCGTGCCTCCCGCTTTGTTCGAAGAAACGCTCGCGTTTGCCGCTGATACGGAATCTCTCGTCGCGTGTATTACCACAATTTCCGGGAAGAAGCGATCGCGATACGTTCAGTCCTCGAGGGTGACGTTCTTGAACAGGTAAGACATGGACTCCTTGTTGTGTATACGTCGAATCGCCTCCGCCAGCAAGATACTGATGTCGACGGTCTTGATCTTATGACACTGCATCTTCTGCAACTCGTGCGGAATCGTGTTCGTTACGACCACCTGGAAAGAGACGCAACGCGAGCAGCAGTGTTAGTCCGGCCAGCGGCGCGAAATGCGACGGTCAAACTTTGCAATGAAGTACTTCGTCTATCGGAGATTCTTCGATGGCTCTGGGGGCGTCCGAGCTGAGCAAGCCGTGCGTGGCCAGGACGTAGATCTTGTAAGCGCCCCTTTCCTTCAGGACTTCCGCGGCGGCGGCGAACGACTGCACGTCGTCTACCATGTCGTCCTAAAGACAGATCGTTGATACATTAGTGCTCGCTGATAACTTTAGTTTTCGAGCAATTTCTTGTTTCAGACATTGAATCAAGCATTTGTGCGTAGAGTAACAAATTTCTCCGGAAACGTAATTTTATTAAATAAGAGTAAAGTTCTGAAACCAATTCCTAAACATTGTAGAAAAGACTAATTGAATATCTGCAACCAGAGTAGATAAGTTGGCAAGGGCAGGCAATGAAATGAGTAAAGGTAAAATGAACAAATCAGTTAAAGAAGTGAGGAAAAAAGTAGGCAGGCCAACGAATGCAGAAAAGCGTGAAAAGGAAGAGATTAAAAGCAGATATGATATTGCGAGGATGCTGGATGCGAGCATCGGGAGGACCCGAGAAAAGTGCGGGGAACGTGTCAGAAGAGGAAAGCAGGAAGTGTCTTCGAGCAAAGGAGAGACCACTCGAGCAATCAATGAACTAGTAGAAATAATGGGAGATATGGGAAAAGAGATGAAAGAAGACAGAGGAATGTTCAAAAGGACAATTGAGACGCTGCAGGAGGAAATGGAGAGAAGAGAAAAGGAATATGAAGAGAAAATAGAGGCATTGTTAGGAAGGAAGACGGAGGAGGCTCAGAAGAAGCTGTCAAGCAAATTACAAGGCGAGAGAGAAAGCAGTAAAGGAAAAGATGATGCGGAAATAGAAATACGAAGGCTGCAGAAAGCGGTAGAAGCGCAGGAAAAGAGAGAAAGAAAAAACAAGGTGATTATAGGAGGAATCAAAGCGGAAGGAAATGAGGTAAAAGAGAAAGTGAGAGAACTGTTTCGAAAAGAGCTGCAAATAGATGTTGGGGTTGACGAGACTAGTCTGATAGGAAGGGATAAGGAAGTGATATTTGTCAAACTCAACAGCTGGGATGATAAACAGATGGCGATGTGCAATAAGAGAATATCTTCAACTAAAAACTTGTTTGCCAACTAAAAATGATAGTGAGCACTAATAGCTTTTAAAATCGTGTTTCAAAGGCGCGTCGAATTGGAAGTTAACGGGGGATTTCGTACCACCATGATCGCGATGCGTCCTCCGACGTCGCCGACGACGTTGATGGGAGGCTTCTCCTTGGCCGGATGCACCGGTACGCCCACCCCTACTTCCATCGTACGCGAAGGCAACAGAGCGGGTGGCGAGTAACGCCCGTCGTTCATGTCCGATTCGGATTCTCTCTGTTCACCGTGGATGACCGCGATCCCCAGTCGCAGCCGCTCGGCGTAGCTCGTCGCTTTCTTCGCGCTGCCCGGGTTCTTAGCTACGATCACCGCGTTTCGGTAGTCGGGGATCTGTCGCCGAACGAGTTTTGAAAAATGACGAAGTTGAGTGATCATCGGAGAGTCGAGGATTTCGAGACTGTGCGGTAGACGTATCGCTGGCGTTACGTGGTGCGTTTCTACCGCGAAAATGGAAGAAACTTCGAGCATAGCTCAGCTGATGATTTACCGCGATACGATTTTCTTTCCAATCCTGATCTATTTACGCTCATTTCGGCAGGCGGATACTGGCCCGACATTCGCCGTGCGTTACTTGCAAGCAGTAGCAGCAGCAGCAGATCGAATTGCCGGATCGGATCTATAACTGCGTTCCATCTAACGCGAAGAACACAGGGACGTGCAGAAAATCATTCCATTTCGTATCCGCTATGCGTCAAGACATAGAGATCGTCAGGAAATGATTCTGTTCTCATGTCGCCGTGGCAGAAATACACTACAGATGTGTGCCCACGGAATGCAGCGAACGTTAACCCTAGCCGTACCAAAATAATTTAAAAACTGTGGATCCCAAATCAGGATCAATTCTGACCCCTGAACTGACTGAAAGACATAAACACATTTCTTTTCGATAATATTCAGTAGCGAGTCATGGCAATCATAATTAAACAAATTTTCATATCATGTTTAATATTTTATTACGAAAAGAAAACAATAAAGTAACTAAAATAATATAAATAAATGTGACATATTTCAAAAAATAATTGTTTCTCAAAAATCCACTTTAGAGCAATCATTCTTATTGTAAATCATGAGAACTCACGGAAGATTACTGAAAAAAAGTGGCAGAGCCAAGAAATATCCTTGAAAATTTACATTTCGGGTCTTCGCTGACCCGGTTTCAGTAAGGCGAGGGTTAAGAAAACAAAACGGCCTCGAAAATGTACACAAATCTTCTCCTCTAAGGGCAAAACGGAACGAGGTTCGCGTTTGTAAGATTCAGTAGCGACCAAGAGTTTAAGATGGTGACTAAATGAGTTCCCATTTTCAAGATTCGTCGTCGAACTTGGCGAAACTTGGGTGATTTTGGGTTTATCGAAAAATACGAAACCTCTTTTTGTAGAATTAATTCAACTATTATTTAAGGTGGTTGATCAGCCTCCCAAAGTTTACCGCTCGAAATAAACTTTTAAGCGAAGGGAGATACGATAAAAGCTGTAATATAAATGTTGTTTAGTCTTAAGTCAAACAACTTTTATTTGAAAGTTTTTCTTATATCTAGCTTCACTCGTAAGATAATCTGGATGAACCAATCTCCAAAACTCGACCATCTTCTAAACAAAACGGGATACGATAAAATCTTTTAGACAAGAGTTTCTTAGTTTTAAAAATTAGACAGTTTTTGTCTGAAAGATTTCATCGTATCCCGCTTCGTTTAGAAGATGGTCGAGTTTTGGAGATCGGTTTATTCAAATTATCTTGCTAAATTAGTTCCCATTTTTAAAATCCGTCGTCGAACTTAACGAAACTCTGTAGAGATTTAGAGTTTTATCCTTTGCACTCCAGGAGCGCCGCTACGGCGCCCGGGCGGTTTGATGCGTCCACTCGAGCGGTTCAACGGCATTCGGGCGGTTTGGTGCACTTGATTATTTATTTCCGACGTGTGATATATTCTTAGCTGTGCCGCTGCGGTGCTCGGGCGGTTTGATGCGTCCACTCTAAGTGCACCGTTCCCGCGCTCCGGCGTTTTGGAACTCGATATGATTATTTTCGTTATAAGGGCATGAAGCGCCGTTTTTAACGAGCTTGAAGTTTTCCGCACGAGCAAAGCGAGTGCGGCAACCACACGAATTAAAACGACGCGAAACGCCCTTATAACGAATTCTATTTTTTGTCACTAAGTGTCAAATACGAGGTTGACGGGGTTGAGGATAAGATGGACCACGCTCGGCCTGCGTTCTCTCAGTGTAGCTTAGAGTACTTGTAAAACGCTTCCCTAATATAGCTCGAAATATAGCCGAAATCGCCTCGAGTTGCTGCTTCGCACGTGCGAAAAAGGCCTGAAGTGCAAAGGGTTAAAATACGAAACCTAAAGTTTATAAATTGAAACAAATTTTTAAGCGAAGCAAGATACGATATAAAATCTGTAATATAAAAGTTATTTAGTCTCTTAAATCAAATAACTTTTATTTGAAAGTTTTTCTTATATCTCGCTTCGCTTATAAGATAACTTGGATGAACCATTCTCCAAAACTCGACCATCTTCTAAACGAAGCGGAATACGATAAAATCGTTTAGGCAAAAGTTTCTCGATTTTAAAAACTAAACAATTTTTGTCTAAAGGACTTTAGCGTATTTCACTTCGTTTAGAAGATGGTCGAGTTTTAGAGAGTGGTTAAACCAAATTATCTTATGAGTGAAGCAATGTATAAAAAAGACTCAAATAAAAATTGTTAAACAATTTTTTTATTTAAACTTTTATCGTATCTCGCTTCGCTTAAAAATTTATTTCGAGAGGTAGACTTTGGAGAGCTGATTTACCACCTTAAATAATAGTTAAATTAATTCTACAAAAAGAGTTTCTTCAAATTCGACAACGGATTTTAAAAATAGGAACTAATTTAGTGACCGTCTTAAACTTATAGCCGCTCCTTTACCCTCTGAATTATGTACCTGAAGCTCCCAACGTTTATTTGAATGAAAAATATTGACATTAAGAGACCATGGTCAGGGTTGAATTTATTGATTACTAGACCTATATAGAGAAATTTTTGTGAACTAGGCGACCATCGCAAATAAAGTAATCAATAAATTAAACAACAGCCAGGGCAGGCTTGACAGCTTCTATTTATTCCATTTTAGAAGAAATAGGGGAAATTTAAGCAAAAAAGAGGCAATTTTGATTAAAAAATGATCTATCAAAAATTAGAAATGTGCTATGGTTTTAAGGAATAATGATTTTTAAGATATACAATGAAATACTAATATTTATTACACGAAAGAAAGACATCTTTATAACTGAAAAATTTATATCTCATGTCAAGTAACTTAAATCTGAGCATGTGACAGTTTGATTTAAGTAAATGGGAATTTAATTTTCAGTAAAAAATACTAATTCAACTAGGCTTTTATATTCTAAACGAAATATTGATGCAGGTAGATGAAATAAGGATTATAGTACAAAAGAAACTGAGTAAACTGAGGGTAAACAAAAGTAAACTGAGAAGCTCAATAATAGGTGGTTTAAGAATGTGTCTGAAGTTCCAAACGTTCATTTGAATGAAAAATTTCGCTCTTAAATGACCATGAACACCATTGGAGTTTATTGATTACTTTATTTCGGACAGTCGCCCAGTTTGTAAACATTTCTCTATAAGTCCAGTAATCAATAAACGCAACATTGGCCGTGATCTCTTAAAGTCGAAATTGTTCCTTCAAATGAACGTTCAGAACTTCAGGTACATGTTTTAGAGGAAAAATATTGAATTGTAGAGGGAAAAGAGGAAATCGTGAATTTAGGGTGAAAAAGGGCAAACTTAATCCTAAAACAGTACACATATACAATATTTTGACCCTTATAACGGTACACATGGGTCACAGATACCCAACTGATGGAAAGTGCTATAACTCTTGTCTGCAATTTTATTTTTACTTTCAAGATACGTGAAATCAAAACGCCAGACTGTAAGCCATACGTAGGAACTGGCGGAAGGAGCTATTATTAATTAGTTAAAAAACTACGAGCTGTAGAAGAGGAGAGATATCGGAAAAAGTCGGGAAAATCAGAAACCCTCTGGATACCTGTGACCCATGTGTACCGTTCTAGAGTTAAAGAAATAGGGAAATATAAGGGGGAATAAGGGAAACACCGTGAAGCCTGCCATGGTCTTTGAAAGTTAAAATGTTTCATTCAAATGAACGTTCGATACTTGAGGCACATTCCAAATTGTATTTAAGGTATTCCTAGCGCTTAGGAGCGTATTTTCAAGGTGTCACAGGTGGGTCCCTCATAAATCAGTAATTCTACGTCATATAATATACCCATATTCCCAACAAAACTGTGTCGCATAGATGCACACACATCACTGTCACCACGCGTATGATACAACGTTGCCAATTCTATTTAACGTTATGTTTTATCGTCAAAAAACTACGTTTTGCTGTTTACGAACATCACTACTTTTGTCAAACAGTCGGTGACCTTATATTTTTATAGACTCAAAAAATTCTATGCAGTTTTGTGAAGATATGGAAATGGCTTTATTAAATGTGTATAATTTTTAAACACGTGGATGTCGGCATTAAAATGTGGAAGAGTGGATTCTTCCATAAGGGGTTACATGTTAAATTTTCAAATTTAAAAATCAAAATTCCTTCTTAAATGCCCGGTGAGTGGACCCCTGATACTTTTAAAAAATAATCTTACGATATTAATTTCTGTTCTACAGAAAAATTAGCATTCTTTGAAATGTTTCATCTTGCGCTAGGAATATCTTAAAAGAGATGCATATATAGAAAAAAGAGGTATAAGGAAAATATAGGACCAAGCTTCAAGACTCACGCTTTCCTGAATATACTGTAGTAGGAAGGGACTGGCTCGCAAATTATCGACCGGGCAATCGAAGAACCCCTGAATCTCCTTCTGGTGCAGATCCATGGTAATGATGTGAGTGAGGCCGCTCTTGCATATCATCTTGGCGAGCAGCTTGGAGACAATGCAGCCCCTCTTGCGCATCTTGCACTGCTTCGAGTACGGCAAGTACGGTATGACGCCTACGATATTCTTGGCCGAGGAGGTCTTGCAGGCGTACGCCATGATCAACAGTTCCATTATGTTATTATTCACGTCCTTGCTCCCTGTCTGCACGATGTAAATGTCTTTGCCGCGTACGGAGTCCCCAATTTCGACCATCGTCTCGCGATTCGTCTTGTGATACACCGCACAGCCGCCGTTCTTCACCCCGAGGCGACTTGAAAAAAAAGCAACGAACGCGACGTCGGATCGGAGCGATCGAATGACGGTGTTAGCGTGAAAACACGGGTGCTTACTTTGCGATGAGCGTGGCGAGCTCCGGGTGGGAGTTGCCCGCGATTATCATGATGTCCGACGTGACCGGCTTGTCCATCGTGAAATTCCACGACGAGGACTCTTGATATCTGCAAGGAAAAATCCCGTTCGATGATCCGCTGCGACCTCCCGTCTTGAGATAGAATCAGGAGCGCGATATGGCGCGACTATCTATATGCACGCGTGTTGTGTCACCGTTTGCGAGTTGTTAAATCAATTTAAAGAACATTACGTTAACGTCACTCGGTGCACAACCTTGCGACGAATCTTTCTCGCTTTGCTCTTTATTTACTAGTACGTTTTCCAAAACAGCTGTAGGACCTTCAGGGCTGCCACTTTAAGAGAATGATTTTTAACTAAGCGGTTCGTCGTGTCACATGATACCTGGCAAGAGGCGGTTTCACCAACGAGTTTTCGTAAATTTCGGTGAAGTTGAACTCCAGTTAAAATTTGGGTTAATAGATTGAAAACACCGGCTCACAGTACCTAGATAGGTACTTAAGTAGTGGAAGCTGCCGCTGCTTTTCCGCGGTGTAGCAGGTTCAAGTATTCCAGCCTGGCGAACATGTAATTCTCGAGCGTGTTGAAAGACACCTGTCCGTCAGACGGACAAATATAGAACATTTGTGAGAGACTCGGCGGCTTTTCATTCAACTGCGATAATTTTACGCGCTCCTTTGCATTATTTTTCTAGGTTGTTATGTTATTTTTCTCTCTCTCTCCCCTTCCTCTATGCGCGTGTGTGCGTGCACGAAATTCGAACTCTAAAGTCGACGAGCGATTGCATGCGCGCGACTCGAATAAATCTCTTCGACGTCGCGCGTTTGCACACATCCCTGCAGGTAATTAACGAACGCGAAGCAAAGCAAACAACAGGTGTCAATTGTTGCGCATATATTGGAGAGGCCTAAAGGTACCACATAAGGTACCTAAATCTGCACTTATAAGTCCATATAAAGAAAAGTCACTTGTACCCCTTTTATTTCAAGGTACCCCAGTGAGAGCAGGGTACTCCTCAAACATTCGAATCGTACGCTACGTCCCCCGTCATGTCCAAGCACTAAAGGCATGTATTTGTTTTATTAAAAGCTACTGCAAATGAATAACCCTCCAATTGCATTCGGGTAATGTTCGATCAGTATCTTATAATTTCATATTGATATCGAAAAAGAATCAGCGGACCCTTTATGATCCACTATTGCCTCATGATGATAGTCGAATGAAGCATTAATGATAGATTTAATCTATACAGCTCGTATACTGTAAAAAACGATGTTGCGTTTAAAACTATTTTGGTGATACCGCTGCAGCACTCTTGCATGGACCATGTGTACAAGAAATGTTCGACCAAGCCATTCATATCCGACTCTCGATTAGTGATTAAAAAAAGAATCATCGAAATTGGTTCAAAGAGATTTGACGGAAATATAAAATAGCATACCCACATATCCGTTGACTTGAGAGCTTTTTTTAAAGTCGGTTGAAAATCAGCAACAATCACTTATTTCCGTCTACTTTGAATTCCAGCCCATCGTGTTCGTGGTAATATCTATGCGTTGAAAGTTCTAACAGTTTCTTAAAAAATACGGACTGTGCGATGTACAGGTATGCGATGTACATACAGACTGTCCCCCGCTATACACGCCAGCGTGGCGGGTTGCATATCGGTTGACGCCTCCGATCCGCTGCAGGGGCCATACGCCTGTGTCTGGCGCAAGGCGGATAACCGATATGCAACCCGCCACGCTGGCGTGTATTGAAAGGGACAGTTTGTATATCGGCTATTTGAAAACCGCCCCACCAACAACCCGTTTGAAATAGTTTCTCCTTCTCGCGCAACCTCCTCCTCAGCGCCACCCTCAGAAAGATGGCCACGCGTGGTGCGCGCCCGTCAGTCTAGTTGCGACCACTGAGTTGAGTGGTTCGTTTTTCACGCTCGCGCGTTCAATCTCGGACTGTCATTACTACCTACAGCTCAACGAACGTTGTTACTACCAGCTCAACGAAGCACTAGCCAAGACGTCGAAGCCCGAATTATCTAGGAAAGAAAAGTTCGTTTGGACGTGCGATCGTTTACAGCAGCGCGGACGTAATATCTAGAGCGTCCTTTAATAACTCACATTTCAGGGTGCAACTAGAAAAGCAACGGGAGTATGCACATTATCAGAAGATGCACACGGCCGGAAAGACTGACGAGGCTCGCTCAGATCTGGCGCGATTAGCGATAATTAGGCAACAAAGAGAGGAGGCCGTGAAGGGGCGCGAGGACGAGAAGAAGCAGAAGGAGCTGGCGGTGCAGAAGAAGACCGAGCTTACGCAAAAGGCATTAGGCAAGCGATCCTAGGACATTCTATCGTCGTCGATCGTGATAATTTATATTACCGCTGTTGCTGAACCGATATCCCGAGGCAATCCATCCTTATGAATTATTTTCCACTAAAAATTATTCTGAACGCGTTTAGGTGTTGTATGCGTTGATCGACTATGTGTTTACTTGTATAAATACAGTTGTGTACTAACTCGATATCGTTCGCTCTTAAACGCGTCCGCGGCGATTTACGCGATGCGATAATCTAAGAGCAATTTCTAGGAATTAAGGAAGCGCCGCGAGCGCTTCTCGTGTTCGATGTCCAACTTGTTCTGCTGTCGTGTTTTTGATGGAATAAATAATTTGTAATAATTTTCCGCAAGAGGGAGATATATGTAACTGGAGGAGTGATGTAAAATGATGGTATAGCGAGCAATTATATAATCGATACTTTACGTATTTCGCTGGATTGTTTGGAAAGTTACAACTTTTTTTCCCCACGCTAGAAACGCCATGAACTTTCTGACAAACTCAAGAGAAGTACGTAATGTTTCTCGAAAGACTCTAATACTCTCTCAAAATCATACTTTCTAGAGAGCCCTGACACATCCTTCTGTGGAGGTTTTAGGGATTCAAAGGGTGAACAATGGGGTCGGCCGGGCAAAGCTAAACGCAGATGGCGCCAGGCCGTTAGGTTCCCTCATTTTGGCGGGAAAGTACAAAACGTCCATTACAGTGAGGTTGGGGTAATAACATGGATGCTAATTCATAAGTTAATTGATCCACTTATTGAAAAAGGTATAAATTTTACATCGTGAAAATGGATTGTGGTCAAATTATTTATACCTACTTAAGCTTAATATAGTTGTTCACAATAGGTTATGTATTTCGACCCTGGGTAGGTACCACAATGGTACCACCATATTTAAAGGAACCGAGCGCCGTGGCGCCATTAGTGCGCCAATTGACCACCAGCCGACCTCATTACGTATCAGTGGTCTGACTCATTATCTTTCGCAATGCTCTCTCTTATCTGGATCGAAAGTAATACCTACTCGCGTAAGAAGTACAGACTGGGAGGTGCATCTACCGTATATCCCGCTTTGTACCGCAAAGTTGCAGGACCTTGAAATTTACCTTCGGCTTGGCTTGGTCGGTACTCGAGTCATTTTTTACCGGTAGAAGTCGAGTCGGTAGTCAGAGTTGGTGTCAGTTCGGGAGATCGAAGCGTCTAATCTCAAAATCGTGAATTTGTGAATAATGGAAATTACTCACCATAATTCACAAATTCACGATTTTGAGATTAGATGCTTCGATCTCCCGAATTGACACCAACTCTACCGACTCGACTTCTACTGGTAAAAAATGACTCGAGTACCGACCAAGCCCGGCCGAAGGTAAATTACAAGGTCCTGCAACTGTGCGGTACAGAGCGGGACATACGGTATGCACGTGGTGTATCCGCAAGGAACACGCGACCTGCTTATCTCTTTAATTTGGTAAGTTCGATGAGCCAGGTAAACAAAATCTTATAATCTTTACGATCTACACCCTGGAGCTCAGATTCTAATCATGGGGAATTTTCAAAATGTGATATTTCAATATACTAACCAATGAATAATTAATTATCATGCTTTCATTAGCCAGTGCAAAGGCCGCATTAGCTAATGACAGTATGAGATTTAATTGCTAATTGGCTGTTACGTTTAATAATTACATTTTGATTTTTCTCCATGATTAGAATCTGAGCTCCAGGGTGTAGGTATACAGTACTCCCTCCATAATTAACTATGATGGGGCTTTGAAAATTCTAAGAAAAATGAATTATGGAATACTCCCAGTCTGTCCGTTAGAGAGGTACATACCTGCACGCGCAACCAAAATAGACGCGTAAACTAAACCCGTATTCCCCTTTGGCGCATACCTGCGCGCAACGTACGTCATAACAAGAGTGGGGGAATGCTTTCCCTCTTGTGCTTCGGGCGCTCTGAATTAACGAGGAGGGAATTATGGAGGGAGTACTATACATAGAGAAGAATATGTGTGGCGGCCTAAAACCAGATAGTGCTGTTCCTTCTCGCAAGTGGTCGAACACAAGCACGGTTATAAGACCGTAACTGCTCCATACTCACGGAGGAGAATACAGAGCATCTGAGGCAGGAGTCAGCCTAGCCTTATTGATGAATCCAAAGGCCAACTCCGGAACGAAATGCTCCGCCGATAGTATGGCAACCGGAACTTTCTTTTGCCAAAGTGGTGACTCGGACGTGATACAGCGAAAGCCCATCATCCTGCAGTTTCAATGCCTTCGACTTCCGGAAAGGAAATCCTATGGTTGTCATAACCATGGATTTTCCTTTCCGGAAGTCGAAGGCGTTGAATACTGCAGGATGATGGGTCTTCGCTGTATCACGGCGGGGTCACTACTTTGGCAATTACTGTTCGTGCGCAAAACGCTCGCTGGATAATAGAATTACGTTTTACCCCCAGTGCGGTAAATCGGGGATGTGACTTCGTAGAGGCAGAAATGAGACCTAACAGAGCAGTTGCGACCTTATGTACATACACCGCTATATTTCGAATTCTAAGTCGGCTTTTACAATAGTCGTAAATCAATAATCTTAGTCATTTACGAAACTCTTTGGAGCGGGCTAAAGTACCGACATCGCTCGGAAAACAGGCGAGCGCGTGAACGAGAAACTATCCACATTCACGCTTCTTGGGTGTTTTCGGGGCTTCTCGGTGTGAGTCTGGATGCGTCTTTAATCGGCTTTTACAATAGTCATAAGTTAGTAATCATAGAGTCATCTTTATAGTCAGGATGACGCAAGTCATACAAAAAACTGCACTGCCGCACAAGATCAATCAATTTTTCATTGTTTTCCTCTCTTTCACCACTCATTTTGCCTCTGTCCATACGCGACTTCTGTGAAAATGTACAACACTAGTTCGCTGTCCGCCGCGGCAGGCCGCCTTCTGTTTGACTAGGATAATGCAACATTACTCGCTACAAATTTCGTCGCCACGACGGCCAAAAGCATCGACGCGCCTAGGTGGAGCCAAACCTGCAGCGCGAATACGAGAGTCGTATCCCTTCGTACGAGAGTCGTACAGTCGGTACGATATTTGCTGAGCCAGAATTCCTAAAAGACTGCCCTTTATGAGTGTATCGTCCTGTACATTTTCAGTTTAATTTCTTATTAAAAGAAAGGGAAGGAATTTAAAGGTACGAAAATTTCGTAAAGTGTCAGACCGTAGTGTTCCGATAATATCGCTTAATCGTTTCTGGGAATTTTTGATCAAAAAATATCGCACCGACTGCACAATCGACAATCTCACTGTTCCCCGTAGCGGCGATACGACCACGACGCGTCTCAATACTGTCGTTGACCGGGCTCAGTTCGACTTGTGTGGCGTTCAACAGCTCGAAAATGAGATCGAACAATTTCTTCTCGACGCCGACCTTTCTGCCGTCGGTGATTCTCCGTAAAGAACGGCACCGGAGAGACGATCGCCTTCACCTCGCACCGGTTCAAGTTCGTTATTCTAGGAAAGGTCCTTCTTTGGCTCTCCTCTGCGGCGCAATCCGCGGCGCGATGGAAGTAGACGAAATGTCGGAGAATCCGAAGATCTTCGCGAAGATCTTCACCGTTGAGGATTGCCAGAACGGTACCGTCGAGGCGTGAGAACCACATGAACCGGCACGGAAATGTACGCGTACCCGATCAGCTTCATAACTGGTCTGGGGCGGGGTTCGCGTGACTCGATCCCAACGTCACTGATTTTATCTAATACGCGCGACGAAGAAAATTACGCGGTGCATAATTCCATTTTCCTCCACTTTTACGCGAAAGAAAAAGTATAAATTGTCCCTCGCGCTCGCGCGCGGGGCGTCGCTACGAAGAATCGTAAACTGTTCACGGAAGTCGCGACGATGGGGGTGGGGCTGGGAGCGATCGAGGTACGAAAGGAACAGAGCGAGAAGGTCAGAAGTGGTGGAGAATCGGTTCTTCAGATGCAGAAATATCGTTCACGGTATACGAGTAATGCGACAAATTTTCCATCCGCAGACGCTGATTACTAATTACTACAGCTGGTGCACTTACTCGTCCTCGTTAAGCAGGGTACGGCAAAGCCGAGCACGGTAGGATGGAATGAACAATCGTTATTGTCCAACATTCGCAATAAATAGTAACAGGTTTGGAGAATCGACTCCACGACCGACTCTAAGATTATTCGGACGATTAGAGGGAAAAAGGTGTCCGCGACGACGTGGCTAATCATAACGAGCCGATCTCTCGCCCGGCCCAATTATCCAGGTAATATACCCCTCTTACGCGCTTCCGGTTCCTCGTTATCGAAGCGATTACCTGATAGCTCGCCCCAAATTTGCATATTTGTAACCAATATTTCCAAGGGCGGGTAATGGGATACCGGGGCGGGTCCTTCATCGGCCAATCGGGCGACATCGATTTCGTCGAGGGGCCGATCGCCAATCCAGAATTGGCTAATAGATTTCACGTGACCCCTTCCTCACCCTCCGAGATCGCATAAAAGACGGATCATTTTGGCAATCGTCACATTTCGAAGTTTGCTGTAAACTGAGAATTACCGTCGAAATCATTGTGAGTAGACATCGCTTCGAGCTGATCCCTCGTACCTATTATCATTGACGTGTACTGGCTTTCATCGTGAGTGAGTGAGTGAGTGAGTGAGTGAGTGACGAATTTCAACGACGCTTCAGCGTAATCACCGCAAGAGATTTTTGCCGAAGATCGCGATTTCGCTCAAATCGAATCGTTTGCTCTCGCGTCGGGTTAAATCGTTTGAATCGTGCAGTTCGAATTCAGCATGTCCTGCTCCAGCAAACTGACGACGCGGCCGCGTAGTTCGCAGGTGACCTTTCGAGGAAACGGTCACATCATCCGCGACACCGAACATCGCCATTGCGGGAAATGCCGCTGCGTTGTCTGCCATGTCAAGCTCAGCGGCGCCTTTCGGCAGACAGGGTACTCCTGCGCCAAGTGCAAGACGACGCTGCACCGAGATTGCTTCCATCCGTATTCGAAACGATGTACGGGTCATCGCGCGGACGAGCGATCGACGGAGACGGCTGCGATCTCGGCCTTGACGTGCATCGCGGATAATCTCATGCCCGCCGTCGAGAAGCCGTCCGGCGGAGCGCCGGAAGCCGCGGTCGGGCGCGTCCCCAACTACTCGACGGCGTCCGGCGAATGCAACAGCGCCGTCCGCAGCACGATCATCGTCGCGGCCGACCGCTCGACGAGCGTGACGGATCGTCCTGTACCCGTCGCGCTTGTGATCGCGCACGGGGGACCGTTCGATAAGGCGGAAGAAGACCCGGTGGGCGACACCGTCATCGTTATGGCCAGCTCCGTCGGAAACGTCGGTGAGGTCGCACTTGGTGGTGCTCCCGAAGAACCGCCCGTGGAAGTCCTTCCGGATAACGACCGACACACGTACGTCCAGGACGACTCGATGAGCGTTCCCCAGGATTCGTGGGAAGGGGCGGTTTCGATCCGCCGCGAGAAGATCAGTTACGACCTGGAGGACTTCGACTTGATCGAGGAAGTGGGTCGCGGCTCATACGGCAAGGTCGTCACCGCCGTACTAAAGGGTACCAACGACATCTACGCCCTGAAGGCACTGGAGAAGTGCATGATAAAACCGCCGCTGGGCCCGCGCCGAGTCTACACGGAGCAGCGAGTGTTCATACGCTGCACCGGACATCCCTTCCTCGTCGGGCTGCTCGCTTGTATGCAGACCAGGACGCACCTGATATTCGTCACGGAGTTCGCGTGCGGTGGCGATCTCTGGCATCGCGTCAATGAAATGGGACGCTTACCCGTGGAGCACGTGAGATTTTACGCCGCGGAGATCGCCCTCGCGTTGGGCTACCTCCACGCGTTCGGCATCATCCATCGCGATCTCAAGCCGGAAAATATACTACTCGATCGCGAGGGTCACGTGAAGGTGGCCGATTACGGACTCTGTCGTGACGGTCTCGGCGAAAACGAGCGTACCACCAGCTTCTGCGGCAGCGCGATCTACATGGCTCCGGAGATCGTCCTCGGCCTGCCGTACGGCCGATCCGCCGACTGGTGGTCCTACGGAATCATCATTCACGAGATGCTCCTCGGGTTTTCGCCGTTCGAATTTATTCAACGGAGACATTCCTCCTCAGATAATCCGGACGCATTCATCTACCAGGCCATCGTCGCGCCGGTCTCGATCAGCCTGCCGAACTGGATCGGATTACCCGCCGTGGCGTTGCTCGAGGGCCTTCTCTGCAAGTTGCCCAGCCATCGACTCTGCTGCACCTACGACGTGAGGGAGCTCCTCGCGCATCCGTTCTTCGAGGAGATCGACTTCGAGCAAGTCGAACGGAAAGAGGTGCCTCCGCCCGTGGTACCGCCCAGTCGCTGGAAACTGACGGAGAGGGTTATCTCTCGCAGCGACGATTCGGACGACGAGAACAGCGACGTTGCTCCGAATTTCCAGACCACCTACCCCCAGAGAACCGGTGACATCGATCAGAGCCTGTTCGTGGACTTCGATTACTTCGATGATTCGCTGCAGGCGTACTGATTACAACAGGGGCCACACGCTTTGCCAGACTCGAGTAAAGCTGATCCGAAAGACCACGGCTTCCGTAACGGGTGAGTTTGAACTTGTAAAAAGAGCACCCTTCGTGTACTCTGCCCCGCACCCTTCGATAGTTCTGAAATTCGATGGTACGGGGTCGAGAGTCAACGAAGCGCCTTCTTTTGGCGAATTGGGACTCGATTTCTCCCCCTCTCCTCGATCCCTTCGTGGCATGAGTACGTGCGTTAACCCTTCTGAGGTCGCGTGATGAGAGTGGCCCCGCATTTTTTTTAATCGTCATAATTGCTTGCATGATTGCTTAACTACTTCGATTTGAACGATCGCCGGCTACGTATTCCTTGAGATGCTTCTCTTCTGCGTGGATGTGTCTATGTCGATCTCAGGTGTCTCCCCTTTTTCTTTCTTCTTTATGTTTCACTTTCTGGCTTTTCACCTTTCTGTTTCTCTTTCGCCACCTTTGCTCTGGGAGTTGGAGGAGAGCGTCTGTTTTTGAGGGCGATTCTTACGCCCAGCCCTGAGGGGGCTTCCGGATGTCGGCTGGTCTTACGTGTCTGCTTCCCCGGTGCCCTCTTTAGGGGAGTTTCGCTTTTGTGATCGGCGCTGCCATCATCGATGACTAACACGTGGTGTCGTTGAGGTCCTGCGGGCGCTCTCTTTGAGAACTGCAGCGGCGGTTGACTTTGACGTGACGTCCACCGATGTCGCAGGCCACAATCATTTGATTGGTGATGTAAGCGACACGCTCTCGCCCCGGGGATCTCGTTGGACGATGGCCCTTTTTCTTGAAGAGGCAGTGCCGGAGATCTCCAGCCCTTTGCGCAAGTAGAGGGAAGGGGCCGAGAAGGCAAGAAGGGTTTAGTGGGTATTGGGCCCCGCGACCTTGCACTTTCTCGTCGCGGGTTCACCCGAGTCCCACACACCTCCGGGTTCTGGCCAAACCTGGGGATGGTGCTTAAACGCATTTCCCCTTCTATAAAAAAAAAAAAAAAAAAAAAAAAAAGTAATTTCGCGAAACAGTTTAGCGTAGTGAGGTCCCTGCATAATACTTGGTGCGTTATCGATAATCTGTAATATCGGCGGGAGGAAACATTAATGCTTAGCGTATTTTCGACTATGACTGAATAACATTTGGTGCATTATTAATACACTATGTGTTTGAAAGAAAGAGATCGTGTAAATAATACTTGGTGGATCGTTAACAGACTGTGACTTCAAGAATTTAGAGTCCAGACGCACAGAGCGCGGTCTGGCGTTCCGCGTTCTGCGTTCTGCATTCTGTGAATGGAACGCAAGAACGCAAAATGTCTCATTTTCCATTGAACGCGGAACGCGGATACTGGAGCAAGATTCCGCATGCATCCAAACTACCTTTCACTGTAGGTCTCAATTCCTCTTGTATATTCCTCCTCCCATTTGGCACACCGTAACGAGACTACCTCGTACGCATTACTTTGGTTACGGTTGCAGAACGGGGTAGTTTGTTCACCACGTTCGCACGTTTAAATCGACTCGGAAATATCATAGTGCACGCGGGCCACCGAGAGCAGGGACCTCCTCGTGGTGTGGCCTGGAAAATCAATAGTGTTCGATCCGAAACATTCTTGATTTACTGACGCCTGCTCATTTTGGATCGCCTTGAAAGGCGAGTAGAATCAGCCGCAGTTCCTTCTCGAGCCACTGTTTAATTCTGTAGGCTGGTTTAGCTTCGACCCCCTACGTAGTTTCCATATTCCTATCTTCTTCTCGCGAATTCTCGCGGAAGAAGGAATGGACAACTCGAATACAGGAATTGGGATCTCGGACGGAGCGTTTCCGGGGACGAGACGGCATAGGTCCTTTGATGCAGGAGGCTGATCAGTGGTTCTCCAGAGGGCCAAGCAGTATATCGGACATGGGACTGACAGGTGAAACAAATCATCAAGCAATACTGCCTCCTAATTGATCTGTAATACTTACATCCTTTTATCATCACTCTCGTTACATTCATATCACTATGATCTCACAGAATTTATGAATTATTTTCCTCAATTGAACTCGATAGGTGAGGGTTCATCTCTATTGTATTCCTTTTATATCACTTTCTCCTTGTGGAGATTCTAACGGAATAATACTTTAAGTATTGTTGGTCAATTTTCATTTAGAGAAGTCTACGAGCGATGCTTTCGACATTATCAACGAATTCTCATTCAGAAAGATCTACGAAAGATACTTGGGGTATTATTACAATAGATTCTCACTTAGAAGAGCGTTGTAAAATAATAATTGGAGAATAATAGAATTTACAGCCCGTTCGTTTTCTTTAAATGTTTGGGAGTGTTCAAAAGTCAAGCGTGTGCGTCTGTTGGGTGCCGATAGCCGGACGTTTGAAACGGCCGTTCGTTATCACGCTACCCCCTCCCCAGCGATACACCGTAGTCGAGCTTCACTCTCGCCAGTCACTTTAGTCGCGATCGCTGAACGGGGTGGTCGGGTCTCCGCGCTCGTCGGTGCATATTAGTAGCACACGGGCTATCTCCTCGTGGTGTGCCTCGAGGAATCAATTTGACGGTGCTGTGTGTAGGGTTAATATCTCTTTCTCTTTGTTGAGATTCTAACGGAATAATAATTGGAGTATTGTTGTTCAGTTTTCATTCAGAGAAGTCTATGAGCGATACTTTGGACATTATCAACGAATTCTCATTCAGAAAAATCTATGAATACTTGGTACTTGGGATATTATTGGAAAGGCGAAATAGTCTCGTGTGTCATTTTAATTACGGTCGACAAATGGAATATAATAGTTAATTCTCCGGTCTCGCACGTTTGAATAAATCCGGAGTATAGTGAAGTTACCTTCTCGTGCTGTTGACCGAATAAGCAAAGTAGTTTCATGCGCGTAACTCTGGTTTCGGCCATCGAGTGGAGTGGTTTAAAAGTATCTTTCGTACTCGTTATCATTAGATTGTGCGCGACTGTCAAATAGTGAACTCGCGTTATAATCATGTACTTTCATCCGTCTTAAGTTTAATTTTATTATCTTTAGAAGTGCTCTTGTTGCCTCGGTGGTGTTTTTTCAGTATATTCGAATATTTAATAATCAAATAAAAATATCTTCCCAAAGTGAAAAATAAATTGAAAATATCGATGCAAGGACCGGAGAATTAACTATTATATTCCATTTGTCGACCGTAATTAGAATGACAAACGAGATTATTTCACTTTTCCAATAATCCACGGTACGAGAATTTCACCGAACCCGCGCACTGATAGGTAGTATTAACACATAATCCGAGCTTTTTGACAAGATGATAACTGTTCGCGCTCAATCGTCTTCAAAGGTATGCAGGTTCACTGACCTCTTTTCTTCTTCAAGCCACTGCTTAAAATGTACCGTGGCAAGAGTTTCGTTTAAATTTTCGCTAGAGTTATACTATCGATTAAATTTTCACATTTCTATATGCAATTAAATTATTGTATATCTGTCTTCCGTTGGCATAGCGGTGATTAGGTAGCATCCCCAAAAAGTATTTTAACTAGATTATAATTCGAATTGTGAAATGCGCAGATTTACGGCAGTTCGGTACGGACTAACAAAGCAAAGTCCAAACATGACACGCCGATGGTTTTCGGCGATTGCTGGCCAGGAGAGGTCAGCGTCGAAAAGATCTTTCGCAGAGGATCGACTAGGAGATTGATAGGTAAGAATACATTAAACAACATTGCCTGAAGTTAATAAACAATATATTCTTTTATTATCGTATTCTCGTTACATTTGCAACATTGAAATTGAATAACATTCTCGAAACCATTAACTAACTCAACTAACTTTATACGGAACGCCCATGTAGGCCGCAGAAGCAATTTGTCCAACTCTGCAAGTTGGAGAGTTCGACTTCGACTTCGAACAGTATTCCGCAAAAGACATCGGACTGACGGGTGAGAAACCACCAAATATTAATGCATTCCTTCATTGCCACTCTCATTACATTCGTATTACAACAGTACAACATCCAATTCATCAGTCATTCTCATTGTGCGGGTTCAGCAGATATCGCTCCTTGGGAGCACTCGACGGTCATTGGTTGAAATTGAACATTTAGCCAATGACCATCGAAAATCACTCAACAGTTGCGGAGCGGTATGATCTGCTGAACGCACCCATTGTCACTCTCAGCACATCCATACGCATACCGTATGTCTGACGGCAAGCGCAACACCACTTCGGCAGTTTTTACCGACGGTGGTCGAAAATTGCATTGGATCTAATGCAAGATTCGACCACCGTCGGTAAAAATTGTCGAAGTGGTGTTGCGCTTGCCGTCAGACATGCTGTATAAGTCCAACACAATACAACTCAACGAATAGCATCATCTCCAATTCATTTATAGCACATTCCTTTACCTACCACCATTTTCATTACATTCATCAAAGAGTATCACTTCTCATTCATCCCTAACACATTCCTCTGACATTATTTTCGTTACAATCACGCCAGTGCTGTTTAAGAGAATTCATCAGTCGGCATCATTCCAAATTCTTCTATTGTTACTTCCATCACTTTCATAGCAGTACCTCTTTAATGGAACTTATTAAACACTCATCTACATGGTACGTTCGTATTTTGTCATTCCCATTATAGTAACGTTAAAGAGGATACATCAAATTGCATTATCAACACTCTATTTCATCCATATTCATCTGCTATTGTACATACGCTTGAGAGTAATCTCTTTGAAATAAATGCAATGTAAGAATAGTTGTCACAATAATTACTCCAAGAATTATTAATCCATAAGAAGATTAATCCATAGGTATATCAGCTATTTGAAATCCGCCCCACCAACAACCCGTTGGAATAGTTTCTCGTTCTTCCGCAATCCCCTCCCCAGCGCCACTCTCAGAAAGATGGCCACGCGTGGCGCGCGCCCGTCAGTCTGGTTGCGATCGCTGAGGGGAATGGTTCGTTCTCCACGCTCACGCGTTCAATCTCGGATTATGTGTTAATACTACTTACCAGTGCGCGGGTTCAGTGACATTCTCGTACCGTGGATTATTGGAAAGGCGAAATAGTCTCGTGTGTCATTTTAATTACGGTCGACAAATGGAATATAATAGTTAATTCTCCGGTCTCGCACGTTTGAATAAATCCGGAATACAGTGAAGTTACCTTCTCGTGCTGTCGACCGAATAAGCAAAGTAGTTTCATGCGCATAAGTCTAGTTTCGGCCATCGAGTGGAGTGGTTTAAGTATCTTTCGTATTCATCATTAGTTTGTGCGCGACTATCAAATAGTAAATTCGCGTTATAATCGTGTACTTTCATCGGTCTTAAATTTAATTTAATTACCTTTAGAACGCTCGTGCGTTCAATCTCGGGTTATGTGTTAATACTACCTATCAGTGCGCGGGTTCAGTGACATTCTCGTTCCGTGGATTATTGGGAAAGCATAGTGCTGTGTGTTATTCTAATTATGGTCTACAAATAATTCTACGGTCTCGCACGTTTGAATAAATCCAGAGTGTAATGTATTACTTTCTCGCGCTGTCACCCGAATAAGCAAAGTAGTTTCATGCGCGTAAGTCTGGTTTCGTACCTCGAGTGGAGTGGTTTACCTTTCGTACTCATCATCATTAGTTTGTGCGCGACTGTCAAATAGTGAACTCGCGTTATAATCATATACTTTCATCCGTCTTAAATTTAATTTAACTTTAGAACGCTCGTGCGTTCAATCTCGGATTATGTGTTAATACTACCTATCAGTGCGCGGGTTCAGTGACATCCTCGTTCCGTGGATTATTGGAAAATCATTGTGCTGTGTGTTATTCTAATTACTGTCGACTAATAAATCTCCGGTCTTGCACGTTTGAATGAATCCGGAGTGTAATGTATAATAGTTACCTTCTCGAGCTGTCGCCGAATAAGTGAAGTAGGAGTTGTTTATCTTTCGTACTCGTCATTTGTTTGTGCGCGACTGTCAAATAGTGAACTCGCGTTATAATCATGTACGTCTTAAGTTTAATTTAATTATCTTTAGAAGTGCTCTTGTTGTCTCGGTGGTGTTTTCAGTATATTTTCGAGTATTTAATCAAATAAAAATATCTTCCCAAAGTGAAAAATAAATTGAAAATATCGATGCAAGGACCGGAGAATTAACTATTATATTCCATTTGTCGACTGTAATTAGAATGACACACGAGATTATTTCACTTTTCCAATAATCCACGGTACGAGAATGTCACCGAACCCGCGCACTGATAGGAACTGCTCGCGCTCAATCGTCTTCAAAGGTATGCAGGTTCTCTGATTTCTTGTCTTCTTCAAGCCGCTGCTTAAAATGTACCGTGGCACGAGTTTCGTTTAAATTTTTACTCGAGTTATACCATCGATTAAATTTTCACATTTCTATATGCAATTAAATTATTGTATATCAGCCTTCCGTTGGCATAGCGGTGATTAGATTGCATCCCCGAAAAGTATTTCAATTAGATTATAATTCGAATTGTGAAATGCGCAGATGTACGGCAGTTCGGTACTGACTAAAGAAGCAAAGTCCAACCATGACACGCCGATTGTTTTGGGCGATTGCTGGTCAGGAGAGGTCAGCTTCGAAAAGCTCTTTCGCAGAAGATCGAATAGGAGACTGACGGGTAAGAATATATTAAACAACATTGCCTTAAGTTAATAAGCAATATATTCTTTTATTATCGTATTCTCTTTACATTTGCAACATTGAAATTGAATAACATTCTCGAAACCATTAACTAACTCAATTAACTTTATACGGAACGTCCGTGTAGGCCGCGGAACCAATCTGTCAAACTCTGCAAGTTGGAGAGTTCGACTTCGACTTCGAGCAGTATTCCGCAAAAGACATCAGACTGATGGGTGAGAAGCCACCAAATAATAATGCATTCCTTCATTGCGACTCTCATTACATTTGTATTGCAATAGTACAACGTCAAATTCATCTGTCATTCTCATTGTCACTCTCAGCACACCCATACGCATATAAATCCAGCACAATACAACTCAACGAATAGCATCATCTCCAATTCATTTATACCACATTCCTTTATCTACCACCATTTTCATTACATTCATCAAAGAGTATCACTTCTCATTCATCCCTAACACATTCTTCTGACATTATTTTCGTTACAATCACGCCAGTGCTGTTTAAGAGAATTCATCAGTCAGCATGATTCCAAGTTCTTCTATTGTTACTTCCATCACTTGCATAGCAGTACCTATTTAATGGGCCTTATTAAACACTCACCTACATGGTACGTTCGTATATTGTCATTCCCGTTATAGTAACGTTAAAGAGAATACATCAAATTGCATCATCAACACTCCATTTCACCCATATTCATCTGTTATTGTACATACGCTTGAGAGTATTCCCTTTGAAATGAATGCAATGTAAGAATAGTTGTCACAATAATTACTCCAAGAATTATTAATCCATAAGAAGATTACTCCATAGGTATATCAGCTATTTGAAATCCGCCCCACCAACAACCCGTTGGAATAGTTTCTCGTTCTTCCGCAACCCCCTCCACAGTACCAGTCTCAGAAAGATGGCCACGCGTGGCGCGCGCCGGTCAGTCTGGTTGCGATCGCTGAGGGGAATGGTTCGTTCTCCACGCTCACGCGTTCAATCTCGGTCTATGTGTCAATACTATCAACGCTGCAAGTTGGAGAGTTTGACTTTGAGCAGTATTCCGCAAAAGACATCGGACTGACGGGTGAGATATCACCAAATAATAATGCATTCCTTTACTGCTACCCTCATTACATTCGTATTGCAACAATACAACATCCAAGTCATCTGTCATTCTCATTGTCACTCTCAGCACATCAATACGCATATAAGTCCAACACAATACAGCTCAACGTATAGCATCATCTCTAATTCATTTATAGCACATTCCTTTATCTATCACCATTTTCGTTACATTCATCAAAGAGTAACGTTAAAGAGAATTGCATTATAAACACTCCATTTTTCATCCATATTCATCTGTTATTGTACATACGCTTGAGAGTATTCCCTTTGGAATGAATGCAACGTAAAAATTGTTGTCACAATAACTACTCCAAGAATTATTAATCCATAAGAAGATTCTATCCATCAATCATATCTAATAGAAAAGTCTCAGGTTTAATAATACCCGAAGTATTATTAATCTCTAAGAAAATTCCTAATAGAAGAGTCTTGCGATAAATTCTGCGAGAAAATTCTATATTTATCAGCCATCTGTAATAGAAGATTCTTATGTTTAATAATTCTTAGTGTTGTTAATGCGATAGACTATCAAACTGTAACACCTTCATTTGATCCATAGCACATTCATTCATTTTTCAACCAAGTAGATGAGTTCAATTCGATAGAATCAAATCAAATAACACATCACTCTCAGTTCCTTCACAGCACATCCCATCATTGACCATTAATCTCATCACATGCATATTAGTTTCATGCAGTAGAACCCATTTTGAGCCTTCATCGATTTAACTATAGCACATTTATTCTCTATCATTGTCGTTATATCAAATCATTCGTAGCGCATTCCTTCTACACTTAAGATTCTATATAGTTTATTCTTATATTCTTATTAAAATTCTATATAAGATTCTATTATAAGACTCGTATATTACAGAAGTAATAGCTCTATTATATAGTATCCTATTATTTGATTCTTATATTATGTAATCCTGTTATTAGACTCGTATATTATAGAATCCTATTATTAGATTCCTATACAGAATCCTATTATTAGATTCCTATACAGAATCCTATTATTAGATTCCTATACCGAATCCTATTACTAGATTTCTATACAGATTCCTATACAGAATCCCATTAATAGATTTCTATTCACATTCCTATTATCAGATTCCTATACAGAATCCCATTATTAGATTTCTGTACAGATTCCTATTATCAGATTTCTATTCAGATTCCTATTATCAGATTCCTATACAGAAACCTACTATCAGATTTCTATACAGATTCCTATTATCAGATTCCTGTTATCAGATACCTATACAGAATCCCATTATTAGATTTCTATACAGATTCCTATTATCATATTCCTATACAGAATCCCATTATTAGATTTTTATACAGATTCCTATACAGAATCCCATTATTAGATTTCTATACAGATTCCTATTATCAGATTCCTATACAGAACCCCATTATTAGATTCCTATTATCAGATTCCTATATAGAAACCTACTATCAGATTTTTATACAGATTCCTATTATCAGATACCTATACAGAAACTTACCATCAGATTTTTTTACAGATTCCTATTATCAGATTCCTGTACAGATTCCTATACAGAATCCCATTATTAGATTTCTATACAGATTCCTATTATCATATTCCTATACAGAATCCCATTATTAGATTTTTATACAGATTCCTATACAGAATCCCATTATTAGATTTCTATACAGATTCCTATTATCAGATTCCTATACAGAACCCCATTATCAGATTCCTATACAGAACCCCATTATTAGATTCCTATTATCAGATTCCTATATAGAAACCTACTATCAGATTTTTATACAGATTCCTATTATCAGATACCTATACAGAAACTTACCATCAGATTTTTTTACAGATTCCTATTATCAGATTCCTGTACAGATTCCTATACAGAATCCCATTATTAGATTCCTATTATCAGATTCCTGTACAGAAACCTACTATCAGATCTCTATACAGATTCCTATTATCAGATACCTATACAGAAACCTACCATCAGATTTTTATACAGATTCCTATTATCAGATTGCTATACAGAATCCCATTATTAGATTTCTGTACAGATTCCTATTATCAGATTCCTATACAGAATCTCATTATTAGATTTCTATACAGATTCCTATTATCAGATTCCTATACAGAATCCCATGATTAGATTCCTATTCATATTCCTATACAGATTCCTATAATGACAGATTTCTATATAAATTCCTATTATCAGATTTCTATACAGAATCCGATTATTAGATTTCTATTCAGATTCCTATACAGATTCCTACTATCACAAATTTCTATACAGATTCCTATTATCAGATTCCTATACAGATTCCTGTACAGAATCCCATTATTAGATTTCTGTACAGATTCCTATTATCAGATTCCCATACACAATCCCATTATTAGATTTCTATTCATATTCCTATACAGATTCCTATAATCACAGATTTCTATACAAATTCCTATTATCAGATTTCTATACAGAATCCCATTATTAGATTTCTATTCAGATTCCTATACAGCATCCCATTATTAGATTTCTATACCGAAACCTACTATCAGATTCATGTACAGATTCCTATACAGAATCCCATTATTAGATTTCTATACAGATTCCTATAATCAGATTTCTATACAGAAACCTACTATCAGATTTCTATACAGATTCCTATTATCAGATACCTATACAGAAACTTACCATCAGATTCCTGTACAGATTCCTATACAGAATCCCATTATTAGATTCCTATTATCAGATTCATGTACAGAAACCTACCATCAGATCTCTATACAGATTCCTATTATCAGATACCTATACAGAAACCTACCATCAGATTTTTATACAGATTCCTATTATCAGATTGCTATACAGAATGCCATTATTAGATTTCTGTACAGATTCCTATTATCAGATTCCTATACAGAATCCCATTATTAGATTTTTATACAGATTCCTATTATCAGATTCCTATACAGAATCCCATGATTAGATTTCTATTCATATTCCTATACAGATTCCTATAATGACAGATTTCTATATAAATTCCTATTATCAGATTTCTATACAGAATCCGATTATTAGATTTCTATTCAGATTCCTATACAGATTCCTACTATCACAAATTTCTATACAGATTCCTATTATCAGATTCCTATACAGATTCCTGTACAGAATCCCATTATTATATTTCTGTACAGATTCCTATTATCAGATTCCCATACACAATCCCATTATTAGATTTCTATTCATATTCCTATACAGATTCCTATAATCACAGATTTCTATACAAATTCCTATTATCAGATTTCTATACAGAATCCCATTATTAGATTTCTATACCGAAACCTACTATCAGATTCATGTACAGATTCCTATACAGAATCCCATTATTAGATTTCTATACAGATTCCTATAATCAGATTTCTATACAGAAACCTACTATCAGATTCCTGTACAGAATCCCATTATTTCGTTTAAATTTTCACTCGAGTTATACCATCGATTAAATTTTCACATTTCTATATGCAATTAAATTATTGTATATCAGCCTTCCGTTGGCATAGCGGTGATTAGATTGCATCCCCGAAAAGTATTTCAATTAGATTATAATTCGAATTGTGAAATGCGCAGATGTACGGCAGTTCGGTACTGACTAAAGAAGCAAAGTCCAACCATGACACGCCGATTGTTTTGGGCGATTGCTGGTCAGGAGAGGTCAGCTTCGAAAAGCTCTTTCGCAGAAGATCGAATAGGAGACTGACGGGTAAGAATATATTAAACAACATTGCCTTAAGTTAATAAGCAATATATTCTTTTATTATCGTATTCTCTTTACATTTGCAACATTGAAATTGAATAACATTCTCGAAACCATTAACTAACTCAATTAACTTTATACGGAACGTCCGTGTAGGCCGCGGAACCAATCTGTCCAACTCTGCAAGTTGGAGAGTTCGACTTCGACTTCGAGCAGTATTCCGCAAAAGACATCAGACTGATGGGTGAGAAGCCACCAAATAATAATGCATTCCTTCATTGCGACTCTCATTACATTTGTATTGCAATAGTACAACGTCAAATTCATCTGTCATTCTCATTGTCACTCTCAGCACACCCATACGCATATAAATCCAGCACAATACAACTCAACGAATAGCATCATCTCCAATTCATTTATACCACATTCCTTTATCTACCACCATTTTCATTACATTCATCAAAGAGTATCACTTCTCATTCATCCCTAACACATTCTTCTGACATTATTTTCGTTACAATCACGCCAGTGCTGTTTAAGAGAATTCATCAGTCAGCATGATTCCAAGTTCTTCTATTGTTACTTCCATCACTTGCATAGCAGTACCTATTTAATGGGCCTTATTAAACACTCACCTACATGGTACGTTCGTATATTGTCATTCCCGTTATAGTAACGTTAAAGAGAATACATCAAATTGCATCATCAACACTCCATTTCACCCATATTCATCTGTTATTGTACATACGCTTGAGAGTATTCCCTTTGAAATGAATGCAATGTAAGAATAGTTGTCACAATAATTACTCCAAGAATTATTAATCCATAAGAAGATTACTCCATAGGTATACCAGCTATTTGAAATCCGCCCCACCAACAACCCGTTGGAATAGTTTCTCGTTCTTCCGCAACCCCCTCCACAGTACCAGTCTCAGAAAGATGGCCACGCGTGGCGCGCGCCGGTCAGTCTGGTTGCGATCGCTGAGGGGAATGGTTCGTTCTCCACGCTCACGCGTTCAATCTCGGTCTATGTGTCAATACTATCAACGCTGCAAGATGGAGAGTTTGACTTTGAGCAGTATTCCGCAAAAGACATCGGACTGACGGGTGAGATATCACCAAATAATAATGCATTCCTTTACTGCTACCCTCATTACATTCGTATTGCAACAATACAACATCCAAGTCATCTGTCATTCTCATTGTCACTCTCAGCACATCAATACGCATATAAGTCCAACACAATACAGCTCAACGTATAGCATCATCTCTAATTCATTTATAGCACATTCCTTTATCTATCACCATTTTCGTTACATTCATCAAAGAGTAACGTTAAAGAGAATTGCATTATAAACACTCCATTTTTCATCCATATTCATCTGTTATTGTACATACGCTTGAGAGTATTCCCTTTGGAATGAATGCAACGTAAAAATTGTTGTCACAATAACTACTCCAAGAATTATTAATCCATAAAAAGATTCTATCCATCAATCATATCTAATAGAAAAGTCTCAGGTTTAATAATACCCGAAGTATTATTAATCTCTAAGAAAATTCCTAATAGAAGAGTCTTGCGATAAATTCTGCGAGAAAATTCTATATTTATCAGCCATCTGTAATAGAAGATTCTTATGTTTAATAATTCTTAGTGTTGTTAATGCGATAGACTATCAAACTGTAACACCTTCATTTGATCCATAGCACATTCATTCATTTTTCAACCAAGTAGATGAGTTCAATTCGATAGAATCAAATCAAATAACACATCACTCTCAGTTCCTTCACAGCACATCCCATCATTGACCATTAATCTCATCACATGCATATTAGTTTCATGCAGTAGAACCCATTTTGAGCCTTCATCGATTTAACTATAGCACATTTATTCCCTATCATTGTCGTTATATCAAATCATTCGTAGCGCATTCCTTCTACACTTAAGATTCTATATAGTTTATTCTTATATTCTTATTAAAATTCTATATAAGATTCTATTATAAGACTCGTATATTACAGAAGTAATAGCTCTATTATATAGTATCCTATTATTTGATTCTTATATTATGTAATCCTGTTATTAGACTCGTATATTATAGAATCCTATTATTAGATTCCTATACAGAATCCTATTATTAGATTCCTATACAGAATCCTATTATTAGATTCCTATACCGAATCCTATTACTAGATTTCTATACAGATTCCTATACAGAATCCCATTAATAGATTTCTATTCACATTCCTATTATCAGATTCCTATACAGAATCCCATTATTAGATTTCTGTACAGATTCCTATTATCAGATTTCTATTCAGATTCCTATTATCAGATTCCTATACAGAAACCTACTATCAGATTTCTATACAGATTCCTATTATCAGATTCCTGTTATCAGATACCTATACAGAATCCCATTATTAGATTTCTATACAGATTCCTATTATCATATTCCTATACAGAATCCCATTATTAGATTTTTATACAGATTCCTATACAGAATCCCATTATTAGATTTCTATACAGATTCCTATTATCAGATTCCTATACAGAACCCCATTATCAGATTCCTATACAGAACCCCATTATTAGATTCCTATTATCAGATTCCTATATAGAAACCTACTATCAGATTTTTATACAGATTCCTATTATCAGATACCTATACAGAAACTTACCATCAGATTTTTTTACAGATTCCTATTATCAGATTCCTGTACAGATTCCTATACAGAATCCCATTATTAGATTCCGATTATCAGATTCATGTACAGAAACCTACTATCAGATCTCTATACAGATTCCTATTATCAGATACCTATACAGAAACCTACCATCAGATTTTTATACAGATTCCTATTATCAGATTGCTATACAGAATCCCATTATTAGATTTCTGTACAGATTCCTATTATCAGATTCCTATACAGAATCTCATTATTAGATTTCTATACAGATTCCTATTATCAGATTCCTATACAGAATCCCATGATTAGATTCCTATTCATATTCCTATACAGATTCCTATAATGACAGATTTCTATATAAATTCCTATTATCAGATTTCTATACAGAATCCGATTATTAGATTTCTATTCAGATTCCTATACAGATTCCTACTATCACAAATTTCTATACAGATTCCTATTATCAGATTCCTATACAGATTCCTGTACAGAATCCCATTATTAGATTTCTGTACAGATTCCTATTATCAGATTCCCATACACAATCCCATTATTAGATTTCTATTCATATTCCTATACAGATTCCTATAATCACAGATTTCTATACAAATTCCTATTATCAGATTTCTATACAGAATCCCATTATTAGATTTCTATACCGAAACCTACTATCAGATTCATGTACAGATTCCTATACAGAATCCCATTATTAGATTTCTATACAGATTCCTATAATCAGATTTCTATACAGAAACCTACTATCAGATTCCTGTACAGAATCCCATTATTTCGTTTAAATTTTCACTCGAGTTATACCATCGATTAAATTTTCACATTTCTATATGCAATTAAATTATTGTATATCTGCCTTCCGGTGGCATAGCGGTGATTAGATTGCATCACCGAAAAGTATTTTAATTATATTATAATTCGAATTTTGAAATGCGTAGATTTACGGCAGTTCGGTACGGACTAAAGAAGCAAAGTCTAAACATGACACGCCGATGGTTTTGGGCGATTGCTGGCCAGGAGAGGTCAGCTTTGAAAAGATCTTTCGCAGAGGATCGACTAGGAGATTGATGGGTAAGAATACATTAAACAACATTGCCTGAAGTTAATAAGCAATATATTCTTTTATTATCGTATTCTCATTACATTTGCAACATTGAAATTGAATAACATTCTCGAAACCATTAACTAACTCAATTAACTTTATACGGAACGCCCGTGTATGCCGCAGAAGCAATCTGTCCAACTCTGCAAGTTGGAGAGTTCGACTTCGACTTCGAGCAGTATTCCGCAAAAGACATCGGACTGACGGGTGAGAAACCACCAAATAATAATGCATTCCTTCATTGCCACTCTCATTACATTCGTATTGCAACAGTACAACATCCAATTTATCTGTCATTCTCATTGTCACTCTCAGCACATCCATACGCATACCGTATGTCTGACGGCAAGCGCAACACCACTTCGGCAGTTTTTACCGACGGTGGTCAAAAATTGCATTGGATCTAATGCAAGATTCGACCACCGTCGGTAAAAATTGTCGAAGTGGTGTTGCGCTTGCCGTCAGACATGCTGTATAAGTCCAACACAATACAACTCAACGAATAGCATCATCTCCAATTCATTTATAGTACATTCCTTTACCTACCACCATTTTCATTACATTCATCAAAGAGTATCACTTCTCATTCATCCCTAACACAATCTTCTGACATTATTTTCGTTACAATCACGCCAGTGCTGTTTAAGAGAATTCATCAGTCAGCATCATTCCAAGTTCTTCTATTGTTACTTCCATCACTTTCATAGCAATACCTATTTAATGGGCCTTATTAAACACTCATCTACATGGTACGTTCGTATATTGTCATTCCCATTATAGTAACGTTAAAGAGAATACATCAAATTGCATCATCAACACTCCATTTCATCCATATTCATCAGTTATTGTACATACGCTTGAGAGTATTCCCTCTGAAATGAATGCAATGTAAGAATAGTTGTCACAATAATTACTCCAAGAATTATTAATCCATAAGAAGATTAATCCATAGGTATATCAGCTATTTGAAATCCGCCCCACCAACAACCCGTTGGAATAGTTTCTCGTTCTTCCGCAACCCCCTCCCCAGCGCCACTCTCAGAAAGATGGCCACGCGTGGCGCGCGCCCGTAAGTCTGGTTGCGATCGCTGAGGGGAATGGTTCGTTCGTAATAGCTCTATTATATAGTATCCTATTATTTGATTCTTATATTATGTAATCCTGTTATTAGACTCGTATATTATAGAATCCTATTATTAGATTCTTATATTATAGAATCCTATTGTTAGATTCCTATACAGAATCCTATTATCAGATTCCTATACCGAATCCTATTACTAGATTTCTATACAGATTCCTATACAGAATCCCATTATTAGATTTCTATTCACATTCCTATTATCAGATTCCTATACCGAATCCTATTATTAGATTTCTATTCAGATTCATATTATCAGATCCCTATTATCTCAGATTCCTATACAAAATCCCATTATTAGATTTCTATACAGAATCCCATTATTATATTTCTATTCAGATTCCTATACCGAATCCTATTATTAGATTCCTATAATCAGATTTCTATACAGATTCCTATAATCAGACTTCTTTACAGATTCCTATTATCAGATTCCTATACAGATCCCTATTATCAGATTCCTATACAAAATCCCATTATTAGATTTCTATACAGAACCCCATTATCAGATTCCTATACATAATCCCATTATTAGATTTCTATACAGAGTCCTGTTATCAGATTTCTATACAGAATCCCATTATTAGATTTCTATACAGATTCCTATTATCAGATTCCTATACAGAATCTCATTATTAGATTTCTATATAGAATCCTATTATAAAATTCTTCTAAGTATAGAATCCTATTATTATATTATTAAATAAAGTCCTATTATCAGATTTTTATTATAGAGTTCTATTATAAAATTTTTATAAGTATTGAATCCTATTAGATTCTTATATAGAGTCCTACAATAAGATTCTCTCTTATTATAGAATTCTATTATAAAATTCTTATAAGTATAGAATCCCATTATTAAATTATTAAATAAAGTCCTATTATCAGATTCTTATTATAGAGTTCTATTATAAAATTTTTATAAGTATTGAACCCTATTAGATTCTTATATAGAGTGCTACAATAAGATTCTTATTATAGAATCCTATTATAAAATTCTTATAAGTATAGAATCCTATTATTGAATAAAGTCCTATAATCAGATTCTTATTATAAAATTTTTATATGTATTGAATCCTATTAGATTCTTATATAGAGTCCTACTATAAGATTTTTATTATAGAATCCTATTATAAAATTCTTATATGTATAGAATCCTATTATCAGATTCTTTTATAGAGTTATTATTACATTCTTATTATAGAATTCTATTATACACATACATCTTCATCTTTATTATACACTCTCTTTCACTTTCCTGTTTTGCATGGCTCCTTTAGGCTATATAACAATACCTTTCCCGGCTCTACTTTCAGTACAGCTTCGACTCTCGTCTCGTAAGGATCGTTAAGAATAAGTTATATTCTTCTACCTTGAACTGTAGTAGCCCGTCGCATTTAGCAGTACTCTCTCTGTATTAAAATATCAAATACCTTTTCAAAAGTATCGACAGAATTTGAAGTGCGCAGACGCGCAGCATTCTTGCGCAGGCTATAGGTATATAAGGACGATCCATCTAGACCATTCCCTCAGATTCCGTTCGACTGTCGGTCAGTAACGATCGGTAAGAATCGCACAATTTTATCCATTTTTAATATACTGGCCACCAAGGATGCTCCTCAGGAAATTTACTTTCTTCTTATAGGACTTGTATGCCACTGCGGAATCGACTCGATGATTTTTAAATAATTTCAACTTCCTTCCCAAAGTTCAAGTTCCTATTCCTATGTCGAATGTATCATAATTCCTCCTTCCACGTTTCCCACCTCCGGTACCCACGTAAGATCTTCTCTCCATCACTTATAAAATTAAGTTCCCTACCCCATAGTATTAGTATCCAGTCCTCCTATTTCTTAAGTCTTCTCCGTTCCTATATAAGACTTCATCCCCATATATTCCGTAATTAGTCCTAAGTTTTCATTCCAATATCCTAAGTATCGAAACTCCTAATTAAGGAGTTTTAATACTTGGAATAAATAAGAATCGAAACTTTGAACTCTCTAAGTGGGGAACATATGGAACTGAAATTTTATATATAAATAAAGACTTTCTCTTGGAAGTGTCATTTACAATACTTTGGCAAAAAGGTGTCGATATGTTCCTGATACCTCGATCGTATTTTTAACACTAAATTTCACCGAGTTCGTCACTGACATTCCTGATACATTTTCAGCAACTCCAACGCACTCTACATATGTTTAATACTTATTTAAAAACCCCGACTCATTCTTCATATCCCTAATACGTGTTCGAGAACCCCAATGCACACTCCCACATCCCTAATATTCGTTCAGGAACCCCAACGCATCCTCCCTTATCTCTAATACTTCCTCGAAAGCTCCAATATACCTTTCACGTTCCTAATAATTGTTCGAAAGCCCCAACATACCAACGTATCATTCTTAATACTTTTTCGAGAGCCCCAATGCATCCTCCACATCACTAATATACTTCCTCCAAAGCATCCTTAATATTTTTAATACCTCTTTATTAGCTTCAACATACTTTCCACATTCCTAATACTCGCTCGAAAATCCCAACACATCTCCTTCATTCCTAAGTAATTCTTCTAAAACCCCTACACACTTTCTATATTCATTATATGTCTTCTAAACCCTAATGCATCTTCAATACCCCGACAACTTCTTTTAAAGCACCAATATACCTTCCATCTTCCTAATACTTGATTGAAAGCTTAAATACGCCCTTCTCATCGGGAATCTAAACTCATTCTCGTCTTCCCTAGTTCATATTTCAAACCCCTGACATTCCTTCTGCATCCCTTATACGTTTTCTAACACTCCAACATAATCCCTTCAACCCTAATAATTCTTTTAAATTATCAGTATATCCTCCTCATAGCTAGTACTTACTTTAAAGCCCCAGCATACTTCTAACATCCCTTATATATCTTCTAAACTTCCAACATACCCTCCCCATTCCTAATACTCCTTCTAAAGCCCCAACACAACTCCGATATCCCTTATATATCTTCTAAACCCCTAGCATACGCTTCGCATTCCTAATATTCCTCCTGAATCCCTAATATACGCTCCACATCTCTAATACAAACCACTGATACACCTTCTGCATCCCTTATACGTTTTGTAAAACTGCAGCATAATCCCTTCAACCCTAATACTTCTTTTAAATTCCCAGTACATCCTAATCATAGCTAGTACTTACTTTAAAGCCCCAGCATACTTCTAACATCCCTTATATACCTTCTAAACCCCTAGCATACCCTTCGCATTCCTAATTCAATTTTAACGGTTTATGGGCGGGGCTAACTCAATTTTAACGGTTTGTGGGTGGGGCTAATTGCATTGTGGGCGTGGCTAATTCAATTTTAACGGTTTGTGGGCGGGGCTAATTGCATTGTGGGCGCGGCTAATTCAATTTTAACGATTTGTGGGCGTGTCTAATTCAATTTTAACGATTTGTGGGCGGGGCTAATTCAATTTTAACGGTTTGTGGGCGGGGCTAACTCGATTTTAACGGTTTGTGGGCGGGGCTAATTCAATTTTAACGGTTTGTGGGCGGGGCTAATTCAATTTTAACGGTTTGTGGGCGGGGCTAACTCAATTTTAACGGTTTGTGGGCGTGGCTAATTCAATTTTAACGATTTGTGGGCGGGGCTAATTCAATTTTAACGATTTGTGGGCGGGGCTAATTCAATTTTAACGGTTTGTGGGCGGGGCTAATTGCATTGTGGGCGTGGCTAATTCAATTTTAACGTTTTGTGGGCGGGGCTAACTCAATTTTAACGATTTGTGGGCGGGGCTAACTCGATTTTAACGATTTGTGGGCGGGGCTAACTCGATTTTAACGGTTTGTGGGCGGGGCTAATTCAATTTTAACGGTTTGTGGGCGTGGCTAATGCAGTTGAAATTGAGTTAGCCCCGCCCACAAACCGTAAAATTGAATTAGCCCCGCCCACAAATCGTTAAAATTGAGTTAGCCCCGCCCACAAACCGTTAAAATTGAATTAGCCCCGCCCACAAACCGTTAAAATTGAATTAGCCCCGCCCACAAACCGTTAAAATTGAATTAGCCCCGCCCACAAACCGTTAAAATCGAGTTAGCCCCGCCCACAAACCGTTAAAATTGAATTAGCCCCGCCCACAAATCGTTAAAATTGAATTAGACACGCCCACAAATCGTTAAAATTGAATTAGCCGCGCCCACAATGCAATTAGCCCCGCCCACAAACCGTTAAAATTGAGTTAGCCCCGCCCACAAACCGTTAAAATTGAATTAGCCACGCCCACAATGCAATTAGCCCCACCCACAAACCGTTAAAATTGAGTTAGCCCCGCCCATAAACCGTTAAAATTGAATTAGGAATGCGAAGGGTATGCTAGGGGTTTAGAAGGTATATAAGGGATGTTAGAAGTATGCTGGGGCTTTAAAGTAAGTACTAGCTATGATTAGGATGTACTGGGAATTTAAAAGAAGTATTAGGGTTGAAGGGATTATGCTGCAGTTTTACAAAACGTATAAGGGATGCAGAAGGTGTATCAGTGGTTTGTATTAGAGATGTGGAGCGTATATTAGGGATTCAGGAGGAATATTAGGAATGCGAAGCGTATGCTAGGGGTTTAGAAGATATATAAGGGATATCGGAGTTGTGTTGGGGCTTTAGAAGGAGTATTAGGAATGGGGAGGGTATGTTGGAAGTTTAGAAGATATATAAGGGATGTTAGAAGTATGCTGGGGCTTTAAAGTAAGTACTAGCTATGAGGAGGATATACTGATAATTTAAAAGAATTATTAGGGTTGAAGGGATTATGTTGGAGTGTTAGAAAACGTATAAGGGATGCAGAAGGAATGTCAGGGGTTTGAAATATGAACTAGGGAAGACGAGAATGAGTTTAGATTCCCGATGAGAAGGGCGTATTTAAGCTTTCAATCAAGTATTAGGAAGATGGAAGGTATATTGGTGCTTTAAAAGAAGTTGTCGGGGTATTGAAGATGCATTAGGGTTTAGAAGACATATAATGAATATAGAAAGTGTGTAGGGGTTTTAGAAGAATTACTTAGGAATGAAGGAGATGTGTTGGGATTTTCGAGCGAGTATTAGGAATGTGGAAAGTATGTTGAAGCTAATAAAGAGGTATTAAAAATATTAAGGATGCTTTGGAGGAAGTATATTAGTGATGTGGAGGATGCATTGGGGCTCTCGAAAAAGTATTAAGAATGATACGTTGGTATGTTGGGGCTTTCGAACAATTATTAGGAACGTGAAAGGTATATTGGAGCTTTCGAGGAAGTATTAGAGATAAGGGAGGATGCGTTGGGGTTCCTGAACGAATATTAGGGATGTGGGAGTGTGCATTGGGGTTCTCGAACACGTATTAGGGATATGAAGAATGAGTCGGGGTTTTTAAATAAGTATTAAACATATGTAGAGTGCGTTGGAGTTGCTGAAAATGTATCAGGAATGTCAGTGACGAACTCGGTGAAATTTAGTGTTAAAAATACGATCGAGGTATCAGGAACATATCGACACCTTTTTGCCAAAGTATTGTAAATGACACTTCCAAGAGAAAGTCTTTATTTATATATAAAATTTCAGTTCCATATGTTCCCCACTTAGAGAGTTCAAAGTTTCGATTCTTATTTATTCCAAGTATTAAAACTCCTTAATTAGGAGTTTCGATACTTAGGATATTGGAATGAAAACTTAGGACTAATTACGGAATATATGGGGATGAAGTCTTATATAGGAACGGAGAAGACTTAAGAAATAGGAGGACTGGATACTAATACTATGGGGTAGGGAACTTAATTTTATAAGTGATGGAGAGAAGATCTTACGTGGGTACCGGAGGTGGGAAACGTGGAAGGAGGAATTATGATACATTCGACATAGGAATAGGAACTTGAACTTTGGGAAGGAAGTTGAAATTATTTAAAAATCATCGAGTCGATTCCGCAGTGGCATACAAGTCCTATAAGAAGAAAGTAAATTTCCTGAGGAGCATCCTTGGTGGCCAGTATATTAAAAATGGATAAAATTGTGCGATTCTTACCGATCGTTACTGACCGACAGTCGAACGGAATCTGAGGGAATGGTCTAGATGGATCGTCCTTATATACCTATAGCCTGCGCAAGAATGCTGCGCGTCTGCGCACTTCAAATTCTGTCGATACTTTTGAAAAGGTATTTGATATTTTAATACAGAGAGAGTACTGCTAAATGCGACGGGCTACTACAGTTCAAGGTAGAAGAATATAACTTATTCTTAACGATCCTTACGAGACGAGAGTCGAAGCTGTACTGAAAGTAGAGCCGGGAAAGGTATTGTTATATAGCCTAAAGGAGCCATGCAAAACAGGAAAGTGAAAGAGAGTGTATAATAAAGATGAAGATGTATGTGTATAATAGAATTCTATAATAAGAATGTAATAATAACTCTATAAAAGAATCTGATAATAGGATTCTATACATATAAGAATTTTATAATAGGATTCTATAATAAAAATCTTATAGTAGGACTCTATATAAGAATCTAATAGGATTCAATACATATAAAAATTTTATAATAAGAATCTGATTATAGGACTTTATTCAATAATAGGATTCTATACTTATAAGAATTTTATAATAGGATTCTATAATAAGAATCTTATTGTAGCACTCTATATAAGAATCTAATAGGGTTCAATACTTATAAAAATTTTATAATAGAACTCTATAATAAGAATCTGATAATAGGACTTTATTTAATAATTTAATAATGGGATTCTATACTTATAAGAATTTTATAATAGAATTCTATAATAAGAGAGAATCTTATTGTAGGACTCTATATAAGAATCTAATAGGATTCAATACTTATAAAAATTTTATAATAGAACTCTATAATAAAAATCTGATAATAGGACTTTATTTAATAATATAATAATAGGATTCTATACTTAGAAGAATTTTATAATAGGATTCTATATAGAAATCTAATAATGAGATTCTGTATAGGAATCTGATAATAGGAATCTGTATAGAAATCTAATAATGGGATTCTGTATAGAAATCTGATAACAGGACTCTGTATAGAAATCTAATAATGGGATTATGTATAGGAATCTGATAATGGGGTTCTGTATAGAAATCTAATAATGGGATTTTGTATAGGAATCTGATAATAGGGATCTGTATAGGAATCTGATAATAGGAATCTGTAAAGAAGTCTGATTATAGGAATCTGTATAGAAATCTGATTATAGGAATCTAATAATAGGATTCGGTATAGGAATCTGAATAGAAATATAATAATGGGATTCTGTATAGAAATCTAATAATGGGATTTTGTATAGGAATCTGAGATAATAGGGATCTGATAATATGAATCTGAATAGAAATCTAATAATAGGATTCGGTATAGGAATCTGATAATAGGAATGTGAATAGAAATCTAATAATGGGATTCTGTATAGGAATCTGTATAGAAATCTAGTAATAGGATTCGGTATAGGAATCTGATAATAGGATTCTGTATAGGAATCTAACAATAGGATTCTATAATATAAGAATCTAATAATAGGATTCTATAATATACGAGTCTAATAACAGGATTACATAATATAAGAATCAAATAATAGGATACTATATAATAGAGCTATTACGAACGAACCATTCCCCTCAGCGATCGCAACCAGACTTACGGGCGCGCGCCACGCGTGGCCATCTTTCTGAGAGTGGCGCTGGGGAGGGGGTTGCGGAAGAACGAGAAACTATTCCAACGGGTTGTTGGTGGGGCGGATTTCAAATAGCTGATATACCTATGGATTAATCTTCTTATGGATTAATAATTCTTGGAGTAATTATTGTGACAACTATTCTTACATTGCATTCATTTCAGAGGGAATACTCTCAAGCGTATGTACAATAACTGATGAATATGGATGAAATGGAGTGTTGATGATGCAATTTGATGTATTCTCTTTAACGTTACTATAATGGGAATGACAATATACGAACGTACCATGTAGATGAGTGTTTAATAAGGCCCATTAAATAGGTATTGCTATGAAAGTGATGGAAGTAACAATAGAAGAACTTGGAATGATGCTGACTGATGAATTCTCTTAAACAGCACTGGCGTGATTGTAACGAAAATAATGTCAGAAGATTGTGTTAGGGATGAATGAGAAGTGATACTCTTTGATGAATGTAATGAAAATGGTGGTAGGTAAAGGAATGTACTATAAATGAATTGGAGATGATGCTATTCGTTGAGTTGTATTGTGTTGGACTTATACAGCATGTCTGACGGCAAGCGCAACACCACTTCGACAATTTTTACCGACGGTGGTCGAATCTTGCATTAGATCCAATGCAATTTTTGACCACCGTCGGTAAAAACTGCCGAAGTGGTGTTGCGCTTGCCGTCAGACATACGGTATGCGTATGGATGTGCTGAGAGTGACAATGAGAATGACAGATAAATTGGATGTTGTACTGTTGCAATACGAATGTAATGAGAGTGGCAATGAAGGAATGCATTATTATTTGGTGGTTTCTCACCCGTCAGTCCGATGTCTTTTGCGGAATACTGCTCGAAGTCGAAGTCGAACTCTCCAACTTGCAGAGTTGGACAGATTGCTTCTGCGGCATACACGGGCGTTCCGTATAAAGTTAATTGAGTTAGTTAATGGTTTCGAGAATGTTATTCAATTTCAATGTTGCAAATGTAATGAGAATACGATAATAAAAGAATATATTGCTTATTAACTTCAGGCAATGTTGTTTAATGTATTCTTACCCATCAATCTCCTAGTCGATCCTCTGCGAAAGATCTTTTCAAAGCTGACCTCTCCTGGCCAGCAATCGCCCAAAACCATCGGCGTGTCATGTTTAGACTTTGCTTCTTTAGTCCGTACCGAACTGCCGTAAATCTACGCATTTCAAAATTCGAATTATAATATAATTAAAATACTTTTCGGTGATGCAATCTAATCACCGCTATGCCACCGGAAGGCAGATATACAATAATTTAATTGCATATAGAAATGTGAAAATTTAATCGATGGTATAACTCGAGTGAAAATTTAAACGAAATAATGGGATTCTGTACAGGAATCTGATAGTAGGTTTCTGTATAGAAATCTGATTATAGGAATCTGTATAGAAATCTAATAATGGGATTCTGTATAGGAATCTGTACATGAATCTGATAGTAGGTTTCGGTATAGAAATCTAATAATGGGATTCTGTATAGAAATCTGATAATAGGAATTTGTATAGAAATCTGTGATTATAGGAATCTGTATAGGAATATGAATAGAAATCTAATAATGGGATTGTGTATGGGAATCTGATAATAGGAATCTGTACAGAAATCTAATAATGGGATTCTGTACAGGAATCTGTATAGGAATCTGATAATAGGAATCTGTATAGAAATTTGTGATAGTAGGAATCTGTATAGGAATCTGAATAGAAATCTAATAATCGGATTCTGTATAGAAATCTGATAATAGGAATTTATATAGAAATCTGTCATTATAGGAATCTGTATAGGAATATGAATAGGAATCTAATCATGGGATTCTGTATAGGAATCTGATAATAGGAATCTGTATAGAAATCTAATAATGAGATTCTGTATAGGAATCTGATAATAGGAATCTGTACAGAAATCTAATAATGGGATTCTGTATAGCAATCTGATAATAGGAATCTGTATAAAAATCTGATGGTAGGTTTCTGTATAGGTATCTGATAATAGGAATCTGTATAGAGATCTGATAGTAGGTTTCTGTACATGAATCTGATAATAGGAATCTAATAATGGGATTCTGTATAGGAATCTGTACAGGAATCTGATAATAGGAATCTGTAAAAAAATCTGATGGTAAGTTTCTGTATAGGTATCTGATAATAGGAATCTGTATAAAAATCTGATAGTAGGTTTCTATATAGGAATCTGATAATAGGAATCTAATAATGGGGTTCTGTATAGGAATCTGATAATGGGGTTCTGTATAGGAATCTGATAATAGGAATCTGTATAGAAATCTAATAATGGGATTCTGTATAGGAATCTGTATAAAAATCTAATAATGGGATTCTGTATAGGAATATGATAATAGGAATCTGTATAGAAATCTAATAATGGGATTCTGTATAGGTATCTGATAACAGGAATCTGATAATAGGAATCTGTATAGAAATCTGATAGTAGGTTTCTGTATAGGAATCTGATAATAGGAATCTGAATAGAAATCTGATAATAGGAATCTGTACAGAAATCTAATAATGGGATTCTGTATAGGAATCTGATAATAGGAATGTGAATAGAAATCTATTAATGGGATTCTGTATAGGAATCTGTATAGAAATCTAGTAATAGGATTCGGTATAGGAATCTAATAATAGGATTCTGTATAGGAATCTAATAATAGGATTCTGTATAGGAATCTAATAATAGGATTCTATAATATACGAGTCTAATAACAGGATTACATAATATAAGAATCAAATAATAGGATACTATATAATAGAGCTATTACTTCTGTAATATACGAGTCTTATAATAGAATCTTATATAGAATTTTAATAAGAATATAAGAATAAACTATATAGAATCTTAAGTGTAGAAGGAATGCGCTACGAATGATTTGATATAACGACAATGATAGGGAATAAATGTGCTATAGTTAAATCGATGAAGGCTCAAAATGGGTTCTACTGCATGAAACTAATATGCATGTGATGAGATTAATGGTCAATGATGGGATGTGCTGTGAAGGAACTGAGAGTGATGTGTTATTTGATTTGATTCTATCGAATTGAACTCATCTACTTGGTTGAAAAATGAATGAATGTGCTATGGATCAAATGAAGGTGTTACAGTTTGATAGTCTATCGCATTAACAACACTAAGAATTATTAAACATAAGAATCTTCTATTACAGATGGCTGATAAATATAGAATTTTCTCGCAGAATTTATCGCAAGACTCTTCTATTAGGAATTTTCTTAGAGATTAATAATACTTCGGGTATTATTAAACCTGAGACTTTTCTATTAGATATGATTGATGGATAGAATCTTTTTATGGATTAATAATTCTTGGAGTAGTTATTGTGACAACAATTTTTACGTTGCATTCATTCCAAAGGGAATACTCTCAAGCGTATGTACAATAACAGATGAATATGGATGAAAAATGGAGTGTTTATAATGCAATTCTCTTTAACGTTACTCTTTGATGAATGTAACGAAAATGGTGATAGATAAAGGAATGTGCTATAAATGAATTAGAGATGATGCTATACGTTGAGCTGTATTGTGTTGGACTTATATGCGTATTGATGTGCTGAGAGTGACAATGAGAATGACAGATGACTTGGATGTTGTATTGTTGCAATACGAATGTAATGAGGGTAGCAGTAAAGGAATGCATTATTATTTGGTGATATCTCACCCGTCAGTCCGATGTCTTTTGCGGAATACTGCTCAAAGTCAAACTCTCCATCTTGCAGCGTTGATAGTATTGACACATAGACCGAGATTGAACGCGTGAGCGTGGAGAACGAACCATTCCCCTCAGCGATCGCAACCAGACTGACCGGCGCGCGCCACGCGTGGCCATCTTTCTGAGACTTGTACTGTGGAGGGGGTTGCGGAAGAACGAGAAACTATTCCAACGGGTTGTTGGTGGGGCGGATTTCAAATAGCTGGTATACCTATGGAGTAATCTTCTTATGGATTAATAATTCTTGGAGTAATTATTGTGACAACTATTCTTACATTGCATTCATTTCAAAGGGAATACTCTCAAGCGTATGTACAATAACAGATGAATATGGGTGAAATGGAGTGTTGATGATGCAATTTGATGTATTCTCTTTAACGTTACTATAACGGGAATGACAATATACGAACGTACCATGTAGGTGAGTGTTTAATAAGGCCCATTAAATAGGTACTGCTATGCAAGTGATGGAAGTAACAATAGAAGAACTTGGAATCATGCTGACTGATGAATTCTCTTAAACAGCACTGGCGTGATTGTAACGAAAATAATGTCAGAAGATTGTGTTAGGGATGAATGAGAAGTGATACTCTTTGATGAATGTAATGAAAATGGTGGTAGGTAAAGGAATGTACTATAAATGAATTGGAGATGATGCTATTCGTTGAGTTGTATTGTGCTGGATTTATATGCGTATGGGTGTGCTGAGAGTGACAATGAGAATGACAGATGAATTTGACGTTGTACTATTGCAATACAAATGTAATGAGAGTCGCAATGAAGGAATGCATTATTATTTGGTGGCTTCTCACCCATCAGTCTGATGTCTTTTGCGGAATACTGCTCGAAGTCGAAGTCGAACTCTCCAACTTGCAGAGTTGGACAGATTGGTTCCGCGGCCTACACGGACGTTCCGTATAAAGTTAATTGAGTTAGTTAATGGTTTCGAGAATGTTATTCAATTTCAATGTTGCAAATGTAAAGAGAATACGATAATAAAAGAATATATTGCTTATTAACTTAAGGCAATGTTGTTTAATATATTCTTACCCGTCAGTCTCCTATTCGATCTTCTGCGAAAGAGCTTTTCGAAGCTGACCTCTCCTGACCAGCAATCGCCCAAAACAATCGGCGTGTCATGGTTGGACTTTGCTTCTTTAGTCAGTACCGAACTGCCGTACATCTGCGCATTTCACAATTCGAATTATAATCTAATTGAAATACTTTTCGGGGATGCAATCTAATCACCGCTATGCCAACGGAAGGCTGATATACAATAATTTAATTGCATATAGAAATGTGAAAATTTAATCGATGGTATAACTCGAGTGAAAATTTAAACGAAATAATGGGATTCTGTACAGGAATCTGATAGTAGGTTTCTGTATAGAAATCTGATTATAGGAATCTGTATAGAAATCTAATAATGGGATTCTGTATAGGAATCTGTACATGAATCTGATAGTAGGTTTCGGTATAGAAATCTAATAATGGGATTCTGTATAGAAATCTGATAATAGGAATTTGTATAGAAATCTGTGATTATAGGAATCTGTATAGGAATATGAATAGAAATCTAATAATGGGATTGTGTATGGGAATCTGATAATAGGAATCTGTACAGAAATCTAATAATGGGATTCTGTACAGGAATCTGTATAGGAATCTGATAATAGGAATCTGTATAGAAATTTGTGATAGTAGGAATCTGTATAGGAATCTGAATAGAAATCTAATAATCGGATTCTGTATAGAAATCTGATAATAGGAATTTATATAGAAATCTGTCATTATAGGAATCTGTATAGGAATATGAATAGGAATCTAATCATGGGATTCTGTATAGGAATCTGATAATAGGAATCTGTATAGAAATCTAATAATGAGATTCTGTATAGGAATCTGATAATAGGAATCTGTACAGAAATCTAATAATGGGATTCTGTATAGCAATCTGATAATAGGAATCTGTATAAAAATCTGATGGTAGGTTTCTGTATAGGTATCTGATAATAGGAATCTGTATAGAGATCTGATAGTAGGTTTCTGTACATGAATCTGATAATAGGAATCTAATAATGGGATTCTGTATAGGAATCTGTACAGGAATCTGATAATAGGAATCTGTAAAAAAATCTGATGGTAAGTTTCTGTATAGGTATCTGATAATAGGAATCTGTATAAAAATCTGATAGTAGGTTTCTATATAGGAATCTGATAATAGGAATCTAATAATGGGGTTCTGTATAGGAATCTGATAATGGGGTTCTGTATAGGAATCTGATAATAGGAATCTGTATAGAAATCTAATAATGGGATTCTGTATAGGAATCTGTATAAAAATCTAATAATGGGATTCTGTATAGGAATATGATAATAGGAATCTGTATAGAAATCTAATAATGGGATTCTGTATAGGTATCTGATAACAGGAATCTGATAATAGGAATCTGTATAGAAATCTGATAGTAGGTTTCTGTATAGGAATCTGATAATAGGAATCTGAATAGAAATCTGATAATAGGAATCTGTACAGAAATCTAATAATGGGATTCTGTATAGGAATCTGATAATAGGAATGTGAATAGAAATCTATTAATGGGATTCTGTATAGGAATCTGTATAGAAATCTAGTAATAGGATTCGGTATAGGAATCTAATAATAGGATTCTGTATAGGAATCTAATAATAGGATTCTGTATAGGAATCTAATAATAGGATTCTATAATATACGAGTCTAATAACAGGATTACATAATATAAGAATCAAATAATAGGATACTATATAATAGAGCTATTACTTCTGTAATATACGAGTCTTATAATAGAATCTTATATAGAATTTTAATAAGAATATAAGAATAAACTATATAGAATCTTAAGTGTAGAAGGAATGCGCTACGAATGATTTGATATAACGACAATGATAGGGAATAAATGTGCTATAGTTAAATCGATGAAGGCTCAAAATGGGTTCTACTGCATGAAACTAATATGCATGTGATGAGATTAATGGTCAATGATGGGATGTGCTGTGAAGGAACTGAGAGTGATGTGTTATTTGATTTGATTCTATCGAATTGAACTCATCTACTTGGTTGAAAAATGAATGAATGTGCTATGGATCAAATGAAGGTGTTACAGTTTGATAGTCTATCGCATTAACAACACTAAGAATTATTAAACATAAGAATCTTCTATTACAGATGGCTGATAAATATAGAATTTTCTCGCAGAATTTATCGCAAGACTCTTCTATTAGGAATTTTCTTAGAGATTAATAATACTTCGGGTATTATTAAACCTGAGACTTTTCTATTAGATATGATTGATGGATAGAATCTTTTTATGGATTAATAATTCTTGGAGTAGTTATTGTGACAACAATTTTTACGTTGCATTCATTCCAAAGGGAATACTCTCAAGCGTATGTACAATAACAGATGAATATGGATGAAAAATGGAGTGTTTATAATGCAATTCTCTTTAACGTTACTCTTTGATGAATGTAACGAAAATGGTGATAGATAAAGGAATGTGCTATAAATGAATTAGAGATGATGCTATACGTTGAGCTGTATTGTGTTGGACTTATATGCGTATTGATGTGCTGAGAGTGACAATGAGAATGACAGATGACTTGGATGTTGTATTGTTGCAATACGAATGTAATGAGGGTAGCAGTAAAGGAATGCATTATTATTTGGTGATATCTCACCCGTCAGTCCGATGTCTTTTGCGGAATACTGCTCAAAGTCAAACTCTCCATCTTGCAGCGTTGATAGTATTGACACATAGACCGAGATTGAACGCGTGAGCGTGGAGAACGAACCATTCCCCTCAGCGATCGCAACCAGACTGACCGGCGCGCGCCACGCGTGGCCATCTTTCTGAGACTTGTACTGTGGAGGGGGTTGCGGAAGAACGAGAAACTATTCCAACGGGTTGTTGGTGGGGCGGATTTCAAATAGCTGGTATACCTATGGAGTAATCTTCTTATGGATTAATAATTCTTGGAGTAATTATTGTGACAACTATTCTTACATTGCATTCATTTCAAAGGGAATACTCTCAAGCGTATGTACAATAACAGATGAATATGGGTGAAATGGAGTGTTGATGATGCAATTTGATGTATTCTCTTTAACGTTACTATAACGGGAATGACAATATACGAACGTACCATGTAGGTGAGTGTTTAATAAGGCCCATTAAATAGGTACTGCTATGCAAGTGATGGAAGTAACAATAGAAGAACTTGGAATCATGCTGACTGATGAATTCTCTTAAACAGCACTGGCGTGATTGTAACGAAAATAATGTCAGAAGAATGTGTTAGGGATGAATGAGAAGTGATACTCTTTGATGAATGTAATGAAAATGGTGGTAGATAAAGGAATGTGGTATAAATGAATTGGAGATGATGCTATTCGTTGAGTTGTATTGTGCTGGATTTATATGCGTATGGGTGTGCTGAGAGTGACAATGAGAATGACAGATGAATTTGACGTTGTACTATTGCAATACAAATGTAATGAGAGTCGCAATGAAGGAATGCATTATTATTTGGTGGCTTCTCACCCATCAGTCTGATGTCTTTTGCGGAATACTGCTCGAAGTCGAAGTCGAACTCTCCAACTTGCAGAGTTGGACAGATTGGTTCCGCGGCCTACACGGACGTTCCGTATAAAGTTAATTGAGTTAGTTAATGGTTTCGAGAATGTTATTCAATTTCAATGTTGCAAATGTAAAGAGAATACGATAATAAAAGAATATATTGCTTATTAACTTAAGGCAATGTTGTTTAATATATTCTTACCCGTCAGTCTCCTATTCGATCTTCTGCGAAAGAGCTTTTCGAAGCTGACCTCTCCTGACCAGCAATCGCCCAAAACAATCGGCGTGTCATGGTTGGACTTTGCTTCTTTAGTCAGTACCGAACTGCCGTACATCTGCGCATTTCACAATTCGAATTATAATCTAATTGAAATACTTTTCGGGGATGCAATCTAATCACCGCTATGCCAACGGAAGGCTGATATACAATAATTTAATTGCATATAGAAATGTGAAAATTTAATCGATGGTATAACTCGAGTGAAAATTTAAACGAAATAATGGGATTCTGTACAGGAATCTGATAGTAGGTTTCTGTATAGAAATCTGATTATAGGAATCTGTATAGAAATCTAATAATGGGATTCTGTATAGGAATCTGTACATGAATCTGATAGTAGGTTTCGGTATAGAAATCTAATAATGGGATTCTGTATAGAAATCTGATAATAGGAATTTGTATAGAAATCTGTGATTATAGGAATCTGTATAGGAATATGAATAGAAATCTAATAATGGGATTGTGTATGGGAATCTGATAATAGGAATCTGTACAGAAATATAATAATGGGATTCTGTACAGGAATCTGTATAGGAATCTGATAATAGGAATCTGTATAGAAATTTGTGATAGTAGGAATCTGTATAGGAATCTGAATAGAAATCTAATAATCGGATTCTGTATAGAAATCTGATAATAGGAATTTATATAGAAATCTGTCATTATAGGAATCTGTATAGGAATATGAATAGAAATCTAATCATGGGATTCTGTATAGGAATCTGATAATAGGAATCTGTATAAAAATCTAATAATGGGATTCTGTATAGGAATCTGATAATAGGAATCTGTACAGAAATCTAATAATGGCATTCTGTATAGCAATCTGATAATAGGAATCTGTATAAAAATCTGATGGTAGGTTTCTGTATAGGTATCTGATAATAGGAATCTGTATAGAGATCTGATGGTAGGTTTCTGTACATGAATCTGATAATAGGAATCTAATAATGGGATTCTGTATAGGAATCTGTACAGGAATCTGATGGTAAGTTTCTGTATAGGTATCTGATAATAGGAATCTGTATAGAAATCTGATAGTAGGTTTCTGTATAGAAATCTGATTATAGGAATCTGTATAGAAATCTAATAATGGGATTCTGTATAGGAATCTGTACATGAATCTGATAGTAGGTTTCGGTATAGAAATCTAATAATGGGATGCTGTATAGGAATCTGAATAGAAATCTAATAATGGGATTCTGTATAGAAATCTGATAATAGGAATTTGTATAGAAATCTGTGATTATAGGAATCTGTATAGGAATATGAATAGAAATCTAATAATGGGATTGTGTATGGGAATCTGATAATAGGAATCTGTACAGAAATCTAATAATGGGATTCTGTACAGGAATCTGTATAGGAATCTGATAATAGGAATCTGTATAGAAATTTGTGATAGTAGGAATCTGTATAGGAATCTGAATAGAAATCTAATAATCGGATTCTGTATAGAAATCTGATAATAGGAATTTATATAGAAATCTGTCATTATAGGAATCTGTATAGGAATATGAATAGGAATCTAATCATGGGATTCTGTATAGGAATCTGATAATAGGAATCTGTATAGAAATCTAATAATGAGATTCTGTATAGGAATCTGATAATAGGAATCTGTACAGAAATCTAATAATGGGATTCTGTATAGCAATCTGATAATAGGAATCTGTATAAAAATCTGATGGTAGGTTTCTGTATAGGTATCTGATAATAGGAATCTGTATAGAGATCTGATAGTAGGTTTCTGTACAGGAATCTGATAATAGGAATCTAATAATGGGATTCTGTATAGGAATCTGTACAGGAATCTGATAATAGGAATCTGTAAAAAAATCTGATGGTAAGTTTCTGTATAGGTATCTGATAATAGGAATCTGTATAAAAATCTGATAGTAGGTTTCTATATAGGAATCTGATAATAGGAATCTAATAATGGGGTTCTGTATAGGAATCTGATAATGGGGTTCTGTATAGGAATCTGATAATAGGAATCTGTATAGAAATCTAATAATGGGATTCTGTATAGGAATCTGTATAAAAATCTAATAATGGGATTCTGTATAGGAATATGATAATAGGAATCTGTATAGAAATCTAATAATGGGATTCTGTATAGGAATCTGTACAGGAATCTGATAATAGGAATCTGTAAAAAAATCTGATGGTAAGTTTCTGTATAGGTATCTGATAATAGGAATCTGTATAAAAATCTGATAGTAGGTTTCTATATAGGAATCTGATAATAGGAATCTAATAATGGGGTTCTGTATAGGAATCTGATAATAGGAATCTGTATAGAAATCTAATAATGGGATTCTGTATAGGAATCTGTATAAAAATCTAATAATGGGATTCTGTATAGGAATATGATAATAGGAATCTGTATAGAAATCTAATAATGGGATTCTGTATAGGTATCTGATAACAGGAATCTGATAATAGGAATCTGTATAGAAATCTGATAGTAGGTTTCTGTATAGGAATCTGATAATAGGAATCTGAATAGAAATCTGATAATAGGAATCTGTACAGAAATCTAATAATGGGATTCTGTATAGGAATCTGATAATAGGAATGTGAATAGAAATCTATTAATGGGATTCTGTATAGGAATCTGTATAGAAATCTAGTAATAGGATTCGGTATAGGAATCTAATAATAGGATTCTGTATAGGAATCTAATAATAGGATTCTGTATAGGAATCTAATAATAGGATTCTATAATATACGAGTCTAATAACAGGATTACATAATATAAGAATCAAATAATAGGATACTATATAATAGAGCTATTACTTCTGTAATATACGAGTCTTATAATAGAATCTTATATAGAATTTTAATAAGAATATAAGAATAAACTATATAGAATCTTAAGTGTAGAAGGAATGCGCTACGAATGATTTGATATAACGACAATGATAGAGAATAAATGTGCTATAGTTAAATCGATGAAGGCTCAAAATGGGTTCTACTGCATGAAACTAATATGCATGTGATGAGATTAATGGTCAATGATGGGATGTGCTGTGAAGGAACTGAGAGTGATGTGTTATTTGATTTGATTCTATCGAATTGAACTCATCTACTTGGTTGAAAAATGAATGAATGTGCTATGGATCAAATGAAGGTGTTACAGTTTGATAGTCTATCGCATTAACAACACTAAGAATTATTAAACATAAGAATCTTCTATTACAGATGGCTGATAAATATAGAATTTTCTCGCAGAATTTATCGCAAGACTCTTCTATTAGGAATTTTCTTAGAGATTAATAATACTTCGGGTATTATTAAACCTGAGACTTTTCTATTAGATATGATTGATGGATAGAATCTTCTTATGGATTAATAATTCTTGGAGTAGTTATTGTGACAACAATTTTTACGTTGCATTCATTCCAAAGGGAATACTCTCAAGCGTATGTACAATAACAGATGAATATGGATGAAAAATGGAGTGTTTATAATGCAATTCTCTTTAACGTTACTCTTTGATGAATGTAACGAAAATGGTGATAGATAAAGGAATGTGCTATAAATGAATTAGAGATGATGCTATACGTTGAGCTGTATTGTGTTGGACTTATATGCGTATTGATGTGCTGAGAGTGACAATGAGAATGACAGATGACTTGGATGTTGTATTGTTGCAATACGAATGTAATGAGGGTAGCAGTAAAGGAATGCATTATTATTTGGTGATATCTCACCCGTCAGTCCGATGTCTTTTGCGGAATACTGCTCAAAGTCAAACTCTCCAACTTGCAGCGTTGATAGTATTGACACATAGACCGAGATTGAACGCGTGAGCGTGGAGAACGAACCATTCCCCTCAGCGATCGCAACCAGACTGACCGGCGCGCGCCACGCGTGGCCATCTTTCTGAGACTGGTACTGTGGAGGGGGTTGCGGAAGAACGAGAAACTATTCCAACGGGTTGTTGGTGGGGCGGATTTCAAATAGCTGATATACCTATGGAGTAATCTTCTTATGGATTAATAATTCTTGGAGTAATTATTGTGACAACTATTCTTACATTGCATTCATTTCAAAGGGAATACTCTCAAGCGTATGTACAATAACAGATGAATATGGGTGAAATGGAGTGTTGATGATGCAATTTGATGTATTCTCTTTAACGTTACTATAACGGGAATGACAATATACGAACGTACCATGTAGGTGAGTGTTTAATAAGGCCCATTAAATAGGTACTGCTATGCAAGTGATGGAAGTAACAATAGAAGAACTTGGAATCATGCTGACTGATGAATTCTCTTAAACAGCACTGGCGTGATTGTAACGAAAATAATGTCAGAAGAATGTGTTAGGGATGAATGAGAAGTGATACTCTTTGATGAATGTAATGAAAATGGTGGTAGATAAAGGAATGTGGTATAAATGAATTGGAGATGATGCTATTCGTTGAGTTGTATTGTGCTGGATTTATATGCGTATGGGTGTGCTGAGAGTGACAATGAGAATGACAGATGAATTTGACGTTGTACTATTGCAATACAAATGTAATGAGAGTCGCAATGAAGGAATGCATTATTATTTGGTGGCTTCTCACCCATCAGTCTGATGTCTTTTGCGGAATACTGCTCGAAGTCGAAGTCGAACTCTCCAACTTGCAGAGTTTGACAGATTGGTTCCGCGGCCTACACGGACGTTCCGTATAAAGTTAATTGAGTTAGTTAATGGTTTCGAGAATGTTATTCAATTTCAATGTTGCAAATGTAAAGAGAATACGATAATAAAAGAATATATTGCTTATTAACTTAAGGCAATGTTGTTTAATATATTCTTACCCGTCAGTCTCCTATTCGATCTTCTGCGAAAGAGCTTTTCGAAGCTGACCTCTCCTGACCAGCAATCGCCCAAAACAATCGGCGTGTCATGGTTGGACTTTGCTTCTTTAGTCAGTACCGAACTGCCGTACATCTGCGCATTTCACAATTCGAATTATAATCTAATTGAAATACTTTTCGGGGATGCAATCTAATCACCGCTATGCCAACGGAAGGCTGATATACAATAATTTAATTGCATATAGAAATGTGAAAATTTAATCGATGGTATAACTCGAGTAAAAATTTAAACGAAACTCGTGCCACGGTACATTTTAAGCAGCGGCTTGAAGAAGACAAGAAATCAGAGAACCTGCATACCTTTGAAGACGATTGAGCGCGAGCAGTTCCTATCAGTGCGCGGGTTCGGTGACATTCTCGTACCGTGGATTATTGGAAAAGTGAAATAATCTCGTGTGTCATTCTAATTACAGTCGACAAATGGAATATAATAGTTAATTCTCCGGTCCTTGCATCGATATTTTCAATTTATTTTTCACTTTGGGAAGATATTTTTATTTGATTAAATACTCGAAAATATACTGAAAACACCACCGAGACAACAAGAGCACTTCTAAAGATAATTAAATTAAACTTAAGACGTACATGATTATAACGCGAGTTCACTATTTGACAGTCGCGCACAAACAAATGACGAGTACGAAAGATAAACAACTCCTACTTCACTTATTCGGCGACAGCTCGAGAAGGTAACTATTATACATTACACTCCGGATTCATTCAAACGTGCAAGACCGGAGATTTATTAGTCGACAGTAATTAGAATAACACACAGCACAATGATTTTCCAATAATCCACGGAACGAGGATGTCACTGAACCCGCGCACTGATAGGTAGTATTAACACATAATCCGAGATTGAACGCACGAGCGTTCTAAAGTTAAATTAAATTTAAGACGGATGAAAGTATATGATTATAACGCGAGTTCACTATTTGACAGTCGCGCACAAACTAATGATGATGAGTACGAAAGGTAAACCACTCCACTCGAGGTACGAAACCAGACTTACGCGCATGAAACTACTTTGCTTATTCGGGTGACAGCGCGAGAAAGTAATACATTACACTCTGGATTTATTCAAACGTGCGAGACCGTAGAATTATTTGTAGACCATAATTAGAATAACACACAGCACTATGCTTTCCCAATAATCCACGGAACGAGAATGTCACTGAACCCGCGCACTGATAGGTAGTATTAACACATAACCCGAGATTGAACGCACGAGCGTTCTAAAGGTAATTAAATTAAATTTAAGACCGATGAAAGTACACGATTATAACGCGAATTTACTATTTGATAGTCGCGCACAAACTAATGATGAATACGAAAGATACTTAAACCACTCCACTCGATGGCCGAAACTAGACTTATGCGCATGAAACTACTTTGCTTATTCGGTCGACAGCACGAGAAGGTAACTTCACTGTATTCCGGATTTATTCAAACGTGCGAGACCGGAGAATTAACTATTATATTCCATTTGTCGACCGTAATTAAAATGACACACGAGACTATTTCGCCTTTCCAATAATCCACGGTACGAGAATGTCACTGAACCCGCGCACTGGTAAGTAGTATTAACACATAATCCGAGATTGAACGCGTGAGCGTGGAGAACGAACCATTCCCCTCAGCGATCGCAACCAGACTGACGGGCGCGCGCCACGCGTGGCCATCTTTCTGAGAGTGGCGCTGGGGAGGGGATTGCGGAAGAACGAGAAACTATTCCAACGGGTTGTTGGTGGGGCGGATTTCAAATAGCTGATATACCTATGGATTAATCTTCTTATGGATTAATAATTCTTGGAGTAATTATTGTGACAACTATTCTTACATTGCATTTATTTCAAAGAGATTACTCTCAAGCGTATGTACAATAGCAGATGAATATGGATGAAATAGAGTGTTGATAATGCAATTTGATGTATCCTCTTTAACGTTACTATAATGGGAATGACAAAATACGAACGTACCATGTAGATGAGTGTTTAATAAGTTCCATTAAAGAGGTACTGCTATGAAAGTGATGGAAGTAACAATAGAAGAATTTGGAATGATGCCGACTGATGAATTCTCTTAAACAGCACTGGCGTGATTGTAACGAAAATAATGTCAGAGGAATGTGTTAGGGATGAATGAGAAGTGATACTCTTTGATGAATGTAATGAAAATGGTGGTAGGTAAAGGAATGTGCTATAAATGAATTGGAGATGATGCTATTCGTTGAGTTGTATTGTGTTGGACTTATACAGCATGTCTGACGGCAAGCGCAACACCACTTCGACAATTTTTACCGACGGTGGTCGAATCTTGCATTAGATCCAATGCAATTTTCGACCACCGTCGGTAAAAACTGCCGAAGTGGTGTTGCGCTTGCCGTCAGACATACGGTATGCGTATGGATGTGCTGAGAGTGACAATGGGTGCGTTCAGCAGATCATACCGCTCCGCAACTGTTGAGTGATTTTCGATGGTCATTGGCTAAATGTTCAATTTCAACCAATGACCGTCGAGTGCTCCCAAGGAGCGATATCTGCTGAACCCGCACAATGAGAATGACTGATGAATTGGATGTTGTACTGTTGTAATACGAATGTAATGAGAGTGGCAATGAAGGAATGCATTAATATTTGGTGGTTTCTCACCCGTCAGTCCGATGTCTTTTGCGGAATACTGTTCGAAGTCGAAGTCGAACTCTCCAACTTGCAGAGTTGGACAAATTGCTTCTGCGGCCTACATGGGCGTTCCGTATAAAGTTAGTTGAGTTAGTTAATGGTTTCGAGAATGTTATTCAATTTCAATGTTGCAAATGTAACGAGAATACGATAATAAAAGAATATATTGTTTATTAACTTCAGGCAATGTTGTTTAATGTATTCTTACCTATCAATCTCCTAGTCGATCCTCTGCGAAAGATCTTTTCGACGCTGACCTCTCCTGGCCAGCAATCGCCGAAAACCATCGGCGTGTCATGTTTGGACTTTGCTTTGTTAGTCCGTACCGAACTGCCGTAAATCTGCGCATTTCACAATTCGAATTATAATCTAGTTAAAATACTTTTTGGGGATGCTACCTAATCACCGCTATGCCAACGGAAGACAGATATACAATAATTTAATTGCATATAGAAATGTGAAAATTTAATCGATAGTATAACTCTAGCGAAAATTTAAACGAAACTCTTGCCACGGTACATTTTAAGCAGTGGCTTGAAGAAGAAAAGAGGTCAGTGAACCTGCATACCTTTGAAGACGATTGAGCGCGAACAGTTATCATCTTGTCAAAAAGCTCGGATTATGTGTTAATACTACCTATCAGTGCGCGGGTTCGGTGAAATTCTCGTACCGTGGATTATTGGAAAAGTGAAATAATCTCGTTTGTCATTCTAATTACGGTCGACAAATGGAATATAATAGTTAATTCTCCGGTCCTTGCATCGATATTTTCAATTTATTTTTCACTTTGGGAAGATATTTTTATTTGATTATTAAATATTCGAATATACTGAAAAAACACCACCGAGGCAACAAGAGCACTTCTAAAGATAATAAAATTAAACTTAAGACGGATGAAAGTACATGATTATAACGCGAGTTCACTATTTGACAGTCGCGCACAATCTAATGATAACGAGTACGAAAGATACTTTTAAACCACTCCACTCGATGGCCGAAACCAGAGTTACGCGCATGAAACTACTTTGCTTATTCGGTCAACAGCACGAGAAGGTAACTTCACTATACTCCGGATTTATTCAAACGTGCGAGACCGGAGAATTAACTATTATATTCCATTTGTCGACCGTAATTAAAATGACACACGAGACTATTTCGCCTTTCCAATAATATCCCAAGTACCAAGTATTCATAGATTTTTCTGAATGAGAATTCGTTGATAATGTCCAAAGTATCGCTCATAGACTTCTCTGAATGAAAACTGAACAACAATACTCCAATTATTATTCCGTTAGAATCTCAACAAAGAGAAAGAGATATTAACCCTACACACAGCACCGTCAAATTGATTCCTCGAGGCACACCACGAGGAGATAGCCCGTGTGCTACTAATATGCACCGACGAGCGCGGAGACCCGACCACCCCGTTCAGCGATCGCGACTAAAGTGACTGGCGAGAGTGAAGCTCGACTACGGTGTATCGCTGGGGAGGGGGTAGCGTGATAACGAACGGCCGTTTCAAACGTCCGGCTATCGGCACCCAACAGACGCACACGCTTGACTTTTGAACACTCCCAAACATTTAAAGAAAACGAACGGGCTGTAAATTCTATTATTCTCCAATTATTATTTTACAACGCTCTTCTAAGTGAGAATCTATTGTAATAATACCCCAAGTATCTTTCGTAGATCTTTCTGAATGAGAATTCGTTGATAATGTCGAAAGCATCGCTCGTAGACTTCTCTAAATGAAAATTGACCAACAATACTTAAAGTATTATTCCGTTAGAATCTCCACAAGGAGAAAGTGATATAAAAGGAATACAATAGAGATGAACCCTCACCTATCGAGTTCAATTGAGGAAAATAATTCATAAATTCTGTGAGATCATAGTGATATGAATGTAACGAGAGTGATGATAAAAGGATGTAAGTATTACAGATCAATTAGGAGGCAGTATTGCTTGATGATTTGTTTCACCTGTCAGTCCCATGTCCGATATACTGCTTGGCCCTCTGGAGAACCACTGATCAGCCTCCTGCATCAAAGGACCTATGCCGTCTCGTCCCCGGAAACGCTCCGTCCGAGATCCCAATTCCTGTATTCGAGTTGTCCATTCCTTCTTCCGCGAGAATTCGCGAGAAGAAGATAGGAATATGGAAACTACGTAGGGGGTCGAAGCTAAACCAGCCTACAGAATTAAACAGTGGCTCGAGAAGGAACTGCGGCTGATTCTACTCGCCTTTCAAGGCGATCCAAAATGAGCAGGCGTCAGTAAATCAAGAATGTTTCGGATCGAACACTATTGATTTTCCAGGCCACACCACGAGGAGGTCCCTGCTCTCGGTGGCCCGCGTGCACTATGATATTTCCGAGTCGATTTAAACGTGCGAACGTGGTGAACAAACTACCCCGTTCTGCAACCGTAACCAAAGTAATGCGTACGAGGTAGTCTCGTTACGGTGTGCCAAATGGGAGGAGGAATATACAAGAGGAATTGAGACCTACAGTGAAAGGTAGTTTGGATGCATGCGGAATCTTGCTCCATTATCCGCGTTCCGCGTTGCTCTGAAGAATCAAAATTAATAGATCTCTATTCTTTTTTTATAAATGAGTCTTTCCCTGCTAGGTAATTTCGCGCGACACATTTTAGATTATAGTTCTTTTTTAATAGGAGAATAGAAGCTCATAGAAACGTCGGGAAAATTTTGTTTTCTCTCTTCGCTCTTTTACTCAGAAAATGCAAGTTTAAATTTAAAATTTACGCACGCGGGTCTCTAATCGCGAGAATCTCAACGGTATCCAATAATATCAACCAAAGAAGTCATTTACCATTGCATTGTCTTGTGTAAGTAACATTTAAATTTATCTAGGTAGACATTATACCTTTCTTCAATTCGCGTGATTGCATAGTTTTCAGGACCAGAAGTGATACATCCGTCGTACGATGTAGAATATGAAAAAATGTTAGATTTGCATTGATACACTTTTGTAAGATACCTCGGCACTAGACATCAAGTCGTACAACGCTCTTTGTATACTTTTTAGATAGGGTCGCGTACACTTAAAAATACAATGACATTGTACCGCTCTATGTAATCTCCGAGTAATGTCACCGCGTGTGTGATAAATCTTAAGTTGTAGCGATTTAAAAGTTTATAAAAATGTTAGAATATATTTTGTCCGATACGAGATTTTGATCAAATGGTGCAATTTTACGTTGTAATTACTATTATTGACGACGCTCATAGTTTTTTGAGACTGAACACATTCTTGTTGGTGAGATATCGAATGTTTGGACGTGTTTTGTACCTGATGCTTTTATCGACGACTCGAAAATAAAAGTTATTGTTATAAAAATATAAATATATTGTGTGTGTTATAGGTATATTTTATTTACTGGGCACGTATTTTGTTCAGATTTCTGATTCTTGGTAATACGTCAATGTCATCATCAGATGATGATTAAAAAACTGGTACATCAATCAACTCTATTTCAAAATTAATAACAATTTACCACAACGATCAGGTTATGATTATGTCATGAAAGAATAAAGACGTCAAACAAAAAGTTAGGTTATACTGAGAATACAACTCCGTTTATCGCGCCAGTAGGCCTATTCTGTAACTCGTTACGACCCGTAACGACGGTTGTCGTTAGCATTAGTCCAATCAGGATCAAGTATTCCGTTGCGATGGGGGTCCTGATTGGACTAATGCTAACGACAACCGTCGTTACGGGTCGTAACGAGTTACAGAATAGGCCTACAGGGCCTATTCTGTAACTCGTTACGACCCGTAACGACGGTTGTCGTTAGCATTAGTCCAATCAGGATCAAGTATTCCGTTGTGATGGGGGTCCTGATTGGACTAATGCTAACGACAACCGTCGTTACGGATTGTAACGAGTTACAGAATAGGCCTACAGTAGACCTATTCTGTAACTCGTTACGACCCGTAACGACGGTTGTCGTTAGCATTAGTCCAATCAGGATCAAGTATTCCGTTGTGATGGGGGTCCTGATTGGACTAATGCTAACGACAACCGTCGTTACGGATCGTAACGAGTTACAGAATAGGCCTACAGTAGGCCTATTCTGTAACTTGTTACGATCCGTAACGACGGTTGTCGTTAGCATTAGTCCAATCAGGACCCCCATCACAACGGAATACTTGATCCTGATTGGACTAATGCTAACGACAACCGTCGTTACGGGTCGTAACGAGTTACAGAATAGGCCTACAGTAGGCCTATTCTGTAACTCGTTACGGCCCGTAACGACGGTTGTCGTTAGCATTAGTCCAATCAGGATCAAGTATTCCGTTGTGATGGGGGTCCTGATTGGACTAATGCTAACGACAACCGTCGTTACGGATCGTAACAAGTTACAGAATAGGCCTACAGAACAGCTGTCAAAACGACCAAATGTCATGCGCAGTACGTACTTCTTACTACCAACCTAAAAATAATTTTGGATGGCCAACGCTTATACCTGGAATAGTTATCCCAGGCAAACTTGGAGCTGGTAAAACGCCTACGCTTTATACCAGGTATAAAGAAGAGAGAGAGAGTATCAATTTATTCTCTCTCTCGGTATACTTACTTATTCTAGGTATAACTTGGCTTTGGTAAAACCGGCCCTGAATTCTCCGCAAGGTCAAAAATTGAGAGAATTGCATTTGCGCGAGAGCGAAGGCGCAAGGCGCTTGAAGGTAACGAAAACTACAATATCGTTTCGCAATTTTACTCGCGCGTTTCTTTTTTCCCAGAACAATCTCGTTCGTCTATTACAGAGGACGTGATTTCTCTCCGCGTACGGTGTAATAAGAAAACGAAGATGCAGATGATAAAGGCCGACACGTCCGAGAGGCGCTTCGAGATAGAATGCAAACTAGAAGTAGAGATGAATATGCTAGTAGCATTGAAAGAGGCGGAGGAGCGAAGCCGACGACTCACAGGTGGAATAATCGGCATCCTCTCGTCGCTGGAACAGCGATTGGCGACCCTCCGTCGCACCATTTTGCCAGTTTACAATGAGACTGGCAATCTTCAAAATCAACAACACAGTAATACATTCATTTCTAGCTTCGTAAGGCTTTTCGGCTCGTGGTATCGCGTTACTTCTAGGTCTAAGCAGCATATGGACATTTTTACTCAAACCATTTCTACCTAAGCGACATTTCTATTATAGTCAGGGCTGAAAGTTGTCTACGACTTCTAAAATAGGGGAAATAGTGATCCCACAAGCACAAAAAAGTGACCAAAAAACATTTATTTTTGATTACAAGGAAATTAGTTTTTCTTTTAAATATAACTAATTTTTAAGGGATAAATAATTATCACAATTTCATGTTTATGGTTTCAAAATTTTATTTAAAAGAAAGATTAAACATTGCATTTTTACTTTTATCTCGGTACTTTAATGAATAATTGTTATGCTATTCGATGACCTTTATATGTTGAATGAAAATAACATTTTTGACGGACTACACAAAGGATGTGATCGTACACATATACCAGGTGATTCTTTAATATTGCGACAAACTTCAAGGATGGGTTCCTTGGATGAAAATAAGAAAAAATTCCTGTGAACATGGGTCTGGAAATGCTGTTTTGGAGAAACAGGGTATTGGATTTTTATACAAATTCTCTTCCATCAACAAACAGTACGAAGTTCTTTAATTTAATTGGAAATAAATATGTTTATTTGTAATAATAGATTATACACCAAGCTAAGAAAAATGCACAGTGAAGCAAGAAAATGAATTATTAGAACAAGTTAACGAAAAGGAAGGAATTTATACAAACGAAAATATAGGAAACGAACGAAATAGGAAAACGAAGACGGTTACAAAAGCTGTTCAAAGTGGCCACCGTCAACAGTAATACACTGCCAGTCAAAAAAACTTGACCGATGATGAAAAAACCAATTTTTCGACTTTTTATTCCCATTGTATGTACAAGTTAAGGTTTTTTAAAAAAAGAAGGAGTGCTGAAAATACTGTATCATCCCCCACAATCACCCGATTGAATTGCTTTGGGAAGAACTCGATCGAGAAGTCAGAAAACTTCGACCAAAAAATCAAACCAATCTCTGGAACTGTCTTCAGTCAGCGTGGAACAATATCAAACTTGAGACATTACAAAAACTTGTCGAAAGAACGCCGAAATTGTATGCGGCTGTCATTAGAGCAAAAGGTGGTCACTTTGATGAAAAATGCGTTTAAGTGTATATTTCAGATTATTTTGATTTCTTTCATCATGATCATCGAATAATGATTTCGAAATGTTTAATAAGCATAATAAGCATTTACAATACATTAAACATGAGTGAAAAGTCGAAAAATTGGTTTTTTCATCATCGGTCAAGTTTTTTTGACCGGCAGTGTACATGCTTCTATTCTGTGATACATTGATCGGCGAACGCAAAAATATACATACTTCCTATTATTAGTATAGAACATTTGTATAAAAATGAACATCCTGTTTCTCCGAAACTCAGCATTTCCGAACTCATGCTCATAGGAACTTTTTTTCTTATTTTCATCCAAGGAACCCGTCCTTGAAGTTTGTCGCAATATTAAAGTAATCACCTGGTATATGAATATCAACCAGCACCGGCTGGGGACTGTTATTCGGATGTACATATGTACATAGCATTATAGCACATTGCGACAATAATAACTTTCGACATTTATATAAAACTTTTGCTATTATGTAACTTTTAAAATCACAAATAAAAAGGCAAAATATCAAAATTAGGTGTAAAAAGTGACTTGATGAAAAAAGTGAGGAAAAAGTGACCAACTTCCAGCCCTGTATAGTACAAGTCTGAAAGGAATTAAGCCATGTTTATTTCTCTATCTGATCTCAACTCGATCTTTAATATAATATTATACATCACAATCTGATGAAGTTTCCCAGAAGGAAATCTCTCCACTGCGACATCTCTATCAAGACATATTACTTATAGATGTCACAGAGTGGAGAGATTTCCTTCTGGTAGATTTAACGTCAGATGGTGATTCATTAACCCTGTAAGGTTCACGCTATTATATTTTAATTTCAAAATATGGTTTTCTTACTACGTATAAAAAAGTACCTACAAACCTTGTTTATACGAATATATTAAAATGTATTAAAGCAATTGTTATAAAAAAAGTCAAGTTTGTAGTTGTTACCAAATGTCAACATTATAGGTGTACAATTCATAAAAAATGTTGTAGGATACCTAAAAGTTCGTTGTAACCATATGGCTACAAGATCCCTTACAGGGTTAAAGGTTGAGTTGAGATCGGGTAGGGAAATAACTGCGGTTGAGTTTCTCTTACAAATTTGTACTACCTGTAATGGAAATATTGCTTGGGTAGAAAACTTGTAAAAATCCCATAGAATCCCCATGGGAATTTACTTTAATACAGCAATTCTAGACACTCACTAATAAGAATCTGAGAGGAATGAATTGGAATGTATTGGATTCCATGAGTATCAGTAAACAAGTAAAACCTTATAACGTTCTATTAGTAATTACTACTATACAGTATGTCCCGTGGATAACGCAAGTATTTGAATTTCCCTAATATTTGACTTTGGTAGTGCTTGGAACGGTGCTGTAGTTAGAGTTGGCTTCAGAAGAGTGCGCTGCGTTCTTACGAGCCGTGTTTCCGAAACCTGTATGATTATTTCTCATCACTTCTACACATTATTTATCATTATTTACAAATTCAGTTAATTTCGAGGTTAGACGCTTCGATCTCCCGAATTGACAGTTCCCGGGAAATCAGACGTTTTACACTTTTCGCTCTCGAAACACGGCTCGTAAGAACGCAGCGCACTCTTCTGAAGCCAACTCTAACTACAGCACCGTTCCAAGTACTACCAAAGTCAAATGTCAGGGAAATTCAAATACTTGCGTTATCCACGGGACATACTGTATAAATATGAGTTAAAAGCCTATAGATAATGAGATAAGAATGATTAGAGCTTCTTTCCTGACGAGTAAGTTTATCATATGAGGATATAATATAGCAGAAATGTGACTTAGGTAGAAGATGATTTGAGTAGATGTCCATATGCCAACATATTACTTATAGGTAGAGATGTCACTGTGGAGAAATTTCTTTCTGGTAGACTTGTTATCAGATGGCGATGTATTAAAGGTTTAGTGGAGACCGATTAGGAAAATAACCGCGGTTGAGTTTTTCTTAAACTCGTATTATACAGTAGAAACTGGCTTTCTGCCTGTGATTTCATTTGCGTGGATAAATTTCCAAAAATCCTGAAACACGTCTTTCTTAATTTCTAACAGAATGGCGAGATACCAATTTTCATGGATGTAACTTTAAAAAAGACGGATTTTCATACAAACTTACATCCCCTATTTTTTACATCAGAGGAAGAATTTCGTAACATCCTTTCTCAGTGGATGCTTACGCCACAAAGTAATCTACTATCCAAATTTCATGTAACTAACTTCAGCTGTTTCGGCTCGGCGTTGATAAATCAATCAGTTAGTCAGCCAGTCAGGACATTTCTTTTATTTGTATAGAATGTCGCTTGGCTAGAGATGATTTGAGTAGAGAAGTCCATATGCCATCTGAGCGCGTCCGATCTTCTTCCGCAGATATCGAGAAAGCGCTGACGGTGCTGGACCACGCTATCGGGTATTACGGAGTCTGTCAAGAGGTCGAAGGCGCGGTACGAGCGGGTCCCGGCGGTGCCGGCGGCCTCGATGGTTTTCTAGAAGCCATGAACCGCCTCTACAACGCGCAGCGTTACTTCCAGAAGAATAATCCGAGCTCGGTGGAGCTCGAGAACGTCTCCACGTTGTTCGGCGTCGGATCCGAGGCCCTTTACGCGGAATTTCATGACATTCTGGCCAGGCAGAGCAAGCCCGTTCTCCCGATTCTACTCCTAGACCTGATCGGGTCCGACGAGGATACCAGCGGCGAGGACGCGCCTCAATCTCTGTGCCAGCTGCCGGAGAGCACTCTGGCCAACCTGGTTAAGATAGCCGGCTGGCTGGAGGAAAGGGGTCACCGTAGGCACGCGAAAATATACGCCTCGGTCCGTTCCGCCATCGTTCTCCGGTCTTTACAGCTATTGAAGGAGCACCAGAGAAGCGCGAGCGGCGGTAGCACTCATACCGGTAGTCCTATGCCGGTAATTTTCAATTATTTCAAAGCGTAGAGTGTCCTTGCTTAAAGGATCTGATTGAAACCTCCCTGCTAAAAGTTTTCGATCAAAAAAATGATAGAATACAGCAAAAATAAATCAAAAATATCGTAAAACGTGAAACCAAGCGTTAAAAAAAAATAGTTTTCGTATTAAATTCCATAGAAACTTATACAGGTCTTATTTTGATCTTATTGTTTTTTATAGTATTTAATGTGAGAATTATAAGAAATTATAAGTTATCCAACGAAATACGTTAATACCGATTTATTACGATTGAAATTGAATCGAAATAGTCGTATTAAATCTGATGTACTCTAGATGTGCTTCATGGCGATTAGTATTTTCCGAACTAATCCCATTTTCAAATAGGAGTTTGAATTTTCCAATACAAACTGATTGATATTTCGCGTTACTAATGCCAAAAGATCGTAAGCGTTAAAAAGTACTTTTATTAAGCCAGAAAGGCGTGTAACATTTTATTTACTCACTCAAATTGAAGGGTTTCTTTCAAAAACAACATTTAACAAAAACGCCAATCCATGTAGTATTATTTGCGTTATTGGCGTTTTTGATAAATGCTGTTTTTGAAAGAAACCCTTCAATTTGTCTAAATGGAAATAAATAAAGTGAAAAAAATAATTGAAAACTAAAAAGCAAAAAGGCGCATAGGATGTGGTCGGTACGCCTGTATTACAATTGTTTACATTAAGTTTCTTGAAAATCACGAAAACTGATGCCATAAAAGCGTATTGATTTTAGGCTTATATTTGTATGTATGGCATTTAATTATCATAATTTTTAAGAGACTTAATGCCAAAAAAGGATATCGACCATATCTTATGTACCCTTTTACCTTTAGTTTTTCAAATTTTTATTTTACCATTTTTGGACCTTTACGCATTGCTATCAGTACGTATTTAGTTGTGAGAACAAATTTTTGTTATAAGCCCTTTTGGCCTTTACAATGCCAAAAGAGTGTAAAATGGCGTGTACAACCTTTTGGCATTAGTGACGCGATTTTTCAAATAAGAAATAGGTTCAAATAGGAAAATGCCAAGACAGAATTCGGATTTAAACCGATTGAAGAAGTGAATATAGGTTTGAATTTTATTTAATCGGATCCTTTAAACAGGAATATGTAGATATGTAACGTGAAGCGACCAGCGATCAACCTCACCCGTCATTCTTGCAGCGACCAAAGTTCGCCAATCGACACTCGATCGGCTCGCAGGAAACCGCGGGGCGCAGAACATCGCGACGCCTGCAGCACGCGATCGAGAAGAAGGCCAGCAAGATGCTGATGCGAGCCTCGCAAAGCACGGGACTGGGTCTGTCGTTCCCGTCTTCGAAGAAGGCGCTGCCGCAGTTGTCGGGCCACGCGATGGACGACGCGGCACCGGACGAGCAGGAGATGGAGAACTATCTCCTCCTGACCGCCGGCTTGCACCGGCTTATGCAGGCTGAGCGCACGCTGGTGGCTCGCGTCCTGCCCTCGAATCTGCAGGCGCAGGTGCTCGAGGCAACGGTGCGCGACGCGATGGACCTCGTGTGCCACGACGGAGAGAGCATCGCGGCGCGGGCTAAGCGCTGCATCGCTAGGCGCGACTTTTCGGCAGTGCTGGTCGTGTTTCCGATCCTGAAGCACCTGGGCGAACTCAAGCCCGATCTGGAGCGAACGGTCGAAGGCTGCGACTACGCACTGAGGTCGAAGTTTGCTTCCGTTCTCAACGCGCTGAATTCTACCGTAAGTTTTCCACAATTATCTGCTTTTCTAGATGTCTTTTACCAATTTGCAGGCTTCACAGCCCCTGTTTATTTAATTTTCGAGGAAATAGGGGAATTTTTAGCAAAAAAGGGGATAATTTTGATTAGAAACGGAGATCTAGAAATTAAGAACGTGTAATGATTTTTAAGATATACAGTGAAACACCAATATTCATTAAGGCGGCTGAAAAAGGTCCGAAGAAATTCATTCCATCGATCTCTCTCCATAGTAACTTTAAATCATGAGTGTTGATCTTTCTCGAACGAATTTGTTGTATGCGTGTAGTAATTCAATTCTTGTAGTGCACCTCACGGTAATTTTATTATACAGGGTGTCCGTAAAGTATGGAAATGGTTGAATATCTCGAAAAGTACGCCTCAGAACGGGAAACGAAAAAATACGTATCTGATATATTTAAAAAAACTATCAAATGACACCAAGATTGATCCCACACCCCAACCCCTGTGGGTGGGGGAGGGGGAAGCTTCAAAATCTTAAATAGGAACCCCCACTTTTGATTGCATATTCGCATTCTACATTAAAAACTACATAACTTTTATTTGAAACATTTTTTTCGATTCATGGCAGATGGCGCTATAATCGACGAAATTCAATTTTTTCGGTTTTTGCAATTGAGAGTCGATTTATTCGATTCTGCAATACAATTGCGATAGAAATTTACATTTTTTATTCTCATACTTGATATTTTTGTTAAAAATTTAATTTAGTTTTGCAAATTTGAAGTGCAGATGCGTTCTGTACCTGGAATTCCCCCGGCGCAAGGTACATTCCGGGAATCGTAGCTATTCTTTCACTAGTAGTCCCTTTTAATGATATCCGTTAACCTGAGTACACGTAAACAGGTACCGCTAATTGCCGGGCCTTCCGGACCCTGGAACCTTGATGTATTCGGAAAGGGATTATCCTTGAGTAATTAGCTTATTTCCTCTAACCGAACTTAGTGCGTCACGAGGAATTCCAGGTACAGAACGCATCTGCACTTCAAATTTGCAAAACTGAATTAAATTTTTAACGACAATATCAAGTATGAGAATAAAAAATGTAAATTTCTATCGCAATTGTATTGCAGAATCGAATAAATCGACTCTCAATTGCAAAAACCGAAAAAATTGAATTTCGTCAATTATAGCGCCATCTGCCATGAATCGAAAAAAATATTTCAAATAAAAGTTATGTAGTTTTTAATGTAGAATGCGAATATGCAATCAAAAGTGGGGATTCCTATTTAAGATTTTGAAGCTTCCCCCTGCCCCACCCACATGGGTTGGGGTGTGGGATCAATCTTGGTATCATTTGATAGTTTTTAAAAAAATATCAGATACGTATTTTTTCGTTTCATGTTCTGAAGCGTACTTTTCGAGATATTCAACCGTTTCCATACTTTACGGACACCCTGTATTTAACTCTTAGATTTGGTTGAAATTTAAAAACCTATATCTCGTACCAAAAAATGACTTAAATCTGAGTATTGCGATCTGATTTAAGGAAATGGTAATCTAGTTTCCGGTAAAAAACATTAATTCAACTAGGCTTTTGTATTTTAAACGAAATATTGATGCAGGTAGAAAAAAGTAGAGATTATAGTAGTAGTTTTTGGCCCTTTCCGCGTAATTCAAAGCACCTCAATCTTTCAACCATATTTTGCTCTCAGTGTAGAGGGAAAAATATTGTATTATAGAAGAAAAAGGAGAAAATCGGGAGTTTTAGCCTTAAGAAAGGGCAAGTTTAAAAAAATAGGAGAATAAAGGAGAAAAGGGGACACACCGTGAAGCCTGAACTTGGTGCGCGAGTTCAACCGGATTATTAATCGCGCGACATCGTCATCGGCGCAGGGAGCAAAGGCGTTGGAAGACTTCGCGGAAAGCGTTCGGAACGACTCGGGCGCGGCGCTGCCCAAGGACGGCACCGTCGCGGAGAGCACGAGCAACGTGCTGGTCTTTCTCGAGCAATTAGCCGAATATGCGGACACTGCGGGGGCGGTACTTCGACGCAACACCGATGCCGACGCAGCTTCGTCGTCCGCTCGACAAAGCGAGAGCGCTCACAGAGTTTTGCTCGGAATCTACATCAGTTCGTACTTTCATCTCCGCTCGTTGCACACGCGCGAAACGTAAAGCGCGAGGCTGACCCCGGATAATTTGGTTCGCAGAGAAAGTTTTGGCGCAGCTGAATCTGGCATTGGTGAGCAGGAGTGATGCCTCCTACTCGGACCCGGCACTGCGCGCCCTATTTCGTTTGAACAATCACAATTACGTGGTCAACGCGCTCCGTCGCAGCTCCCTCTTGGAGCTGCTGTTGCTCGCGGAGCCAACCGCTGAGCGCACTTACGAAGACCTCCTGCTCCGGGACAAGACCAACTACGTCTCCTCGTCCTTCGTAAAGGCACTGAGTTACCTGGAACAGACAAACGACGAGCTCGGTCAGTCTCGACAAACCAGCCAGACAACACAAGCCAGAAAGCGGTCTTTTAACGTTTTCCACTGGTTGCACTCAGTTTTTGAGAGTAACCCGGTTGTGATGTCACGAATTGCACTGAGCCTCAGCTAGATTTTCTCCCAGTGAAACGTACGTTTACAGATGATGGGGCGGTAAGCGCACGTACAATAGAAGAAGCCAACTCTGCGTAAAGATTTAGAACGTGAAATAGAAACAATGAAAATTATTCATTTTAAAGTAAACAATGTTGATGAGAGCCCTGTTGAGAAGAAAACAAGGTTCTTCTCACAAACTGTACAAATACCGCATAAAGTCTCACGTATCCTCATAAATTCTCATACATTTTGTATGAGAATATAAGTATGAGAGTCTATGCGGTATTTGTAAACTTTATGTGAGAATGCTATAACCCTTTTTCAAAAAAGGGTGCCTACATCCAGTTACACGGTAAATTATTGTCACATGCAAAGAGTAACAGTCCTACCGCGCAAAGATGATACCTTTGCCTTAAGGTGCCTGTCTCCAGGTTTTCTCGTACCTTTAGGATGGCAGCAGTGCCTCGGACATACGCCCTAATAACATAATATCTCTATTTCCTAATATTTTCATACACTCAAACTATTTTTCATTAATTCTACACGACCATCAACGCATCGTAATGCAGCGTTTCTTGTAAATAAACGGCCAGAAAATGTGTTATTCAATGGTGAAAATCGCGAGGGAGCTGACAAACAAATTAACAGCCGCGATACTTCAAGCAATATTAGGTTTCTCGAGTACTTACGCTAAAATCGGGCTGCATTGCGTTCCGCGAGCCACACTCGAGTCTGCAGAAAAATTCACTTCACTGTGTTTGTAAGAAACGCTGCACTGCAATGTGTAGATGGTCGTGTAAAATTGAAGAAAAATAGTTTAATAGTGTATAAAAATATTCGGAAATGGAGATATCGTTTAAATTATAGGTTTTATTTTATTAGGGCGTATGTTCGAGGCACTGCGTCATTTTAAAGGTACGAGAAAACCTGGAGACAGGCACCTTAAAATACGTGCGCGCGCGCTAAATGAAATAAAAATATACTTGTACTGAAACGGGTGCCTCGTCTCTTGACTCGGGGGGGCACGAATTTCTGCACTCAGTGCGCAGCTCTTGGTCCCAATCGGATCTACGGCGCTCCGCTAGTGCGCCCTAGCATTTCCAGAGAAGTGTCAGGGTGTCTAGTAAAATCAGAATTTGAAATTCCCTTACTTTTCCAGAATTTCCAGGCTCAAAAAATATTATGTATGTATTTTTCCCTGACTAGAGTCTACAGTTATTCTTTCGTGTTATTAAAGCAATCATTGAGTTCGGATTCTAAACTCAATAATTGATTCATTATGATAAATTGATAATTTAGTGTAAAGCAAGACGGATTTAAGAACGTGTGTTATACTCTCAACGCGACAGGTCGATGACATATGTTGCGCGCTCTGGGTAGAAGTGAGCTGATTGAAGCAATTTTGCATATAGTTGACCAGGGCCCAATAAGAACGTAAACTTTCTGAACGTTCGGAACTATCATACGAGGCTAAACCTACTAGTCAGGAAAGAAACTTCAATCACTGTTATCTCATTATTTATGAGCTTTTGGCTAATAGTTATATTATAATACTTTTTTGAAGATTATATTTTCATCTATAACAAAGTCTTATATCGATTTAGGTCAAAAGTTAATAAATAATGAGATAATAGCGATTGAAGTTTCTTTCCTGACGAATAAATTTAGCCTCATACGGTATAGTAATGTAGCAACACGGTATGGTAGACTTGTAATTTTTAACAACCCGATTTCTGTAAAAGCCATTCTAAAGATTTCAGGGAAAAAATTCAGAAAATTTTCAGGATTTCCTGATTTTTCCAGAAATATCAAATTCCCGAACAATTCCAGATTTCCCTGATCGCTAGAACATCCCGAATGCACTTCTAAGACTCAGTGCACACGAGTGCAGCCAGTGGAAAACGCTATTAGTCGTTCATATGCAGTCTGATGTCTTACTTCTTGATAATTTAGATTTCGAGTTATCCAACAGTCATCTTTTGGATAACATGAAATCTGAGTTAACAAAAAAGAGAGACATTAGACTGCCTACGGGTGACTTCAACATGACTTCTTGGATTGTGTTGTGTGGGCACCGACATTCGACGCTCGAGCGCCACTCCGTACGCGCCGCTGACGCCCGATTATTCACCTTTCAGAGCTCGGTTCGAAAGTGCTGAAGGAGCGATTCGCGGGATTCACGAGGGAGCTGGAAGAATCCGCCAAGTGTCAGCGCTCCTACTCCGTCCCCGATGCTCGCTTGCGCGAAGAGTTGCGCGCGGAGCTTCTGCGCTCGCTGGTGCCGTCGTACGCCGCCTTTCACGGGAAATATCACGGCACCGCCTTCTCCAAGAACCCGGCAAAGTACATCAAGTACTCGCCGGAACAGGTGTCCGCGCTTATCGCGACGTTCTTCGACACTGCCGCGTAGCGCGTGCTTCCCTTCGAAGAGGAAGCCCTTGAGGGGCCGAAGTAAACGTCCGTCTAGTAAACACCCATTTAATAAAGCAGATTTAGTTACATTATTTATGCTCCTTCCTCCGACCAAGGTCGTCCTCTGCCTCTCCGATCGCGCGGGCTCGACCTGTAACGACTACGTCGGGACACCCCCGGTCCGATCTCGTTTTATATATATTTATATAAAAAACAAGTAACGTTCGATTTAGATTCGATTAGTAGCTTACACGTTTAGGTGATAGTAATAGGAATAAGTTTGAACTCCAGCAATTATGTACAATTATTTGTTACGGTTTTCCGCTTCGCTCACGCGCACTCCCGTACACACATTCGTACCGTAAGTCGATCGCTTTCTTTCTGTATCACACACGCACAACCACCCACCCACGCAAATGCACTCGTCAACGCTCGCATCCGCCTCCGATTTCTCCGACCTGCACCATTCCCCGAATCGAGCACGGCTTGGTCCTTCTCTCGAATACATTAAGCTTCGCGCACGCGCGTACGATTCGCAGCGCGCACCGCACTGAGAGAAATAATTGCTAGCGTCTAAAAGATATGTCTTGAATCGAGAATATATGATTCTACAAATTTTCAAGACAACAGATTCTTGTTCGAAGAATATATATTCTCGATTGAAAAATACCTTCGTTGAAACGAGAAATTCTTCCTGCGCGAAAAAAAAAACAATATTCAGTGTAATACGCATACGATTCGCAGTGCGCGCCACAGTGAGAGAAATAATTGCTAGTGTCAAAAAAAGATGCCTTGACTCAAGAACACATGATCTTACAAACTTTTAAGACAATAGATTCTTGTTTGAAGAATATATTATACATTATATCGTCCTCTTAGAACAGAACTATACCAAGTCATAGTATACTTTTGCTCTAAGGCGACGATATGCATTCTCGATTCAAGAACACCTTTGTTAAAACGAGAAATGCTTTCTGCGCCTATCAAATATATTCTTGCACGACGAAAATCACGGCTTCGTCCTGGAATTATACCATGTTTCTCATTGAAGAAAACATTTTCTTAGCATCCAGCAATTAGTTCTCTCGGTGCGCGCCCGGCGACAATGATGCAGATGTGACGAAAGTGGAGGGAACGCCGAGTCGAGTGGTTCGCGTACGCGTCGCGTTAATCGGAATCACGTACGTCTTAAAACTTACAGTCGTCTATCTTAGAACGTGGTATGTATATAGTAATAATATTTGTTATCGCTCGTATATAATCATTAATAATAATATTATTAATATACTCTAGTATTCTGTACACAATCGGTTCATTTTGGCTTCTCTCGCACCCCTCTCGCCTCGTTCACCCGGTCGCTCGCTCCTAGAAGACGTTCGCTCGTTCTCCGTCGAGACGCCGGTGTCTCGACCCGGAAATACCGCGACGAGCGCGCGCCGCGAGTCTCGTCGTCCGCGTATTCGCCCTTTCGTCCCTGTCCACTCTCGCTCACCGCTCTACCGTGCGTCGCGTTATCGTTTGTGCGCTTTTCGGCCAGCCCTCGCGCGTTTTCACTCGGCCGATCGCTACCGGAAGACGCCGCGGAATGGGCCGAGGGGGCGGGTGGGAGCTAGAACAGGTCGCCGTCGGCGAATCGACGGGAAGGTCGGTAGGACACGGGAGGGGTGGTGCAGTTGCGGGTGCTCGAGGGTGATCAGGCAGCGGCGAAACAATTAATATTATAGGAGGCAACACTTGCGTTTCGGTTTCACTTGGAGAACGGGGCAAAGAACGGCGCGTATCGCTTCGTCGAATACCGTCTTCAGCCCCTTCTGCGTCAGGGCCGAACACTCCAAGTACTTGACCGCGCCGATTTCCTTGGCCATCGCCAATCCCTGCAAAACGAGTTGCGTAGGTGAAACGATCGGAATAGTAGACTCAACAGCTCCTATTTATTTCATTTTAGAAGGAATAGGGGAAATTTGAGGAAAAAAGGGGGACAGTTTTGATTACACGATGTCTGGCGAAGTATGAAAACAAATTCCAAGACTCTTCTAGGATTTCTAGTCTAAAATAATAAATTTCTCCTGACCGTTACGGGTATAGATTCAGTATGGAGTATTGTGCATTAGTCATTCCGTCAAATGAACAAATTAGCGAATATCCATATAACGGATAATATGCTAATTGAGCAATAAGTATGAAAGTAATTTGTTATAAATAATTTTATGAAACCACATTTTTGTTTCATAATTTGTTTAACATAAGAAAATGCTTAAATATATGTTTAGTTATGCCACACTTCATATACTAACATTGCTTCCATCGGTAGAAAGAGAGAACTGATTAATAGGAAACCCCTACTTTTCAAATTTATAAAGTTTGAGCATTTAAAAAAAACTAGTAAATCCTTTAATTTCCCATACTTCCCTGACTCACATAATTCCCTGACAATTCCAGGTTTTCCAGAATTCCTTGACCGCTGAACATCATGGATTAAAAAAGGAGATGTACCAGAGATTAAAAACGTGCAATGGTTTACAAAATTAATAAACTATACATATAAAAAAATATGCCCTGACTGACTGACTGACTAATTGATTGATTCATTAATGCCGAGCCGAAATCGTTGAAGCTAATTACATTAAATTTGGACAGTAGGTTTCTTTTGTAACGTAAAAACCCACTAAAAAAGGATTTTACGAAATTCTTTCCTTGAGGTTGTGAAATAGAGGACGTAAGTTTGTATGAAAATCCGTCATTTTTTACAAGTTTGATCCATGAAAATTGGTATTTGGCCCTTCAGTTTGAAATTAAAAAAGACGCGCTTCAAGATTTTTGGAAATTCATCCCTTAAGAGGATGAAAGTTTGTATGGGAATTCCGTTATTTTTGTAATTAAAGCCATGAAAATTACTACATCTATTTATTTCGAGATTCTCGCATTCGAAGTCGCGGGCAGAAAGCTACTTCCTAAGATATACAATGAAACACTAATATTTATTAAGTGAATGAAGGATGTTTTTGTAAATTAAAAATGTATATCTCATTTTAATTAACTTAAATCCGAATATTTTGCAATCCGATTTAAAGAAATGGCACTCCAGTTTCCGGTAAGAAACATTAATTCAACTAGATTTTTATATTTTAAACGAAATATTGATGCATGTAGATAAAGTAAAAAAAGAAAAATTGACCGTTTTCACGTAATTTGAAATGATGAAAAGATAAACTCAATTGAGAAGCTGAATAATAGGTGGTTTTAGAGGAAAAATATTGAATTATAGAGGAAAGAGAGGAAAATTGCGATAAAAAAAAACACAGTGTTCAGTGGTCAGGGAATTCTGAAAATCTGGAATTGTCAAGAAATGATGTGGGTCAGGGAAAAGTCAGGGAAAAGAACAAACTTTCTAGAACTTTTTGAAAATACTCAAATCTTACAAATGGCTTGACTTCTAGTCTGTTAAAATTGTTAAGAATTTATATAGAAATCTAAGAAAAAGGTTTCCATCTGTATATATTATATGAGGCTAAACTCTCTCTCTTGCTTACCAGGAAAGAAACTTGGATCACTATTATCTCATTATTTATGAGCTTTTGGCTCACGTTTGTATAATACTTCTTTGAAGATTATATTTTTATCTACAACAGTCTTATATCAATGTAGGCTAAAAGTTCATAAATAATAAGATAATAATGATAGAAGTTTTTTTCATGGGGAGTAAGTTTAGCGTGATGTGCTATGTATGATTAAAAGACCTTTCTTCTTCCAAAAAAAGCCATTAAATAATAATATGATCAACTAAATTAAGTTATTTTAATGTTCATTTCTCAGTTCGCGTAGCCTGTTCCATAAACAACGGTTAGTTTGTTCATTCGAGGAAAAACGTTTGATATGTAACACTTTATACCAGATCTATACCCACAACACAGTCAAAGAAATTTGGCTATATCAGACTGGTGAACCTGGAAAAGCCAGGAAACTTCTTTCTCGCGTTTCGCTAGACACTATGAAAGGGCAAACTTGAAGAAATACGGGAATAAAAAAGAACAGGGGACGCACTGTGAAGTCTGAAATCATCAGAGTTGCGTCCCCTGAACTCTCTCCTTCTTCTTCGAAACCTCGCACCAACCTGAGGATAGGTAATAGGCGCGAGCTTCTTGTCCTTGAGCCGCTCGATGGTCTCCTTGTCCTCACGCAGATCTAACTTCGTGCCCACCAGAATGATCGGAGTTGACGGACAGTGATGGCGAACCTCCGGGTACCACTTGGCCCGCACGTTCTCGAAGCTCGCCGGATTGACCAGCGAGAAGCAGATGAGGAAGACGTCCGTCTGCGGGTACGACAGCGGCCTCAGCCTGTCGTAGTCCTCCTGGCCCGCTGTGTCCCACAGTCCCAGATTTATCGGCTTGCCATCCACCATGACATTGGCTGAGTAGTTGTCGAACACTGTGGGGATGTATTCGCCAGGGAAAGCGTTCGTCGTGTAGCTTATCAGCAGGCACGTCTTACCGACCGCCCTGTGGAAAAATCCGCGATTAAACTTCGTCGCGCCAAACGCGACGGCGAATCGCCACGCCCGCGAGCGTGCACCACCCACGGACGGGACGTGGCGGCGGGGTGTCGCAATTGCAAAAGCTCACGCGACGAGGAAGCGAGTCCGAGAGCGCGGGGCGATCGAGAGTGACGGCGAGACTGCCGGAGTCTCGTAATCGGCGCGGGGCGCGTTCGCGAGGCCCGGAGGATCGTCACAGCGCGCGAGGGTTCCGCGGTGAGACTTACCCGTCGCCCACGACCACGCACTTGATCGCCTGCATCGTCGCACCGACAGCCGTTTGGAGTGATCACGGGGCGAACACCGAAAGTCCAGCGCGAGGCACGGACGCGAGAAATCCTATTCGATTTGAGAGCGAGAGAAACAATGAGTAGGTATACGAGGGCGGAAGGGGGAGGGTGGATGAGGGGGGGCGGGGCGGTGGGAAACGGACGAGGGAGAGAGACAGCTAGAGATCGGCGAGAGCGCGGGGGCGAGCGAGACGGACGGCGTGAGATGACGGGGCGCTCGTTGAGCGCGGCGGGAGGGGGGAGTAGATCGCAGAAACTCGCGCTGGGAGCCGCACCGCGGCGGGAGGTATTATGGCAGACGATAATCGGAGCTCGAGAGCGGAGACTCGGCGCGTAGCGTGGCGACGCGTGCGGCGGATCGACGCGACACTGAGCGGGACTGCGTGGCCGTTGAGTTTCTTCGCGCGCGGGTAAAAATTTTGCGCGAGATATCTGGCGTAGTGCGTTTCGAGACTTCAAATCAGATTTGCCGTCGAATGCTCCAATTTTTAGCGGTAAGGACGAGTCGAAGTTTAAGTATTTACGATGTCTTTGCACCTGACGAAGTCTTGTTAGCCTTTAAACTGAGTTTTACTCTTCAGGAGGTAGTGGATATTTCGTAGATTTTCCATCGCCTGCTCCACTTTTTTTTTGTGGTAAGGATGAGTCGAAGTTTAGGTATTTACAACGCCTCGACAGCTGACGGAGTCTTGTTAAACTTCAAACTAAGTTCTACTTTTTGCGTGGAAGCGGATAATTTTCTCTTCTTCGATTTCAGTTCGCACCTTAATTTTCCTCTTCTTCATTGCATTGTCATCGTCTTTCTGTTTCAGCCCTTGAGATAAATGTCACCCGCTGAAGAGAATCCGACGCTGAGCGTACCATGTGGTACCAGCAAGTATTCGCAGTCGACGCCAAGTATAATTCCTACCGTTCTGCAGATCGGTCCAACTTTGGTAAGCCCCTTCAAGACACTCTTACTAAGAATGCACCAATATACGATGGAATCTCTGTTTAAAGGATTCGATTGAAACCTTTTATAATAAAAAGAAATCTGAGTAAATCTAATTTTTCTTCTTGAAATTTCCAATTCAACGCCATCTTCTGATTAAGCTTTTCTAATAGGAATAAATTAATTCAGACGAAGGATTCATCAGAATAAAAATAATTTTTAAAGCATTTTATGGTTTTTTCTATTCGTTCGACAAAACGAACGACATTGCTTAGGCTTTTATATTTCTTGCAAACTAATTTTGGCCTACTCAGGTGTATTTGCGTTTACATCAACCCGTATACCAATTGATTCCTATTGCATTGGTTTTATCCACTGAAATAGGATAATATTGATTTATTCCTTGAACTAGAATAGTCATATAAATGCAGGTATGCTCTAGGTGCGATTTGTGGCGATTAGTATTTTCCATTTAAATCTCATTTAAAATAGGAGTCAGAATTTTCCAATACAAACTGGTCAACATTTCTTAAATGAGAAATATATTCAAATAGAAAAATACTAACAAGGGAATCTCGCGAGGTCTTAAATTGATATTGGATCAACACTGATGCAATTTGCTTTGAAATTTCTTAAAAAAAGACTACAGTAAAGTGCTAGTCCTAAGCATTGATATTATTTCCCCATCCCTAATAATATCAGTATAGACAAATGAAACGTTATATCATACGAAGCTAAACTTATCTGCCAGGAAGGAAACTTGAACCATTATTATCTCGTTATCTATAAACTTTCAACTCATGTTTTATATTTTTGAAGATTTATGTTTGTTGCTTAATTAAACCCAAATCACTGAATCAGTTCATTTGAAAATTAACGTAGGAATAATTTAGATGCTGAATTATAACGTAGACTATGTGCACCTAATATTTTTAAAACAATTCTAAACTTTTGGAAACAATACTGATAATTAAAAAGACGTATTAAAAACTATTCCTACGCAAATTTTCAAGTTAATCGGTTCAGCGGTTTGGGTTTGATTGAGCGACAAATTATAACGTTTCGTTTCCCTGTGGAAAAAAGCCATGGGGATTCATGTTAAATTCTTTAAAAATCCTATACAATTTCTCACGGAAATATGTGTATTAGAAACAACAATTCCAGATATCCATTAAAAATTGAAGAGAATAAATCGAAATTTATTAGATTCTATGTGCGCATATGTAAGAAATATAAATTCCCATAAAAATAGATTCCATTCTATTGATAATTACCAAGAGAGAATGGCGTTTATATCTACCAATTGGTTATTACCAATGGAAACACGTTTATCTTTATGGGATTTTACTTTTTTTTACACATGCGCCTAGAATCCCATATATGTATTCCGATTTATTCTTTTCAGATTTTAATAATCTTTTTAAATACATATCATATATGTGTTCCACAAGGAATTATGTGGGATTCCCATAGGATTTTATAAGGATCTACTGGTTTTTTTTTCAGCAGAGTTCTCTATACTCAATCAATAAGGATAGGTAAAGGATCTCACAAAAGTTGAGACTAGCTCTTTGCTCAAGGCTTTCTTTAAGACATTTCAAAGTAAACTGCGTCGGTTACCCACACAACGCCGCATATTGCAGCAGTATTGCTACAATATTACAATGTTGCAGTTGCGCTTACAACGTTGCAGAAAGATTGCGGAAACATTGCAATGATATGTTATTGCAATTATTTGTCGATGCAAATATACATATATTCAAGTTCCTACCGTTCTTCAGTTACGAGAATAAGACCATCGATTTTCCTGCAGGAACGCTGTACATTCGAAGAAGAAGCCAGCTGCTGCGAGAGAAGCACTCGTCCGATCCCGAAATCCGCGCAAACTACCTGAAATTGAGGGCGGAGTTGCTTCGTCGTCGATACGAGGGCAACGGAGAACGGTGCGCTACCTGGAGCAAGGCCAACGACGATGTCAGGGAAGCCGGCGCCAAGCCGCGAGCCGTTCCCCGCAAGTCGACCGCGGAGAACTTCGCCTTCGACGGTGTGCACCACCTCTTCGAGCAGCATTCCGCGGCGATATCGATGCTCAAGTTCGCCAACAACGACAGGTCCAGGCTCTGCTGCGCGTCGCACGACGGGACGATCTCGATTTGCGAGGCGACCGGCGCACCGCCGCGAGTCGTGGACGTCATGAAGGGCCACCGGAGGGGCGTAACCGCGATCGACTGGAGCACCAGCAACGACCTGATCGTCTCGTCCTCGCTGGACGCGACCGTGCGACTCTGGCGCATCCACGCGGACTCGGAGTCCGTGCCGCTCAGGGTCGTCGGCGACCAGTTGCGCGCGGAGGTCCTTTGCTGCGCCTTCGTGCCTGCGAATAACAATCTGATCATCGCCGGCAATTCCCAGGGGCTGCTGCAAGTCCTGAACGTCTCGACTGGAATATATCCGCGGGGCGGATCCTCCAAGATCGGCGGGAAGGTAAGCGGCAAGTTCTTTTCACGTTAAAGGGGTACTACACATGGGGTGTCTAGCGGTCAGGAAAATCTGGAAGACCTGGGAATTTGATGTTTCTGGAAAAATCAGGAAATTGTCAGGGAATCCTGAATTTTTCTGGATCTTTTCCCTGAAGTCTTTGGAATGGCTTTTACAGAAATCGGGTTGTTGAAAATTGCAAGTCTGCTATATCGCGTTGCTACATTACGCTCGTCAACGCGGGTTACTTTGGTCCTGGGGTCCTTCTAAACGAAAGTAAGAAACCGTTTGAGGGGAGTGACGCAAGGAGTGGGGGAAGACCATTTCTCAGAATGCGCCTCTCCTACAGCCCCTGCACCGTCCTTATAACGAGAGAGAGAGTTGACTGTATTACAATTACAAACATTCCTTCAGTGTGATACTCATGGCTGTTGCGGATGCCAAATACCGCTTCCCCTGTACATTGATGTTGGAGCCCAGGGAAGACATTCTGATGGTGGTGTTTTTGAAAGTAGTTCTTTAAAACAAAGCATTGAAAACAATGACCTGCAAATTCCAGATAATTTGGTATTTGTTGGAGATGAAGCATTCCCTTTGAAATCGTATTTGATGAGGCCCTACCCAAGAAGAGAGTTGAATACTAATTGTAAAATATTTAACTATAGACTGTCAAGGGCAAGAAGGATTGTAGAAAATGCTTTGGGCCTGTGGTGTTACGATTTCGAGTATTTGAAAAGCCTACACCCCTGTACCGACTGCCATACAAATAGTTAATAAGCAGCTTGCGCCTTACACTGCTGGATGCAATCAAGATCCGATTCAGATTTTAATTCTACTGAGATTATTAATAAAGATGTGGAATACTGCACTTTCACACCTAGTTCGTGGGGAGATCAAGAAAGCAGGGGACTCATAAGTTTGTAGCCATTACCACCAAGATTTTCTGATGGTAATGCAAGGGAAACCAAGACATAATTACCGTGATTATTTCAATGGCACTGGAGCAGTTACATGGCAAAACATTGGCAAAATTAACTTGTAATTACTGAGTACCTAGTTTATGTTTTTGTGGTTGTAAGAAATAAATAGTAGCTGAAACAAATCGTTGTTGTTTTCTTTGACCTTTGTTTTTGTCTTTGTTTTCTTTGAATGTATAAATCACTACAATTAAAGTAGGTAACATAATAATACCTATATGTTTTTATTTAAAAAGGTAAATAGAAAATACAATTGGCCAATTGAAATAGAATGCTCACAAACCTAATTTAAAGAGAATCAGAAGAAGAACAAATCGACGACATCAAAGAGTCAAAACTGTTTTCGTCCAGATTATATTTATGTTCAACTGTTGATGAACTTCTCTTTTCGCTTGGCTGCAAGTCAATGTAATTGGTTTTTTTTTGGTCGATGCTGCACGCTTAAAAAAGAAATGTTTGTTCTTCTTTAATTTCTTGGGAAACTAGATTCCTTTCTGGGAGGCTTCCTGGCTGGATAACATTAGAAGAAGGTCCATCAAAAACTAATAAGTTATGTTGTTGTTGTTCTTGATGCATCCTTTCTTGAGAAACGAGGTTTTGAATTTGCATTTGGAGCTTCAGAGCTCTCCAGGTCTCCATATTGTTCAGTTGCTTCGCCAAACTTTGAGACCAAACATCGAACTCTGTTTCCAACGATAAATTTGTTTCAATGCGCTCCAACTTTTTCATTGCTTTTCCGATATACGAAGGCAGAGTAGATCGATCCTGAAGGCGCCTCTTTTTCGATGAAGTTGGCTGATGCAACGTTGGAGGAGATTTGAAAGTTTCACTTGGGCGTTCCGAATTTTCTTCGGGAAGAACATCCTGTCCACCGTCACTATTTTCAGGTTGATTTGATGTGCTTGGAGCTTGTGAGCACAGGTCGGATTCGGTTTTGTTCATTTCGCGATTTTTTTTCAAAAACGAATGCACAATCTTGAACCACGGAACCTTTGGTTTGTAAATATCATCAGCAGAAGCTCCTGATTTGAGGAAGTTGTTCACCTTTTTCAATTCTTGATAATACGCCGATCTTATATTTTTTACTTTTTGTGCTACTTCTCGAGAACCAAATCCATCCATTTTCATTTTATCACTAATGGTTTTTAACGCGTTGTCCCTTGAATCACGGTTTTTGTACTCGTCCGAATGTATATTCCATAAACATTCCGCATCGCGATATAACTTTACGAACATCATAACTTGAGCCGTGCTCATTTTGTAGACCGACATTTTCAGACAAGGTTGTCCGTCAAAAGCAAATCCACGACTGAAGGCGGACGAGATCACTCCAATAAGGGGTTCTCACGGGGTCGTGAACTGGGCGGGAGCACTACCTGTATTGCGCATGTATTTATATACATATACAAATACATGCGCAATACAGGTAGTGCTCGTTTTTCGCAGACGAGTACGACTCCTCCCACCACGACCGCTAGTTCACACATACAGTACTCCCTCCATAATTCCCTCCTCGTTAATTCAGAGCGCCCGAAGCACAAGAGGGGAAGCATTCCCCCACTCTTGTTATGACGTACGTTGCTCGCAGGTATGCGCCGAAGGGGAATAGGGGTTTAATTAATGCGTCTATTTGGTTGCGCGCAGGTATATACCTCTCTAACGGACAGAGTAGGAGTATTCCATAATTCATTTTTCTTAGAATTCAAAGCCCCGTCGTACTGAATTATGGAGGGAGTACTGTAGTAGTAATCACAACCGCCAGGCGTACGAGTTGTGTTCTCACCCAGTTCACGACTCCGTATGAACCCCTTTAAGAAATAGGTCAGACCAAGCGTGGTCTTCTCTCCCTTAAGGTAGTGTCAGACACGGCTACTTTTGCTGCGCAGCAGATTAAAAAACTGCGCAACTTACACTGCTGCAAGTGTGAACACCCATGCAACCTGCAACTTTGCCATTGTAGCCTGGTTGCGCGCGCGTGTAGTAATTTTAATCTGCTGCGCGCAGCAAAAGTAGCCGTGTCTGACACTACCCCTTTAGAGGAGGGATAGAAATCGGCCCCCGCTTGAGTCGAACAAAAGGGCCGAAATTCTTTCCCTCAGCGGTCAGCCTGTAATCTGTAGAGGAATGTCACCTTGTATATTATACTCTCTTCGTTATAAATAAAGTAATAGTAGTGCGTATAGCTTCAGTGTTTTGCTTAACGGCGCGGTCTCACAGGGTCGTGAACTGAGCGAGAGTTCACCCTGTAAGACCGCGACAAATCATATATTGTATGTATTTGCAATCCCGATACGAGTGGAAAGAGTAAATCGCCAGGGAAAGCGGCGAATAAGTAATTCTCCGTGATAGCCGTAACCCCGTAATTCTCATGGGAATCCTCGTCCAAATAGCGTTAGCCAGGTGCAGTCCTCTCGTCTGAGTTAATGCAGATAAATGAGCCAAAAGCTCGCATAGATAATGAGATAATAGTGATTGAAGTTTCTTTCCTGGCAAGTAAGTTTAGCTTCATATGATAGTTCCGAATATTGAGACATTCAGAGTGCAACACACGTTCCTAAATCCATCTTGTTTTACACTAAACTATTTTTAATTTATGAATAATGAATCAATAATTGAGTTTAGAATCCGAACTCAATGATTCCTTTAGTAACATAAAGGAATAACTTTAGACTATTCAGGGAAAATACATTATATTGGGTCTGGAAATCCTGGAAAAGTCAGGGAATTCAAATTCTGATTCTCTCTGCTAGACAACCTGTACATCCGCTGATCGGCATGGTCGTGTACGCTTCTTCTGTTACAGATACTGTCCCTGACTTGCGAAGAAAGCGGAGGGTCGCTCGTTTGGGCGGGAAATGACAGAGGGATCATCTTCTCATTTCGTTTGGAGCCCGGCTCGGGCCGATTGTCCAAGCTAAGGAGGATAGACGGCATCGGTGGGATGGTGACGAGCCTCTCGTGGCGGTCGTGGCTCTCCAAAGAAGCCCCTTGGCCAACCCTCTTGGTGAGCAGCGCGTGCAACGCGGTCTCTCTGTACCACGTTGCCGACGGTCAAGGCTACTTGACGTTGTGGAGAAGATATCCGGTTAAGCACAGGTAATTAAGTGTCTTGCTAATATAACATGGTGTCCAGCGGTCAGGGAATTATGTGAGTCAGAGAAGTCAAGGAAATTAAGAAATTATCTGGTATTTTTAAAAAGTACGCAATCTTTATCGATTTTAAAAGTAGGAGTTTCCCATGAATCAGTTTTCTCTTTTTACCGGTAGTAAAAATATCGATTAGGTACTGATGGAAGCAATATAAGTATAGTATATGAAATGTGCTATGACTAAATCAGGCTTCATAGCTCCTATTTATTTTATTTTAGAGGAAATAGGGAAAATTTGAACAAAAAAGGGAGATTTGCCAGAAATTAGAAACGTGAAATGGTTTTAAAAATAACCATTTTTAAGATATACACAATAAAAAACCAATACTTATTAAGCAAATGAAGAATGTTTTTGTAACATAAAAATGTATATCTCATGTCAAGTCAAAATGGAAATTATAATTTTTCGTAATCACATTTTTACTGTTTAATAACGTGTTTTAACATAAGAAATTTTCAAATGTATATTTAGCAGGCTTTACAGCGTGTGTCTCCTGTTACCCTTTATTCCCTTACTTTATAAGTTTGCTCCTTGTCTCCCTCAAAATTGCGGTTTCTCCCCTTTTCCTCTATAATTCAATATTTTTCTTCTAAAACCGCCTATTATATTTTATATCTTAAAAATCTTTATTTTTAAAACCACTGCATGTTTGTAATTTTTAGTGGATCTCCTTTTTATTCAAAATTGCGTAATGCAATAGTACTATAATTGTACCTACTATAAGAAAAAAGAAATTGACCGTTTTGACCGTTTCCACGTAACCCGAAAAATTAAAAGATAAACTCAATTGAGAAACTGAATAATAAATAAGTTGTTTTAAAGGAAACATTTGAATTATAGAGGAAAAGGGAAAAATCACGAGTTTTAGGGTGACAAAGGGTAAACTGAAAAAAATAATGAGAATAAAGAGGAAGAGAGGATACACTTTGAAATCTGCTAAATGTACATTTGAAGATTTCTCATGTCAAAAAAAGTGTTTGAACGGTAAAAATATGATTTCGCAAAATTATAATAAATTATTTTCATACTTTTCTCTCAACTGGCATATCCGTTATATGGATATTCATTAATCTGTTCATTTGACGAAATGACTAATGCATACTACTCCGTATTTGATCTGTGCCCAAAATGGCCAGGAAAAATTTGTCATTTTAGACTGGAAATCCTGAAAAAGTCAAGGAATTTTGTTTTCATACTCCACCGGACACCATGTATTATTTAAGTCATTTCGAATGACCTTATCAGCTCTGTCGCGGACTCGACATACTTTCTTTCGCTTTCCGTAAATGAAAAAATCCCATTTCCAGACAGTACCCAGTGCGTTCCACGTTCTGCCCCCAAATGGGCGCGTGCCTGATAGCCACGGGATCCGAAGACGGCGCGATTCACCTGCTCGACTCCGCGCGAGAGGGAAAGGGTGCCTGGGTGAACCGTCTTCAGGGTCACGAGGCTCCGACGCTCGCTCTCTCCTTCAATTACGACGAGTCTCTCCTCGCGACCGCGGACTACAAAGGCGTGGTCATCCTGTGGCGCAATCGACAGCGTCACCTGTGATTCGGGGCGTCGGTGTCGCGCGATCCGGATAGACACGATGCACGAACTGTTCTGTATAACAATATATTAATCATTCTCTATTCCGGCATTATCCTACAGGTTGCGCAGCGACGATAATCGTGACAATATGGTAGTGGTGTAACATTGTAATGACATTAATTTTAATACTGATAACAACAATAATAATCGTGGTAGGGATCACAACGATAATGATAACGATGGGAACGCGGGTCTAATTTTGTATAATGTTTTGGTAGAAAATATCATTTGTCGTGGAAAGCACCTCGAGTTGCTCGAAACGATGAGAACGAATTGCACGGTTTTGTTCGATGTTTCATCCCCTCGTCGATTGTCTCTGAATAAACGTTCTATATTTGTACGACCCGATTTGACTTATATACTCGTATGTTACATCTGCTTTTAGTCGTTACTTGGGAAAGCTGTATGGGTATAAAGGGTGTGTAACTCGGCGAGTATCAGAGAACGTGCTGTAAAATATGAACGTATACACTGAGAGAAATAATTGCTAGTGTTAAACAAGTATTTCTTGAATTAAGAACACATCTGATCTCACAGATTTTTAAGAAAGATTCTTGACTCAAGAATACCTTTGTTGAGACGAGAAATTCTTCCTGCGAGAAAAAACAATTACTCGAGCTTATTGCAGGCTTCACACAGTCCCTAATTAATCCACTGGGAAGTAGGGGAAATTTTGGCAAAAAAAAAGGGGACAATTTTAATTAAAAATGGAGATCTTCCAGAAATCAGAAGCTTCCAAAAATAACAATGTTTAAAATATATAATGAAGCACTAATATTTATGAAGTGAATGAAGGATGTTTTTGTAACTTAAAAGTTTATATCTCATGTAATTTAAATTTGAGCATCACAATCTGATTTAAGGAAGAGACCATTTGTCGAATCGAGTTTCTGATAAGAAACATTAATTCAACTGTTATTATATTTTAAACGAAATATTGATGCACGTAGATAAAGTTAAAAAAAAACAGAAGTTGACCATTTTGACCAACTTCACGTAATTTAATAGGTGTACAACTTTGCTTCCGCCGTTTTCGATTCATGGATCGCTTAAAAAGATGACCAGTTTTTTCAACGCGACATTTTTTTACACTAAAGCCTCGAATTTCGGAAAAACGGCGGAAGCAAAGTTTTAAACCTAATGAAACGATGAAAAGATAAATTCGACTGAGAAACTGAAGGGAAAATATCGTATTATAGGGGAAAAAGGGAAAAATCGCGAGTTTTAGGATAAAAAAGGGGATGCACTGTGAAGCCTGAGAATACATTCATTGGGACAAAAAATTCTCCCTGTGCGCGAAAGAAAAAAAACAATTACTCGAGCCTATTAAATATTTTCCGGGCGAAAACCACGGCTTGATCCTGAAATTATAAAATGTTTTTCATTGCAGGCAAAATTTTGTCGGCACTCGCAATTCTTTGTCTCATTGCAGGCAAAACTTCGGCACATTAACGGGCGAACCGATCGACGAAAATCGAAAAATTCATTGGCCATGATTAGTTGTATTTAAAAACATTACCCCGGACACTCCGGTGTCGTGCACGCATAACGGCAGAAATGATTAGAGGCAAAGTGCCGATTTACCCGGTATTTCGCTCTGCCTATAAAAGCGAGAACGCTCTGTGTAGCATAACTCTTCGAATTGGCTTCCCTTTCCTCTGGGGGAGAAAAATATCATAATCTAGCAAATCTCGCGTCTCATTTTTACAACTACTAAACTACAGCGCGGTAAGTCACGTACTAGGTGCGCTCAGTACAGCGTCAGAGCACTTTTCTCGACCAACAGGAGGTTCGCCTCTGCTCCGAGCCCGAGGCTGACCGGGCCGTCATCTCTCCCCAATTTGAAAATAAATTCATGCGATCTATATATCACAGGTTAATGTGAACAGGCAATTCGTAAGGAAATGCGCTGCTATCGTTACACGTGCTACATGCAATGATATTCGCGGGGACTTAGAGAGCTATCCTTTTTAATCAGTAATCATAACGATATCGGGAAAAAGAATTATGAAAATGAGTGATATAATAATACGTAGGCACTACAATTATCCTATAAACAGTGTGGTTCAGTTAATAAATATTTACACGCGTAAAGAAACCGTTCGGTACCTATCGTAGCCACGGTTGACGCAACAGCGCGATCGGACGTACGTCGTTGCCCGCTCGTGACGCTTGGACGGCGATATTTATTGCGTAAAAATGAAGCGCGCATTCGAGCCACTCACTGGCTCTCGATCGCGCTGTTGTTCGCCAATCATAGTCGCCCACTGCCTCCTTGTATACTATATACAGAGAATCGAAGGTAAAATTATAGAAAAAACCTCGACGACGACGACGACGACGACGACGGCGGCGAACTGCCTCGACGAGATTGCTTCGGACGGATTTTGGCCAACCGGATTTTTTCCCAACGCCCTCGCTGATAGAAAATACGCTAATCCTGCGCGAGTATTCCAGCCGTTTCCTTGGGCTCGAGATTCTTTTGATTATCGGACGGGTACGTTTCCGTAAACGGCGGTGCAAGATTGCCTTCTCTGCTGTTCGCGGGGCGTGCTTCCTTCTCGGTCGTGGGATTAGCGTCCGCTTCGTCGGCGTCCCTCTCGGGACTCGAAGCTTTTTGGCTCCGCGGTATCGCGATCTCCGGCGCCTCCGGGTCCTCGCTCTTCGCTGGATCCGGTTGTTTCTCCTCGCTATCTGGACCTTGCTTCGCAACGGCGGCCAACGCGGTACCAGTGCCATTGGACGACAGCAAATTCAACTTCAGACGATCCCTGGTGTGCCTCAATTCTCCGAGCTGCTGCTGATCGGGAAGGTGCCGATGATCGTTTCGACTCTGTCGACAGCGATCGGCCTGCTCTTGCTGTTCCTCTTCCGCGGTGAGATTCGGCTGAAGCAGCGGGGGAGTCGCACCCGGAAAGAACTGACTGACGTATTTGCCGTCCCCCGATTGAAACTGGAACGGACGATTCGAGCTGCTTATGTAGAACTCTTCGTCTCCTGAAAATGAGATAGCGGTCGTGCGGTCGTCGATTGGATTGGATCACGAATCGAATGACAAACGCAGGCCTCACAGCATCTAGTCTAAACTTTATTTCAGGGGAAATAGAGACAAAATAGGGTATATGGCCAATAATAAAATATGTAATCATCTTTCAACGTATCATACGTTTCAAACGTATACCTGTTATACAAATAGGTCTAATAATAAAAACAACTTAGTTTCTGCTAAGTTTTGATCTTTTTAGGCTTTTTTTTTGTATAATATATAAACTTTTTTTTCCTATACTTTCTTTCTACAGTTATCAGCTCGTACGTTGTCTGGGTATCCTTTCATCCTCGTTCAAATTATTTAAAGTAGGGTGCTTTTAGGGATATTTTACAATGGTAGGGTACTTTTAGGGTACGGTGCTAAAATAGAGAACTTTTAGGATGAATAAGGACACGCTGTGACTTACCGGCGTGATCGGTTTCATCGTAGCTCACAGGATACAGATCCAGTTTTCGTTCGTCCATCATCTCTTCCCAATCTGTAACAACGCGATCGCTGCTCGAGTAACGTAAATTTATAGACGCGCGCAGGGACTTTCGAAGGGCGGCGGAAAACTCACCGGAGTAAGACGTCGGTTCCCACACCGTCGCGCTCTGCCCCTGATTATCGACGGGTAGAATCTCCTTTGGGTATTCGTACACGCAATGATAGCGTTGCTTTTTAAACCACACGCTCTTCTTTTGATCCTATACAAATCATACTTTCTGAACCTACTTCATCCTAAGATACGCACATGCAAGCAAAATAGAACGGAGCAGTCGTCAATAAACGCGCGATACGAGTGCCGTGTGACGCTAGAACGGTACAGATGATTGAACACCTACCAAATCGTCCTAGCAGCGAAATTCAATCGAGAAAAGGCTCGTCAATGTTCGTCGCAATTGTTGATTTCGAAAAAAGAGGCGCGTGTCTGCAATGAAACCTACCCCGGCTTTTTGTATCTTATCGGGTGACCGTAGCGCGGATCTGTGAGGTGCCAGCGTCGCGTCCCAAGCGGACGGCGTGAACTCTTCCTCCTCGTCCTCGTCTTCAGCCTCTTCCTCCAAATCGGCCTCGTTCTCCGCTTCCGGCAGTCGATCCGTCGCACGATCGCTCGCCATATTGTCGGCATCCGATTCGTCGTACCGCTGCAAATGGGCGTAAGTGATAACAGGCTTCACAGGTCTATTTATTTCATTTTAGAGGAAATAGGGGAAATTGAGCAAAAAAAAGGAGACACTCTTTTGAATGAAAAATATCTACCAGAATTTAGAAACGTGCAGTGGTTTTAAAAGATAATAATTGTGTTAAGATATACAATGAAACACCAATATTTATGAAGCGAATGAAGGACTTTTTTTGTAACTTAAACATTTACGTCTCAATCAAGTAACGTAAATCCGAGTATCGCGATCCGATTTAAGGAAATACAGAGCCGGAAGCGGCCTGACAGTTCTAAATAAGTGACGGTTAAGTGACTGAAAAGTGACAAAAAAATGCTCACAAGTGGAGCACAAAGTAAATCTTTTTAAAATTATTGCTAATATCTTCATTGCTACAGTATTATTATTATCATCCACATCATTAAATCACATTATTTTGATAAACTTCTTAATATCAGGATAAATAATGAAATGGCAAATATTATTTAAATAAAAAGAACAAATTATTTAAATAAAAGCAGGACGCATAACTACATTCTTGATTTTTTAGAAAAACATTCTGAAATCAAATGGAATTTTTTTTCCAACTGATTTTGCGACTTTTCCATTTCACATAATATATCTTTTAGTACTTCCTTCTCTGTAATGTATTCATATTTTCTAACATAGTCTGCGCTAGTGCCTCTTCTTTCAAATCCTTATTTTTAATCACGTTTTCTTTTTTTTTTCCTTCTCAATCTTTTTTTCGTTTCCTTCTTCAATTTTCTTTCTCTCCTTTTCTGCCCTTTTCCTCTCAGCATCATGTTTTCTTTTCCTCTCAACTTCTAAATATTCCTGATATTTATTGCAAGAAGCATTCGTCATTGGTACAAGATTATCCTTCTGATTGTATATTTTCATAACACTTTTAAGAATGAGAATAGCATTGAGTGTTCTCTCTGATAATGATACACGTAGAAACAATCACGTACCATCAAACTGATAAGTATTTGATAGATTTTAGGAAGCACTGAATATAATCAACAGCGGTATGAACAATTTTCTAGATGGCTCAGATGAATAATTGAAAAAAGTAATCCGCTATCACATTCCTAGAAATAGGAATCTAGTTTCTGGTAGGAAATATTAATTCAACTAAGCTTTTACGTTTTAAACGAAATATTGATGGCGATAGATAAAATAGATATTATAGTATCATTTTATAAAAAAAAAGAAAAGAAAGAAAAAAGAAATTAACATATTTGATTCTTTCCACGTGACTGTAAACGATGAAAAGATAAACTGTACTGAGAAGTTGAATAACAGGTGGTTTTAGAGAAAAAATATTGAATTATAGAAGAAAAAGGGGAAAATTGCGAGTTTTTTTAAGGTGAAAAAGAGCAAACCTAAAGAAATAGAGGAATAAAGGGGACACACTATGAAGCCTGTGATAAATAACGTCGAAAGCAAAGCAAACTCGACAACGGAGCGACGTCTACGCACCTTCCAAACGAATTCGCCGGAGCTCGAACTGTTCCCCTCTTCATCTTCTTCGTCCTCGTCCTCGTCGTCCTCTTCCTCCTCCTCCCCGTCGTCCTGACTGTCCCAATCTCTGTCGGTCGTGAAGCTCGTCGACATCAGGTCGTCTTGCGAAGGTAGAGGCAGGGGAAACGGAGGCGGAAGCTGCTGCCACTTGAGCTCGTCTTCGGGACTCGGAAGTGGAGCTCCGCCGCTTCCGGAGATGAGATGAGGCTGGTTCCTTTCCAGCGAAATCCGCGCCAAGGAGGAGTTACTCATATTGTAGTCGAGATTCTCATCGTCGGACGTATCGCCGTTCGACGTGTCCCTTTCGTCGTCCGGCGCGGAGGCCCGCTGCTCTCCGCTGCCCTCCAGCAGCACCGCCCTGTTCGTCTTGGTGTCCACGAGGAGCACATCTTCCGACGGAATCGATTCCTTGGAGGCGAGCGACACGTCGTGCGAGTCGTCCCTCGACATCAGCGACTCGGAAGTCGCCGCGCTCTCGCGTTCCTCCAGGATGGGACTGAGCGGCGTGCCGTAAACGTTGTACCTGATCGATATATCCACAACGCCACTTCCACTCGCGGAAGAGTCTTCGCTGTCCTCGTCGTCCCATCCCTTGCTTCCTTCTGCGTCTTCGATCGCGGAAGACTCGACGTCGTCCTGCGGCTCGGGAACTTCCACGACGGACATTTGCGCCTGCGGCAATTTCTCCTTCAATTCGTTTCGAATAGCGGCGACGAACTCTTCCTCGATGCCAAACGAGATGTACGAGTTATCGCTCTGCAAGCTCACCGTGGAGCTGTCCTCGTCTTCGTTCTCGTACCTGATATCTTCCAACGATCGCGCGACGCTCGCATCTTCGCCGTCGGCTTGCCGAGTCGTACTCTTGAGATCCACGTTAACATCGCTTTCCTCTTCGTCGCGCGGTGACAATTGCCTTCGAGCTGCAAACGTATCGACCTCCGAATAAGAATCGTCGCCGATGAGATCTCTTTCCTCGATACGAGAACTGATATCCTTCGTTTCTTCACGATTCTGACCCTCGCTCGTCTTCTCTTCCTCGCCTTTGAGTGTCGAGTTCGACTCTGAGCAGTCCTTCATCTCTTCCGCTAGGTTTAAGTCGTTGTTATTCAGGTGGGACGACTCCGGAGAAGCCGCGCGTTCCTTCGAACTGCAGATCTCTTCTTCCACGTTTTCATCCTCCATTCCCAGCGCTAATCTCTCAGTTTCCGTCGGGGATTCGTAATACTCTGCGTCCAGGATAGCATCCAGCTCGGAGAGTACACGCAGCTGTTCCTCCTCCGCGGATATCGACTCCGAAATCGAGAAGGGAATGACGCGGATCGGCGAGGAGGAGGCGAGCGATGGAAGGGGCGGAGGTGGCGGCGGCGGTGGACTCTCCTCTTCCTCGCAGGATTCCTTGTCCCGAAAACCGGAGTCCGAGCTGCGCTCGTCGTCGGGCGTGGACAAACGCTTGTGGTACTCCTCCTCCGCCTCGGTGGACAGCCGCTTCGCCTCCGCTTCCAGCTCTTCGGCTATCGAGAAGTCGTCCTCGGCGTTGCCCACGGAATAGTCGTCGCGGGACTTGGGCGTGTCGGGTGCCGAAGTCGTGGTCACCACCAATTCGGGGGTCACTTCCTCCGCGTCTTCCGGAAAGGCGGACGAATCGCCCGAGAAGCCAGGTACTTTGTTATCGAGGACCGAGTCTAGCGCGTGATTCCAGCGAACCACGTCGATCGGATCGCCTTCGTCAATTATCGGATTATCGGAGAAACGAGGAACTTCCTTCTCCACCGAAGTCTCTATCACCGAGGCCTTCGCGATCGGAGATTCGAGAGCCTCCGCGGAACTCCGACGGGAGGATTCGCTTTCGGGCACGTATCTGAGAACGGCGAGTTCGGGGTCGCCTTTCGGCAGGAGCCGCAGCACGTGTTCCTCGGGACGACCGACGCTCTTGCTCGGGCCAAGCCCGTCGCGATCGGCGTCGCGTTCCTCGATTTTAGGCTCGAAGGACAGCCTCAAAATAGGCATTCGTTCCTGATCCGTAGTCAGCGTCAAAAGCTTAGGCCTTTCGATGCAGCTATCGGGGACTTTGATACCGCGGATGATGCTACTGCTCTGCAGAGGATCCCGCAGCTTCCTCAAAGCCTCGTCGAACTCGTCGGCGAGCACGGCGCTCCTCAGGTCGCCGTCGCTTCCCGTGGCGGATATTCGTTTCTTGGCGGACTTCTCCGAGATCGGCCCCCCCATGGACCACTCGGCGTCGGAGTCCGAGTCGATGTGCACCAGGACCATCAGATCAGCGACGGACTTGGACTTCTGTCTCACCTTCTCCGTGTACGCGCCTCGCTCGACCCTCCCGCGCCAGCTCTCCTCCTCCGTCTCGGAGCCCGACTCCTGCAGCGACGCACCGGCCTTGGAGCCGGGGATGTTTTTCACGAGCTCGCCCGGGCCCAGGCGAAAGGAGGCCCTCGGCGTCGCGGGCGCCTTCCCGTCTTCGATGTTCGGCCAGTAGTCCGAGTCGACGCTTCCGCGCAGGTCCTGCAGACTGGCGCTTCTCGTGTAGTTGGAGGCGTTCGGCCGTAGGTTCTCCCAGCGTCTCTCGAAGTCCTCCACTTCCGCCTGGTCCTCCGTGAGAACGCGCTGCACCTCGTCCAAGGCGGGTCTCTTCGCGGGGTTCAGGTTCCAGCACGAGCTCATCACGCGGCGCACGCTGGACGGGCAGTTGCTCGGTGAGCGCAGCAGCAATTCCGAGCCGGCCTGCTCGGAGCCCGACTTGAAGGCCATCTCGATGACCTGCTCGTCGCCCAGAGCATCGTAGGGTCTCTCGCCCCACGTGGCGATCTCCCAGAGCAGGACCGCGTAACTCCACAGATTGGCCGACGACGTTATCTCCCGGGTTTCGATGGTGGTCTCGGTGCACGCGAGGCTCTCCGGCGCCGACCACCTGATGGGCAACGCCCTGTCGCCGACTATGTAGTAGTCGTCCGGATACTTATCCACGCCAGTCCCGTAATCACCGAGTTTGGCCGAGAGATCGGACGCCACGAGGCAGTTTCTCGCGGCCAGGTCGGTGTGCGCGAAGCCGTGCGCGTGCATGTGTCGCAGGCCAGCGGCGATCTCCACGGCCATCCGCCTGGGCACGTGCTCCCTCGCGAGTGCCTCCCGCGAAAGTGCGTCGCGATTCGACCGTAGGAATCCCTTGAGGTCGCCGGGTGGGCAGGACTCGAAGAGCAGCAAGTACGGGTCCGTTTCCAGGCAGAAGCCGAGCAGGGCCAGGACGTTGCGGTGCTGGAGCTTGAGGTAAGGCGTGGCCTCGCCGAGGAACCACGCCTTCTCGCGGATGGTCGCTTCTTCGGTGAGAATCCTCACGACCACGCCGCCGCTCTTCGAGGACGCGCGGGCGCCCTCGAAGTCCGTTCTGCCCTCGACCACCTTCCCGAACCAACCGCGCCCGATTTCGCGCAGATACTTCAGATTCTCCCTGGGTACCTGACGATCGGTAGCGCCGAACCACTCGCAGCAGGGCTCCTGCAGCATGAATCTGTCCGGGTCGTACTCCTCCTTGATGGACGACGACAGCGGCGGCGGCGGCTTCGGCTTGACCGGCGGCTTCGCATCCTGCACGATGCGATCCACGGGGAGCGGCTCGAAGTGAACGCGATCGGCCGGCCGCGCGGCGCAGGAGAGCTCCAGCTCCAGGCCGCCCAGGTTGTTCTCGACCGACGAGTCGTGTCCGGCCGTGCTGCCATCCTTGAATTCCTAGAACAACGACGGGTTCCGCGTTATTACAGGGGGAAGGGATAGACTCGATGTGTTACGTAGATGGACGATCGCTAATTGTCTAAACACTGGCTACCGAATACTTGCAAAATTACCGGATCGTGTTTGTCTCCGCCCTCCTACAATTAAAAGAAAATACTTATATGTATATAAGAATTTTCAGTCCCCCATCGAAGATGCCAAGGCGAAGCCACGATTTTAGCGATGCTCGAGTTATACATGCGCGTGTTTACATCGAGACGCAGGGCATTGCGCGTAAATCAGGGAAGGGATGAGGACGGATGCAGAGACGAGGAAGGAACGAGATGCAGCGAATATACGACCCGGTGATATAGGGTAAAGGTGGAATAGATGCCCATCCCCATTTATTTCGAATGTTAGTATGATTGAGACGATGAGGTACTTCTGTTACATCAGTCAACATATTCATGAACGTATTCATGAACATAGACATGAAAAATCAACCCATCAATTGAGTCATTCGCTGCAATAACAACTTGAGTCGAGTTAAGCTTTTGTGATAGATTTATTAATTTCCACGTCCAGCGTCATATCAACTACATGCAGTATAAGTTCCAAGGTTTCCAGTTCATTCTGACGACTATTTAACTTATACTGTATATAATTGATATGACGCTGAACGTAAAAATCGATAAAACTATAACAAAAACTTAAGTCGACTTAAATTATTGTTGCAGCTAACGACTCAATTGTAGTAATTGGATATTTATAACAGTTTCAAGTGTAGAACATAACTCATTATTAATTTCAGGAGAAACTGCCTCCGTTAAAATAACATCTGTAGGATATTTCACGAATAAATTCGACGTGGAAGTAATTTTTGAGGATCAATAGAGTTAACTGATGAAAGAATGATAACTGCTATCAGATTTTAATCTTGCATGTGTGTGTTGGTATAATCATCGGTGAAACAACTATCCTGCTATTAGTCTTTCATTGGAGATGCCTCCATTTTATTAATGATCTACTGTACTGATATTCTTGCAGTCACGGAAGATAATATACAGTGATGAATCTACAGATTATTACTTGCTTTTTTATTATTATCTACTTTCCGTGGGAAATAATATAGAAAACGACTTTTTCCTAGATTTGGTAGTGATTGTTGAGAGAACAAGAAAGAAATAGTGAAAGGAATGGCGAAGTCGTCAGAACCGATGGGACAAGTATACATAGTTCTGCAATGAATCTTCAACTACTTCTACTTATCTATGCATTGAGATATAATAATTGTACTTTCTTTATTCTTGTATTTTAGAATACTAGTGGACCCGTGCGGAAATTCTGCAGACGACAGAAGATTGGAAACGTAAATGCAAGATATGGAATGATTGTAGATTATGCGTTATCTTTGCGAATAAAATACGATTCAGCGTTAAAATTTAATAGCGAGGAAAAGTCGTCATGTTAGCTGTTTCTTATCGACGCGTTCAAGGAAAATATTGTAAGGCCAAAAGTCAATTTTTACTTTTGATTTTTAAACATATAACACAATATGCAATTATAAATTAACAATTCGTAAAAAGCGGAGAACTTAATCTTTAAACCGGTACCTCAGTTATCGTTTCTTTGTATCGTATCAAGGGAAAAAAGGGTTTCTCACGAAAAATCCCCTTCTAGAAATAATCTAAGCTGAAGCTCATTACATGAAATTTGAACAGTAGTTTTTTTGTGATGTAAACACCCTTTAAGAAAGGATTTTACGAAATTCTTCCCCCAAGGTGGTAAAATAGAGGATGTAAGATTTATTTCGAAATCCACACGGACAAAGTCGCAATCGGAAAGCCAGTATATGATATGTGAGATATCAGATATATTCATCATGAAATTTATCTTTCTTACGTTCAAAATGAATTCTTCATTTTATCAGAAACCCAGGGCATCTATCCTCCAAAATGTCGAAAATGGAAATTCTTATTTCTTTGGATACCTTGGGTTATTTAATCCAGATTATATTTTTTTATTTTAGAAATTGCAACGTTCTAGTAAATAGACCATATACTATTCCCTGATTTTTTCCTATATTTTGGTTAATATTAGGAGTTTTGTATAATCCAATCGACAAAGCTAAGAAAGTAATGTTTATGGTAGAGACCTTAATCACGGTGCCTAGCAAAATGTAAAAAAGAAATTCTCTGACTTTTCCATCTTTTCCAGTCTGAAACAGCCAAATTTCCTTGACCGCTATGAGGATAGATCTACTATAAAAGTATTACATATCAATCATTTTTCTTTGAATGAACCATATAACTATAATATTCATAAAATGGATTATAACTGAGAAATAAACATTAAAATAATTTAAACTTGTCAAATCATATTATTCAATGGCTTTTTTTAGAACATGAAAAATCTTAGAATCATACATACCACACATGGTGCTAAACTTATTTTCCAGGACAGAAACTTTGATCATTATCTCATTATTTATGAACCTATAGCCTAAATCGATATAAGATTTTGTTGTAGACAAAAATATAATCTTCAAAGAAGTATTTTACAAACGTGAGCCAAAAGCTCATAGATAATTTATTGATCATTTCAGGTTTCTTTCCTGGTGAATAAGTTTAGCATCATATGATATGGAAACCCTTTTTTCACATTTTTATATAAATTATTACAAATTTCAGTAGACTAGAAGTCAAGCTATTTAACAAATTTAAGTCTTTAGGTAAATATCAGAAAATTCTTTACTTTTCCTGACTTTTCTCTTTTCTACACAATTCCCTGACAATTCCAGGTCTTCCATAATTCCCTGACCGCTGGACACCTTGTTAATTTTAGTCAATGAGACATACGTAGACTATTACTAGAGATATCTGAAGCAGCAGTGCAAAATTCATTACGAAATGTATCAAAGGTGAAATTTCAAGAAATCAGCTCTAGTTTACTTATAATTTCTAGTAAAAATTTTAACGTCTTTGACTTTTCCCAGTTTTCCAGGTTTGTAGCCGCTCTGATATATCGATACCTTACTTTGAAAACCTCGTAAGTGCAATTTTTGACAAAAATACCATTTAATAGATTCATTCCAAAACTATTCAGATTTCAAAGCTTAACGCAGTAAGCTATAAATGGCATTTTTGTCAAAAATTGCACTTACGAGGTTTTCAAAGTAAGGTATCGATATTCACATTCTAACGACAATGAATATTGCTATACAATTTGTATTCCTCAAAGAGGCATCTATCCCATCTTCGCCCTATATAAAATGCCAAAGCTACCGAAGGGAAACATCGTTCCCATCGCGATAGTTCCACACGATTCGTAGCAGGATCTCAACGAGACATACATACGTCGCGCCGCAACATTTTTATTACCTGGAATCCTTTAGGCCTGCGGGGTCTTCGACAGCACAAGCAGCCGACCAATGTAAGCGCGGTGACGGTAACGCCGAGCAGTCCGACCGTGTACCTCTCCCAGTGCAACGGCCACGACGACAGAGCCTCGGAGGAGTCGTCTGCGAGGAAAGCGCACATTTAGCCGCGACGCTCGCGTCTATTTCACTTAGCGAATCGGAGTGGGCGTACCCGATAAACGTGGGAAGGAGACGGGATGCGCGGCGAGAGTCGGAAGACTCTCCCAGACAATCCAGCAGATCCACCAGAAGTTCCGCATGTCTCTCCGGTGCTCCCAGGTCAGCGCACCGCGAGCGTCATCCTCGGCGCCTCCCCGGGCACGGCCTCGAGTCGTTGGGCCCCTCGGCGCAGCGGCTCCTACGCGACACGCTCCAGTTTCGCGACACACATTTCACGCGATTTCTTCTCCGCGGATTTTTCCAATCTGGGCCATTCCTCGCGGCCGCGCGAGTGGGCAGGTCGTCGTGCGGTCTCACGATCGCGGAGAATCGCGGCGACGCGGACGAGTCTGAGGCCCTTTCCTCGCGGGAGGACCGCTCGGATCGCGCATGATACGTATCGGCGCAACGGACACGACGGAACGCTCGCGGCAGGAAGACAACAGTCGCCGTCCGCCTGTTCCGGGTAGGCGTGTGGAAATCGCTTATTCGCTCGCCGAACCTCTCATCGTTTTTCTCCTCCTTCTTTGCTGTCCATCTGGCGGCGCGAGTCGGGTACTGGAAACTCGTCCGAACTAACATGTTTCGCCGTGGGGGGGCACTGCTAGTTTCATCCCTTTGGGCGGTGATTTTAAAGTGAAATATTTTAAAATGTAGGTAAGTCTAGGTAGAAAAAGGTAATGATATTAATATAAGGAAGACCTTTGAGATTAGATTTTGTTTATCTTAAAGAGAATGAAAGGTCTAATTCGATATTAAAATAGGTATCGTAATCATTCCACAATCCGGTGTATTTCATACATTTATGATTTGATAATGAAGTGTTTAGAAAAATATGGTCATGTGCACATGATTAATTTTAAGAAAGAAGTAATAGAAGTGTTGTATAAATTTATATATTAATATATTAATACAACTTGTATTAATTGTGAAATACATAGGTTAGACATTATTAGTAATTTTCTAAATATTGTTATTACTTGCATATTTTTAAGTATACCTACTGATGATAAGGAGAAAAATGTTGTAAACAAGTCCAGATCCAAATATGAAAAAATTTTACATCTATAAATACTTCATTTTTTGTTATCCCTAATACCTAATAAAATAAAATTGTATTATTTAGTACATTTGAAAAATACCGCAGTTAAGCTTTGGCTTACCGCGTAGGAGGCCGCTACTATATATTTTGTTCCCGGTTGGCATGTTTTGATCAGTCTTTTTGTTTGTTAATATTCGAGAAGCAATGATCGCCAAATTATCAGTGAATCCGTCACCCTTTTCCTTGAAGCAGTTGGGAGACATTGTTGCATTTGCAACGTTGGAGACTTAAAACCAAACCTGTGTGTGTGTGACTTTAAAGTCGCACTAAAATTCATCAGTATGTTAAATAATGCGACCAAGGTAGGATGTAGAAAATGGTCGGCGGATGAAGTGTTAGCAATAACTGATTTGTGGCTCAGTTAAAAAATGTGGCGCAAGGTCACTTGCTTTAGTTGCATCGTCAAGAGGCCGGGTGAAAAACCGCACAGGCTCTGCAAACTTTGTTCGATTCGTGTTTTATATAAATCTCTGTCGAAGAAGTCCGATCAATATGTACGAGGTCGAACATCATTTCCAAGATCTCTTCAACAAGTCGTTCAAGGGTGTTTCGGTCTTGAAGAAGGCCATGCATACGATATAGGTATAGTGTGCATGGCCTTCTTCAAGTCCGAAACACCCTTAAGCAGCAATAGACTTATTCGTCGTATGTGTTGACGAAAACTATGCTTTATATGGACTTCATACATGACATCAATGTCGCATCGATTATGAAACTTGTACGGTAAGCTCTTCATCAAAGTAACGGTCCCCTAAATTTTCCAAAGGCGATCTCGAATAATGTTTTCAAGCTTTCTCTAGATTCTCAACAATATTATCTGTCGAGAAATAAAGATCCGCACTCAGTTTGGCTCTAGCCTAACGTAACATTAGTATTTCAACAGGTTGTAATTGTAGTCCACCATCTCCTTAAACTGAATGATCTTTATGCGTTTAATGTGCAAAATAATTGTGATCAAAGTATTTAAGTAATTTTCTATTGTAGATACAACACGTAGTTTGAGAATTCTAATACATTCTTTATATTATTGAGAGACTTGATACCTCAATTACCGGGATTAAGCTTACAATGTCTAACGAGCATTGTACACGCTACTGCGTACATCCAACTGTACAATGACCCGCCTGTAGACCAAATGATAAAAAGGTTAATACTACTATAGTTCCATTCCTGTTGAATTGTCGATATGTACACCTCAAAGATTTCCGTGCATTTTTCACAATAAATATGTAGGAGTATGCAATGATTTTTCTATTTCCACGGTATTTCATATGTCTCTTAATATAGTCTTGTTTTATAGAAACTGGCATATTCGCCGGCATGAAAGTTTACCGGTGAGATTAATATTTTGAATGTCGTACAAATGTAATACCTATGATCTCTAAATATCAATTTAGATTTCAGATATCAGTGCAGCATCGGAAGAATTTCAACAAGTACATGGAAACGAAACAATATTTAAAATTCATTTTATTCAATTAAAATTTTTATACGAGCAAGCATTTCAGGACTAGTTTGGTTGCTCGTGCTATTCAGAAGTACGTTTTATAGGTACTCTCTTTCAATGAGAAGTGCACATTTATTTTGCTAAATAATTGAAGAGTCACATTTACACACAGATTTAACATTGTCTAGGGACAAGTTAGATGATTAACTTTGCATATATAATACATATGTACATAAAATCGCCTTTTTGACACTGACGTGTTCACGTTTACGAGACGTCATTTTCGCATCAAGATAAGCAGGAAACTCTTCATTGATAAATCTTCAATAGATTCCACTTCCCCTTAGATAATACTTTCAATTTCTGTTTTCTTTGAAATGATTCAGACATAAATGCAATTGCCTAGTGTTTTTACAACGCTAGTGTGAAAATGCTGAGGAAGAAATGATTGTGCGTTCAGTTCCTTTCCATTTTATTTCATCAGTTCTATATTGAATTTCTTTACTGTTCAGATATGAAAAAGAGAAGAAATATGCTATATACATCAGTCGATTCGTTAATCGATCAAAACTTTGGTCATTAACTTTTTCGAATATTCGTAAGCCACGAATAGCGTCGCAGTTGCGGGTATTGTCCTTATTAAAGTAGGTTTCAAGCCATTGTACAAAGCTCCGACACCTTCCGTCCTAATTATATCCTTCGTAATCGCCAAAGCCGGACTTCTCAAATCCTGCACCTGGCGTAAATATCGTGAGAACAAGTGATATCCATTGCAAATATTTTGCACGCCGTACACATGGCGAGATTAAACAACTTACTTGAATTCTACTTTTTACTACGTCTGCCGGAAATATCACGAGCCATAACACAATTCCACCTACGGCACCAGCTACCATAGTTCTTTGCCAACCGATGTCTCCCTTATCCTGACCCGGTTTCGCAAGAAGTAGCCTCGTTGCTTCGTAACCGCCGAAGAAGAAAAAATACCCAGGCATTTCCCTAGCAATTGTGGACGTTAAGCCCCTGAATAAACCGCTAATCCCTTCTCGATGCAAGATCTGCCGCGTCAATCGCCAAGGGCCTATTAAATGCTGAAAAATCGTGAGTGCTTCGCTCTTGCGTTTAAATGTTCAATTATTATAAACTTATTACGGGATTATCGTATACTTACTACGGAACCCCCTGGACCCGCCCTTTGTACTTGAACTTCTCTCATAGCTTGCAATTGACACTTTATTAGTTCAGTAGGACACAGCGTTAAGGAAGAAAAGAAAGCGGCAAAGAATCCCGCCCAGGCGTTCCCTAGTGTGCTCATATCCTCTACCCTCTTAAGACCTATTAAGTATTTTGTGCAATGATCGAATCAAATCGTTTCGCGATTTAAAACTAAGGGTTATAGCCCTTTTATATCAAATTCGAAAGCGTGGTCATACCTGACAACGAAGCAATGGCCTTCTGGCAAACCCCGTAAGCCGCGAATAGAACGGAGTTTTCGGCGACGTTCGCCACTATCGCGGGAACGGTCCCCGCATATAATCCTCTAGTTATTCCATCCGTCCTCAACGTTTTCATAAAACAATCAATCATGCCTTTGTACAATGATGGGAAGGTTTGCATCTTAACTTTTACAGTGTCCAAAGGTTGACCGACGAAAACGAGGGCTATTCCACCTGGAATAAGGTAACTAAGTATAGGAATAAAGTTAAGGAATAAGATCAAAATACATTTTGAGATAAATTTAATTCTACAATTTTCGATAAACGAAGATAAAGTGAATTTTGCCAATAAGCGCTTCATAATTAATTCAAAAGCATATCTGTATCGACCAAGCCTGATAAATGATGTCATACACTCAATAACTCCCATGAACTTTCAACTCACGGTCGATTTCAAAACGTCACACGACGAAGTGCTCTGTACTTGTATCGGTATTGAATTTAAATTTGCAATCTGAGCGCCAAATCGGAACCATACGTAGCGGCGATGCACGAAGTTTCATCAGTGAAAAATAAAAAATTACCGATTGATCCAGCGGTGAAGTCGATTACTCCGGCCTTGAGACTCTTCAATTGCTCCCCGTTGCCGTCCATAGTTTCCAGTGTCATTTTCGTACGCGGTATTTACGATAAAATTAACGAAATCGCGAAGAGGTTATGACAGACTCCAATTGTAACGTCATGTGACTCTGACACCCGCGAGCTCGAAATAATGCGCACGCGCGTGCACATCCTACGCGATCTATGCATCTTGATTTCAATTAATTTTATAAGTTAATGTGTACTTGGGATTTTCTACAGTCACGCGGAACGGCGTTATTACTACAAGAACTAATAGGAGGCGGCTTTTCCTTCTTGTTTCTTATCAAATGTAAACTATTTTACTGTGTGTTGGGTAGATTGATAAGATAACTCAGGGACGTCTCGCTCAAAAATGCCAGGGTGCTTCTGAGGGCTACTGGCAGTTACACATTCTTTAACCAAATTTCTAAACTTCACGTTCGAAATATTCTATCGCACGTAGAGTATTTATTCTATCATGATCACATTAATTAAAATATGTATGAATTATAGCAACCAAGCTTGTGGTTCTAATATCGTGTAAATTTTGTCAGAGAGATAGATTTTCTTGTAGAAAGAAGAGCCTGAGAATTGCAGACGATTATTTATAAATAACAGATCATCGATGTGTTAAAAGAATTGAAGAAAAGTCCGAATGCAGTAATCTTATTTTATTATTTTCTTGCAGTACGATGGTAATGGCATACTGCATGGTAATGCCCGTGATACATCACTCTCGGTATTTCTTTTTTCTAGATTAAAAAAATCTAGTATCACGGAAGAGGTAATGCATTAAAAAACCTAAAACCAGCTCGAGTAAACTTTTTTTCCAGCTTCACAATAATGGCATTACCATCGTACTGCAAGAAAATAATAAAATAAGATAGGCTGCATTCCGACTTTTCTTCAATTCTTTCAACACATCGATGATACGTTATTTATAAATAATCGTCTACAATTCTCATGCTCTTCTTTCTACAAGAAAATCTATCTCTCTGACAAAATTTATACGATATTCCAACGTTGAACTTCGTACTATTTATATACCTACTCCCTTACGCGCGGGGGTAAGTAAATAAAAATGTATCTTAAATCTCCGAAAGTTCTTCACCGATTGCTTTAAAATTTTGATACAACGTTGCTTTCGAACACGCGCGTTCTTTTTTTATACCTATTCGCGGACGAAGTCGTGAGGGGAAAGCTAGGTGTCAATCCTGTGACAGGTAAAAACATGCTTTTAAACAATTTCTATATCTGCACAGACAATGGAACAACAACAAAAAATGATCGCGTACAGCTATATCAGTAAAATCGTTTGACCATTGTCCAAAATATATCGAGCAGCACACATTTTATCAATGTCTGCTACATGTAGGTACCTACCGACAGCTAAATTTTCGCTTTGTCGTATTTCCCGATCGGTCATCTATTGGAATTCGTCAATGCTCCCCTTTACAAAGCCGACTTAGAATTCGAAATATGTATAGCGGTATCTATTAGCGTGGCACTGCAGTAAATAGCTCATTCTAACCTTACCTGTCCCGTAATTAACCTTTCGGGAAAGATGCGGGACTACGAACGCATTCGCAACCCACGTTCGCCGAAACATACCGCCCGCCTCGCCGTTACGACCGATGTAGAGATTAGATCTAGATTAGCGCGTTACTTAGTTTGTGATGATAGTGAGCGGTAAGAAATGACGTAGAAGTCCCTTTACGACGGAACACATATTAACACAAACTTAAGTCACTTGATACATTTTGTAAATCGGTCACAATGGCGAAGCGGTATGTTTTGGCGAATTTGGACTGTTAATGATGGAGGTATATGAGATTTTTTGGTGCTTCATTAGAACATCAAAATGAAGGTCTCTGACTATACACCTTTCCCAGAAATCAATTATCGGACGGATCTCGACGTGAGCCGTCTCACGCAGTTAAACTCAATGCCTGGCTTATTAAGGTACGAAGGAATTTATTTACCGTTCGAGGTACAGCAACGGTACCTTCGCCCTTTGGACACAGACTCAGACAGTCCCCAACGTCATCGGCTGTTCCACCAACCTTCCTCCTGATAGCCAATCAGGTAGCGTCGTCCACGCTATCCCCTCCCTCGACTAAATGTCGCTACGTTCCGAACTACATAAGACGGAGCCAGAGGCTCCCGGACGCCAGTTATCATCAGTCATCAACGCGTTGTGTATTTCTAGTGGACTTTATTTCTGCTTCGCGAATCGGTGCATGTGTGACACGAGGTACGGTTGTGGTAAAAGTTTCGTCGTAAAACTTGACAATTAACACGTTCAATTTGATCCAACGCGCGATTCTTCGTCGGTGCCAAAGAGATGGCTAAAAGAAAACCAGAAACGGAAGTTCCAGCGCAGGAGAGTTTACTATCGATACGGCCTCTTGGAGCGGGGCAGGAGGTAGGGAGGTCCTGCATCATATTGGAGTTCCACGGCAAAAAAATCATGTTAGACTGCGGCATTCATCCCGGTTTGTCCGGTATGGATGCACTTCAGTTTGTCGATTTGGTGGAGGCCGACGAAATAGATCTCTTGCTGATTTCGCATTTCCACCTCGATCAATGCGGCGCGCTACCCTGGTTCTTGCAAAAGACCAGCTTCAAGGGACGTTGTTTCATGACGCACGCTACAAAAGCAATCTATCGTTGGCTCTTGTCTGATTACATCAGAGTCAGTAACATCGCTACCGAGCAGATGTTGTACACGGAATCGGATCTGGAAACTAGCATGGACAAAATCGAAACTATCAATTTTCACGAAGAGAAGGACGTGTTCGGCATTAAATTTTGGGCGTACAACGCTGGACACGTTTTGGGCGCCGCTATGTTCATGATAGAAATAGCCGGCGTAAAGATATTGTACACCGGAGACTTCAGTCGCCAAGAGCACAGACATCTGATGGCTGCAGAAATACCCAACGTACATCCGGATGTTCTCATCACCGAATCCACTTACGGCACTAACATCCATGAGAAACGCGAGGATCGCGAGGGGAGGTTCACCAACTTGGTTCACGAGATCGTGAACAGGGGGGGCAGATGCTTGATTCCAGTATTCGCATTGGGTCGAGCGCAGGAATTGCTGCTGATTCTGGACGAATACTGGAGCCAGCATCCCGAACTGCAGGAAATACCGATCTATTTCGCATCTTCGCTTGCTAAAAAGTGCATGGCGGTATATCAGACTTACGTGAATGCAATGAATGACAAGATTAAAAGGCAGATAGCCATTAACAATCCTTTCATCTTTAAACACATCTCCAATTTAAAGGGAATTGATCACTTCGAGGATATAGGACCCTGCGTGGTGATGGCCTCGCCCGGTATGATGCAGAGCGGTTTGTCGAGGGAGCTCTTCGAATCTTGGTGCACGGATTACAAAAACGGAGTAATAATCGCGGGTTACTGCGTGGAGGGGACCTTGGCCAAAACCATTCTCTCGGAACCACGAGAAATAACGACCATGTTGGGAACGAAATTGCCGCTGAAGATGTCGGTCGATTACATCTTGTTCTCCGCTCACGCGGACTATCAGCAGACCTCCGAATTCATAAGGATACTGAAGCCACTGCATGTGGTGCTGGTTCACGGCGAGCAAAACGAAATGGGAAGGCTGAAGGCCGCTCTGCAACGCGAGTACGAGGACGATCCAAACACCGCCATGGAGATCCACAATTCGAGGAATGCAGTAGCTGTGGAACTCTACTTCAGAGGGAGGACGACTGCCAAAGTGATGGGCACGCTGGCGATGGACCCGCCGAAGCCGGGACAGAAACTCTCCGGTGTTCTGGTGAAGAGGAACTTCAATTATTATATACTATCGCCGTGCGATTTATCCGAGTTCACGGATATGAGCACGAGTCAAGTCATTCAAAGGCTAAATGTGGACTTCTCGGCGCCCCTCTCGGTGCTCAAACACCTATTGATTCAAATAGATGGAAACCTGGAGGTGGTGGACGACAAGAAGTTGCGGGTATTCAAAAACGTAGACGTTACGATTGACGGCAAAATTGTGGTAATGGAATGGATCGCGACACCGGTCAACGACATGTACGCGGACTCTGTGCTGACCGCGTTGCGTCAAGCGGAGGTGATGGACGCGCCGCTCAAGATGCTACCAGCCCCGACCAAAATGGACCAAACTGGAAAATATTGAAGGGAGAGAAATTGTACGTCACAGTAGACGGCAAGAAGGCCCACATGGATCTTCTGAATCTTGAGGTGACCAGCAAAGATGACGAGACGTTTCAGCAAATCGTGCAAACTGCCGTGACCAAGTTGTACCAGTCATCGGAGCCACCCTGCAACACGATATGAACAAGTTTCAAATTATGAGGTGTGAGGACAATCATTTTATTCGCATTTCAAGTACGAGATTCATCACGACACTACCTTATCAATACGAGCGTCTTTATTGTATATTAAATTATTCCAGGCCTTACTTTTTTACCGCTCAACTTTGTATAATTATTATAAGACAAAAAATCATTATAATCAGTTAATATTGTATCTATCCATGTACAGAATAATGTTAAGAATAGTAATGAATTGATACGTATAATTAACAATTGCATAATTTATATAAATAAAAATGTAACGTCCTTATATGTATATACTAAACTATTATATTTTCCTCAATTAACGATATTTATCTGTAAAGTTTATTCAATTTTACGATAATAAAGCGTTTTACCATAGTAGATATTGCGCCGTGTTCTCGCTTCAGTCGATCTCGTGACACCCCGCCGGACGCTCGAACGTCGTGTGTCCTCCTCAGGAGGAGCGGAGGTGAAGAGCGACGCCTCTACGTAACCAGTCGTCCCGGTCTTCCCTGGGGCACGCGACGGGCAGCGCGCATATCAGGTCGGTCCTGCGAGAGTCCGTGTAAACCGGTATCTCGAGGTAGGCATCCTCGTCCTCGACTTTCGTATATTTTGCCCCTCGACGCTCGTCGTCAACTTTGTCCTTGGTTTGGTCAGACACGAAGGCCACCCGGCAATCCGGTGCCGCGGCGACGGGCGCCGCGTTGGCGTCCAACTCCTTCAGGCAGCCGTCCGCGATGGCTGCACCTGGAGGCGAAGAAAACGTGCCACACAAAATATACCAAAACGACGCTCGATCCACAGTTCAAGCTGAACTACAGTTCACCGCGTTTATACAACCGGCCCTTAGACTGACAGAAAACATTTTTTCTTGGTTCTTCGATGATTTTCTTTCTTGGTAAAGTCGCCTAAACACATACTCCTATTTATATCTGGTTGATATGATATCTCAACTTTGGAATGTCTGAAAGCAGAAATTCAAGTCGATTCTCTTGAAGTATAGAGTTCCCGCTATAGCCCGAACTAGGATTTTATACTTTTGATAAAAACAAAACAAATGGCAGACTTTTGAAATGTTTGACCTCATATTTTCAACTTGAATTGCTTATAATTTGTTTAAATATTAATAAATTATTATATGGTTAGTTCCGGCTATAGGCATTCTTGTGGTTGGATAGCTTTTCTTGAATCGTGTCAACGAGGTTTAAAAACGTTGTTTCGAGAAAAACGCGTTTGAAGTGTCACGTTCCGATGTAGCAGTATTCATAAGATTGATATAAATAAGACGCGGCAGCGACGAACAAGACCCCGTTGTGATAAGGTATAGGAAGCGGTACACAATGTCTCCGCTGTAGCGAGCTATCACGACAGTTAATGCCCGCGATTAAGAAGATAACCAAAACCAAACTCCGTATACAGCAAGCAGTCCCTGGAAATAAGTTATAGGTCAGTCACAACAAAGCGTACTCTTCTTTCTTAAAAATGAACGGGCCCAGCCCAGAGTAAATATTTCTAAGAAATAAACCGTATCACTCTGCACGCGTGCACGGATCTTTTTCCCTTAGAGGAGGGATAGGAATCGGCCCCCGTCTGTGGGAAATAAAAAGACCGGAATTTTTTTCTCCCTCAGGGCGTATTTTTGTTTCTTCCGTGCAACGCGCATTTTTGTTTCTTCCGTGCAACGCGCATTTTTGTTTCTTCCGTGCAGCGCGCATTTTTGTTTCTTCCGTGCGGCGCGCATTTTTGTTTCTTCCGTGCAGCGCACATTTTTGTTTCTTCCGTGCGGCGCATATTTTTGTTTCTTCCGTGCAGCGCGCATTTTTGTTTCTTCCGTGCAGCGCGCATTTTTGTTTCTTCCGTGCAGGGCACATTTTTGTTTCTTCCGTGCAGCGCGCATTTTTGTTTCTTCCGTGCGGCGCGTATTTTTGTTTCTTCCGTGCAGCGCGCATTTTCGTTTCTTCCGTGCAGAGCGCATTTTTGTTTCGTCAGTGCAGTCGAGTATTGTCACAACATCACGCTGTAGCTTCATCGAATAAAACGTGTAACAGAGTTTAGAGTCAGTGCTTCCTTATTCATCTCCGACCGAATCCTCCCAGTATGTCGATTCAACCGAGAAGGAAGACCACGGGAAAGGAAGAAAGAACGAAAGAAAGAGAGAAAGTGAGAGCTGCCTATCTTGAGACAACAAAAGGCTAAAGGTAATATTTATAATTTCTCTTTTCGATCTAAGGCGATAAATCGCAAAGTCCAAATTGAGTCCTAAAGTAGATAATTTCCCGTGTCAACCTTGATTTCCCCCTTTGCCCCGTAATCATCGTGAGGATCATCGTCCGAACAGCGTTAGTTTGGTGCAGTGCTTTCGTTTGAGTCAGTAAGCCCTTCGTTTTCTCTGTTCGACGATAATTAGTCGTCTGTCACCCCTCAGGAGACGTGACAGAAGTTTCTGTATGGAATAGAGTCTCACGAGATCCGCTGCTTCCTTGCTAATTATTGAGCACGTTCTCGAACCTTCCAGAGTAAATCACAATTTTTGCCGTATTTCTACATATATTGACTACAAGAATATGACGGTTTTGAAAAACCGAATTTTTGAAAACAATTTGAGGAGACTACCCCCTTATATAAATTGAGTACGAATGTAGTAGAACATTTATTTAATTTATATAGACTTTTGTTCGATGCGAATAAATTCCTGTTCATCTCAAATAAATTTTTCCACAAGGTTCGTATTCAACTAGACCTTTTCCCTGGCTATTCGTAATCGATTCTTGAATCCTTCCGGGTTTGCGATAGGTACTTATATCGAGGGTACTCACCCGAGACGAGGAGAGCCTTGATAGTCACCAAAGAGGACCCTGGTGACTTGTCGGTCCAGCTGGCGCGAAGCCGGAGGTCCTCCAAGGGCTGCCCCGATCTTCTCGCCGTGTGCTGCTTCAGCGCCGCCAGAAAAGCACGCGGTCTGGAGAACCACGACAGATTTACCTCGCGCGGAAATTGGAATCCGTCGCCGGACGATGAGCTCGGCGCCGCGTGAAGGGAGGAGTGGCGCGAGAGGAGTGCGTGGACGAATGGGAGCACCTCTCGGGGTCCGGTGGTCCATTCTTCCAGCCAATTTCCTGGAGTCTGGCGAACGAGAGACCGGTGTACGTGGCTTACATTCATCGTCTCCTTCAGCCTCGACGAATTAATCGAACCTTTGAATCTCGGAAAGCCGCGGACTCTTCCACTTCCGCCCTGACGAGAGCGAGCAGACGAGTCGTGGAGTCCCGCTCGTCGGTGAGGAAGCGATCGAGGGGATCGACATCGGGGTTCGTCGCACCCTCCTCCCTTGATTCCCTCTTCAACGATCCGCGGTCCCGACTCCTCGTCGCGCTCCTCTTTCGGTCCAACAAGTCGCGCAATTCCCCGTGCACCGTGATCCCGCCATTTCCACCCGCCTCGACGACCTCGCCAGGTGTCGCTCTTCTGAATACGACGGCCTTGAGGAGAATCAAAGCGGCCTCCGCGGCAGCCCTCTCCCAGGCTCTGTGCGCGTTAGCCGGAAGTCCGAAGTAGTCGCGCGGTGAATCCACGTCAGCGAGACGCTCGATGGCTTTATAAACATCACCGTTGGAAGCTTCACGGACGTTCAAAATCGCTCCCAAGTTCCGGCGCCCGTCGAAAACGTCCTTGGACCAGATGTTCCTCAGGATTGCCTGGAGAGCGCGCGTGTCGAAGGCGTCCTGAAGACGTCCGCCGTAGACCGCCACGTCGAGCAGACCTCTACCGGCCTCCCAGTCCATCCCCACGTCCAGCTCTTCGCTCTGCTTCGTGGCTGCTGACTTCACCACTAATTTCAAGGCCGCCTCGAGGTCGGCTTCGCTCCACTCGTACGCCTTGATCCAGCCCTGAGGAACGAATCTGTCGAGACGGAAAGGTCGTTAGAAATCGTTCGCATTAGGGGGAGGGGTCTAACACTTTCCAAAAATCAATTTTTTAAAATTGCCTTTTCTTATAGTAAAACATTTAAAGAATGTTGTGTCAAAATTTCAAGTCAACCGGAGCAAAACTCTCGGTCGTAGACTTTTAAGTCTCCCCTCCTCTAATACTGCGGAGCGGCAAGAACTCGGCGCTTTAAACGCTTTTTTCTCGAAACCAAGTTTTAAAAGCACGTGGACATCGTCAATTAAAAACTACTGCGCCGATTCTATTCAAATTTTGTACACACTCTTTCTGCATATAAAATACCAGACCCCAACGTTTTCTTTTTTTGTTACATTAAGGGGATCTTACAGCAGCAAAATGGCGGATTTTTTCGTGAAAAATCGCAATTTTGACTTCAAACAACCACCAAAAATTAAAAAATGGATAATAAATTTTAAAAAACGTTGGGATCTAGAAAAACATCTGTTTTAACTAAATTGCTTTGGTTGTTTGATGTCAGATAATTCTACGCTGAAATATAGTGTCCACCGCAAATCATCTTTTCTAAAGAGCGTCCTCGAAAATGCTTCGTCACCGGCTTATTTCTCAATATTTTTCTACCAAAAAATTACAAAATGTTGTTCGAATGATGCTTTGTAACATGCGAAACATTAGAATATATCTACTTCAACAATAGCTCTAAAAAAAATTCGTAAAAATAGAGTTTCTTTCCAACCGTTAGACCCCCCCCCCCCCCCCCCCCCATTAATTCGTTGTTCGAGCTGTACGTACTTTCGGCGTTCTTGAAGAATGGCGTGAAGCCAAGCTAGCAGAAGAATCCCCCCGCCTGTATTTCCAGGGGCGGCTCGAAGCTGTCCGAGCTGTTGAAGCGACCTCTTGACGTTCCTCTTGACCCCTTCGGGCGGCTCGTAGGCCAGCTTCAGACATAGTCCCGCAAGACCGGCGTAAAATCCGCGGCACTCCTCCGTGGTCAACCAGATGCGCGTGCTGGGGTGCTTTTCACTGGTGCACGCGGGGGATCGCAGGAGACCCTCCAAACGGGGTAACCAGTTGAGGGCGAGTTGCAGGTTGCTCAGCAGTAACCAGCTGCCGTCTCTGAGGTAAGGATAAAGAATGCACGACGGGAATAGTGATTTCGACGAGGATCGTCGGCGTATGTCGCTCATTCGCACACCTGCAAGCGGCTTCGAGAGCAGCCTCCGCCTGTGCTACCTGACCTTGACCCAACGAGACCTCCTCAAAGCCCGTGGCCGAAGCGACGTTATTCCCGGCTAACGTGGCTAACTCTGGACCAGGATCGGCACCAGGTGAGAGCAATAACAGTATCGGTCGTTGAACGGTTTCCTCCGCGACTTTCGTCAGCGTCCACGGAGGAGGTGCCACGTCTCGAACGCCTGAGACATCGATAGTTTTGAATAAAATTGAAGGGCTTGGTGCGAAAACCGGTCAGAGACTAAATTTGGCGAAATTGACTTTTCGGTGGTTTTGGGGCAGTAAATAGTATAGCTTTCGTTTAGAGCAAGAACCTAGCATGTAATGTTTATGCTTTTAAACTGAGGTGCACGTGTCCTTTTATTGCATCAATTAGTGTCTTAGATGTTGGTCATATTGAATAAGTAAAGCGGAAGAAGGAGCTGCTGTATGTTAGTGAGGAATGGTATTCCGTGGTAGAGCACTGCGGCAAGAAGTTTACTGTACAACGACTTACACAAAAGATATGCTTTTTGACTTCAAATCATACTTACAACCATTTTTCAAGAAATCATCCACGGTGAAAAAGAAGTCGTTCACGATTTCTAAATATCGTATATTTGTCTATGATTCTACACATCCGAATCATGTATAAGTATGTAGCAGACAATCATAACATAGACACCGTGACAGGTAATAAAATAAATAGTTAACTGTACGTCCAGTCTCCTAAAACCAGCTTTTTATTACAGGATATCCATTGCGTAGAAATCCCGGAACTGTTATAGATTTGAATGGTGCCCCTAAAGCATACCATGAAAACCTGCCGCTAAAACCTCAAAAATTTGACAGCATAATGCCTTTGATTATTAGGAAATACGTGCCACCAGTTCATCATCTCTTTTTCGAAAATATGAAGAGAGCAGAAGAGAACGAGAACGATTCCGAGTGAAACATTTCTGTTTGTAGTTTTGTATTGTGGGCTGATTGTGTTCTGTTCATGAGATAGAGATATGTTCCGTTTATGTTTGTAGTCAAATAAAGCCTTTGATACGTTTTTTTGACATTTTCATGTACTTCAATAAGGTTTTGCTCTTCGTTGGTAGCAAGAACGAGTCACGTGCACTTTTCACATTTAAATAAAATTATTGGTAATAATCAAAACAATAGTTTCTATCACGTTTCATACTTCTATTGCATCAATGATCACAGAGGTGAGTAGAAAAAGTTAGTCTAATTTGAAAAATTACGACGGTACACGTTTTTTGCCGTTTTCTCCAAACTAGCTTTCTTGCACGTAGCCTGTTCTTGCACTGAGCCCTTCAATTGTTATCAGGCGTATTTAGATTTGGAAATAATTACCTAATCGTTCGGTAGCCAGTTTCGTCAGGGCGGTGTGCAAGTGATCAGGTCTAAGAGCGCGTATGACCAGCGTCCTTTGGAAGGACGTCAGGCTCTCATCCGCGTAGATATTCTTCACGTCTTCGAGCCAAGCTGGTCTTAATTTGGAGGCGACCTGACGGCGGATGCGGAAGCTTTTAAATGATTTGATTCATCCAGTGGGGTGTCGATTTTATTATCACTGCGCCGAAGAAGAGATCTTACTCGAGGTAGAGCACGCGCCAATGCTATCACCGCCGACTTCCGCTCTTCGGGGATCCAGTTTGGCATCTCTATATTGGAGTCTCTCTCATTGACAATCGCCACATCGTCGAGAAGGAGATTCCTCTCGACTTCTGGTACCGGGGTCAATGAGAGGGCTACGTGCAGGGCGAGCGGAAGACGGTGCTTCCGGTAAGCGGCTTTCGCGCAGTAGTGGAGAGTCAGGGCGATCAAGCTGAAGGAAAGATCGGGGTTTCTTGGTACACGGAGGAAAAGGATTAGTAAAAAGAGTTATATCGGAGTAGGTCAAAAGTTCATAATGAGATAACAGTGATTAAAGTTATATGGTATATTTATTTTACACATAAAGAAGAAGGATTAGTAAAAAATCATGGAAAAGCACATGAATTTATACAGTTATCCCGGTAATAAGGCCCGTCGAGGTGAAACATTGAAGTTTTTAATAGATCACAGCGTACTTTTTACAGTTCATAATACGAGTAGTATAAGCATCAATTTATACAGTAAAATTAACCAATCTCCCGTTAATATCTATCGGGTATTTATGGATTTATACTGCAAGGAACTGTAAAAATCACGCTGTGTCTATTTAAGAAATTGAACGTTTCACCTCGAGGGGCATTGTTACTGGGATTCACTGTAAAAATTACTAATTCTTCTTCTCCGTGTAATATTATTCACTTCGTTAAGGGGGGTTGAAGAACTGAAACATTTTTATCCAAATTAAAGCACAGTAAGGTATTATGCTATTATTAAACAACAAAAAATGTTGTTTGTATTTTTTTAATTCATAAAGATGGCGGCTTGAAAGGCGATTTACCGAAGCGCTGCGAAAATCGATGATCGTGCGGTGGGCACGATAACTCAGTCCCGGTTTAAGTTAGAACAATGAACGGAAAAGAATTAGTTTCTGTAACTCAAACGCTAGCGAAATACGTAGCCGTTTTCAGAAATATGCATTTTTCACAAAATGGCATCGATTTGAAAGAGAAGGTACATATTTTGCCCTAAATTTCGTTAATTAATGCGGCATAAAAAACGCAAATATCAATACTTTGAAAAACCCGTACGTATATTTCGCCAGATAAACATATCACGAATAAAATTTAAAAAAGAATCAAAACAATTGATTGAAAATTGGCGGAGCTAGAGTGCCCACCGGTTTTTAAAATGCAGTTTTAAGGAAAACGCGTTTAAAGTTTCGCGAGAATACATTAGCGTGCTTGTGCACGTCTCTGATTCTACACTTCAAAAATTGCTCTTTCACTTTAGATATCGATTTGTAATTAACGGCATATCATTTTGTATACCACATAGAGAGTATTTTCAGCCAAAAAAATGTTTCGATTTCTTGAAAATTTCAAAGTTATTCGATGCGCAGCATCTTCCACTCCTCACCTCCTTTCGGCGAAGGACTTTCCATCGCTCTCTTCCTCGCCCTTCCTCTCCTTGGAATAGAGCGAACCAGTCGCGCCCTCCGCTTCTAAATAGAGATCGGTAAAGGCCTGCGTCGAGAAGACGTAGAGAGGACTCAAGCTCGTGAGACCCTTGACAGCCTCGAAGAGATTGGCGGCAAACCTCGCCAGGGGCTCGCGCTTTTTAGACTTCGTCGCTACCTCCGCGAGACTCCGTCTGCTCTCTTCCAGAGCGACGGCGATCTCCCTGGCCTTGGATTGCGTGGCCTCCAGCGACGCCAAGAGTCCTCCCCGAGGTCCCTGCGACTCCTGAAGGAGATCCTGACCATTGGCCGCGCCGAGCTGAGCCAAGAGGTCAAGCCGGGCCGCGTCGCGCTCTCCGGCTAATTTTTCCTCTCTTTCCAGAGCCTCCCTCCTCTGGATCTCCAACTCCGGAGTTTCCTTCAGCAATGCCTTTAGGCGAGAAAGAGGATCGCGATGATTGTCGAAGAAAAATTGCAGGTGTGTGATAATAATTCTGAGCAAGAGAGCTTAGGATGTCTGTCCCAGACAATACAATCGAAAAAGTCATCTTGAAATCATCCGCAGGCAGCCTAAGATATCTCACTTTTTGTTAACTTTCGTTTCATGTTATCCAAAAGATGACCGTTGAATAACTCGAAATTTAAGTTATCAAAAAGTGAGACAACAAAACATGAGAAGTACATGCAATATTCGTGCGAGTGATAAAGCACTGCGGGTGTTTAATAAATCAGTTCGCTGTTTGGAAAAATGAAAAATTGTACCAAAGAGGAAATCCTTTAATTGAATTCAATTACACCTTACTCTCGTATCACTTACTGACGATTAAGTTCAATTGAATCGATATTTATTCAAATTAAATAGAGTTAATTCGAGTTAAAATAAACAGCGCGGCGCAGCTCACAAATGCTTGAATAGAAAAATTGCACTCGCAGTGCCGATTAACGATAAATAAACTTGAGCTCGGATGAAAGACGATTAGCAGTAAACGAAAATTATTATTTGCACCAAATACGGGAGAAACCCACCTTCTGCACAAACCTCTCCACTAAACTCCTAGTACCAGCTCCGAGAGTGACCCTGAAGAGTACGGAGTCCGCCTCGCTAGGAAGTTGGTCCAGTTTCTCTCTCCTGGTGGCGAGGAACAACCTGAACCCCTGCTGCGCGGGCAACGTTCTCTCGCCCAGTCTCAAGGGTCTCCGGCGCAGCAGTGGCAGCAAGACGGAGGGTAGTTCCACGAGTTCCTCGACGAGTAGTGGTTTGCCGAAGCGCACGGCCAGTTCTAAAGTTGTCAGGAATCTCGGTTCCTCCGGTTGAGTCGCCTCTAATGTCGAGCCGAAGTTCGCCTTGAGCCACGCGACGGAAACTCCGGAAGTGTCTACGAAGAGGGGTATCAGAGGACCTCTCAGGGCGCACGCCGCACCCACCAGACTCTCGGTATCACCCGGTAAGCCCTGAGCTCTCCATTGTAATCTTTCTCTTTCGGTGGTGAGCAGGTCGATCGTCAGTGTCTTTAACGCGTCGTTCATTCCGGTATTCTGCGTAGATTTAATTAGAATTTAAGATATTAACGGGATACGCGATGTAACTGAAGTTTGGAACGTTCGTTCGAACGAAGAATTTCGACTTTGAGAGATTATGGCGAATATTGACCCTGTGATAAGAAACCCACAGATCTCCATACAAAATCCGTTAGAAATTTCATACAATTCTTCTGACGTGTATTTAAAAGAGTAATTTCGGATTCCCACCCGTTAAAAATTGAGAACAATAAATCGAAATTTATTGGATTCTATGCGTATTTGTATAAACGAATAAAATCTCATACAAATAAATGCCGTTTTATTGGTAATTGATTATTACTAATAGAAAGGCGTTCATCTTTATGGGATTTTACTCGTTCTTACACATGCGCATGTTTCCACGAAGAATTGTGTGGGATTCCTATAGGATTTTATAAGTCAGTTTTTTTCAACAGGGGACTTTATTAATTACTAGATCTATAGAGAAAATGTTGCGGGACTCGGCGACTATCGGAAATAAAGTAATGAATAAACTCAAAAGTGGCCATTATCTTTTAAAACCGACATTTTTCGTTAAAATGAATGTTCTGAACTTCAGGCACATGGGATTCGTGGGAAGCGTTGCTGAAATTGCTGTTTTCCCTACTTGATAAACCAGCAGCGCGGCTGCGTTGGCAGCTTCTTCGTCGAGTCTTCCTCTCCTCTCGGTGAGACGCTCGAACTGCGCTTGCCAATCGCTGTGTTCCGTATCCAATTTTCTTAAGAGAGCTCGAGCGGTCTCCAGGCTAGATTCGGTCGCCTCGGTTCGCAGTTGCAACGCGGCTGCACCTCTGGAGTGCTCCGCTAGTTCGGCCTGCAACTGCGACACGCGATCCTCCACCGAGCTTAAGCCGGCCGCTAGTCTGCCCAGTTGCGCTTCCGCAGCTGACAAACGTCTGAGAAGTATCCAAAAAAATAGTATCATCAATACATAAGAAGTATCAAAGTTTGTCAAAGAAAGTCGGGAAAATATCCAAGAATATCCATTTTTTCACGCACAAAAGCTTTTCTGAAAAAGTCTAATGAGAACTGACAAATATCTGAAAAAATCTATATAATTCTGTAAAGTTTCTGAGAAACTCTGAAAATGTCTGTACGTATATTTACAGAAATTACACATTTTCAAAAATGACCGAATTTTACAGTTGTTTAGAAATTTTTTAGAATTTCGTCAAATATCTATCTACATCTTTTAGATAAGTATTTATACATGAAAGAAAGTGGATATTTTTAGACATTTCTCTGACTGTCTCTGACAAACTCTGATACTTCTCGGAAAATATTTGAACGTGTTCCGATTACTGCAAAAAATCGTAAAATTATCAAAATATCTCAGGATTTCTCCGAAACTTGTAAGAGACATTTTTCCATCGGGAAAATTCTCGACTCACTCAGCGAGCAGACGCTGTTCCCTCTCGAGCGGAGCGACCTGTTGCAAAATTTGTCCGTACTGCAAATTTGCCAGGACCCAAGCCGCGAGAGGTGCCGCGGCCACCGACGCTCTTTTCGCAGTCTTCTCGTCGAAACTATCGGGTCGGTCCTTGATTAATTTGGCGACGGCTTCTAAGCTGGTGGCTGTGCTGCGTCTCGCGTCCCATGATCTATATTTTTAACGAAACGAAAGGGTTGATACTGCAACCGAGAATTAAATTAAGGTTTCTCGAGCGTTATGCTAAAAATAGTGAGACATGCTTGAAAATGATTGCATTCGGTAGATTGAAGTAAACAAAAAATTCAGTTAAATTTTCAAGTCTTTTAGGAAGCTCGTTGCAAAGATATTTGAATAATAAAATAACATGTGTTCATATGGGTTATAGCCAACAAACCGCGATATTTCTGAGAAAAATAGTGAAAAAATTCTGAAATTTTTTGAACAGCAAGTTTAATGAACTAAAATCATCTATACCAATTTTCACGTTCATTAGGAAGCCCGTTATTTTTTTATTAATTGTTCTTTATAAATTTAACCTTTGATAAGTCAATGTGGCTACGTTGCATGACGTATAGATGCATGACCAGATATTTTGGGCTCCATTTTTGAACTCACAGATACACACATACTACTGTACGTCAAACGTTGTCGCCACATCGCACGAAGAACATACTTTAGAGTGTTACCGTACCTCCAGTGGACTAACTTTTAGCAGGGAAAAAGCCCCTGTACCGCTCGAGAAACCTTAACAGTATCGATGCATCGCGTCGGATCAAACGATGAAATAGCGTCACCTGATCTCGTCCTTGATACCGCGCTTGGCCAGGAAAGTCTTCATGCTGTTCCACGAAGTGTCCCGAATTCCCATCAACCTGAGCACTCCTTCGAGCACGTCCCTCACGGGAGCAGGCGGTGCCCTGAGGGAACGCACCTCCGCCAAGGCGTCAGCTCCTATTCCGGCGACTGCCTGAGCCGCTTGCTCCACCAGAGGCTCTACCTTGCCCAGCTCGGCTTCGATATCCCCCTGAAGAGCGAGTCGAAGAGGTTCGAAGGACCGTAACATCGTTACGGTTCGAAAAGCGTTACCTTGCGGCGAGCCAACTCTGCGCTCTCCTTCTCGGTCTCGGCTTTGAGGGTGGTCATCTCGCCTCTCTGACCGGTGGCACCCCTCATGGTCGCGGTTATCTGCTCCAGAGCGGCAGCCGCTCTCCCCTTCTCCGCCTAATGACGCGTCGAGAGTTAACATTATCTTCGGGACTCTTCGCCTCGTTAGTTGACTTCGAAAGAAATGCGAATAGGGTGAAAAATAATGTGCCTGAAATTTCGAAGGTTCGTTTAAACGAAAAATTTCGACTTTGGAAGACCACGGGCACTGTTGAGTTTATTGATTACTTTACTTCTCCTATTGTCCTCCGGTTCGCAAAAATTTCTCTATAAATCTAGTAATCAATACACTCAACACTGGCCATAATATCTCAAAGTCGAAATTTTTCGTTGAAATGAATATTCAGAACTTCAGGTACGTGAAAAATAGCGACCTCCAGTTCGCGACGTTGCTCGGACACTTCATCTTCGAGCTTCGCCACTCGTTCGCCGGCTTCCTTCAGTTTACCGATGCCCACTTCGAGGCTGACCAGTTGCTCGTCGATCTCCTTCGACCACTTTTCGCGCAGCTCGCCCCAGACGTGCAGAAGAGCGTCGAAGCGGGCCGGGGCTTGCAGTTGAAGAGGTGCTCGAAGGTGATATCGAACTGCTACGGCAACTCCGGGCGATTCGACGTCGTCGTCACCTTCTGCCCGGCTTCGTTCGCGGGCTACTTCGGTCAGCAGGCTTTCCATGGTCCACCACTCGCACCCTCGACGGTCTCCTATGAAGACGCAGTGCCTCGGGAGGCCGGAGCGGGATAGCCAGTCTTCGTGGACGTCCCCGGCGTCCAGAATGACGACCACTCGGAGGAGGCTGCGCAAACCTGAAGCGAGAAGGAATTTAGCCGGTGCAGCTTCGGCTGTACTCTTCATTTCTTCGAGAATGCATCTTACGGTGGTACAAGTACTGTTCCAGAGTTCCGGGATAATCCTCTCTCCTCGCAGCATCCGCGAGCGGTGCGACCAAGCCGTCCAGTTCCTGAGCCGAGAACAATCCTGGAAGCTCTCCTCTCGATACCACGGCTTCGATCAAGACGGCCAAGCCCTCTTCTCTGGCGTGGTACTCCTCCAGAAGCAGCAGCGTGGGTTCGCCATCGATTCCTGCCGTCTGGACGGCGGCTTTCACTGCTGCTCTCCCACGACCTGCGAGAAAAGAAGAGGTAAGTTCTATATTAAGCGGGCCCTTGGACGTGCAATATTATTGCACAATATATTGTAGGCTGCCCATAGAAGTTTAATATTATTGTGCAATATTGGGGTTTGTGCAATATAATTGATTGTATGTATGATATTTGGTATTGAAGAGAGTTGTAGATTTGTAAAACCGGCCCTAAAAGTTCGATTTGGCTTGCACAATATATTGTATAACCCTTCAATACTAAATGCACACGATCAATTATATTGCACAAACTCTAATATCGTGCAATAATATTGCGCGTCTATGGGCACCTTTAAGCGCCAAACAAACGTGCAATATTAAATACACACGTTCAATTATATTGCACAAACCCCAATATTGTGCAATAATATTGAGGTTTGTGCAATATAATTGATCGTGTGTATTTAGTATTGAAGGATTGTACTATATATTGTACAATATATTGTGCAAGCCAAATCGAACTTTTAGGGCCGGTTTTACAAATGTACAACCCTTCAATACTAAATACACACGATCAATTATATTGCACAAACCCCAATATTGTGCAATAATATTGCCCGTCTATGAGCACCTTTAGGAGCCAAGTAAACGTGCAATACACACGTTCAATTATATTGCACAAACCCTAATATTGCGCAATAATATATTGAACGTCTATGGGTAGCCTACAATATATTGCACAATCAATATTGTGCAATAATATTGCACGTCTATGGGCCGCTTTAGAGACCGAGAGAGAGAAAATGGGAGAAAATATCGATACCTGGACCCGCGTCTACGAGACGAAGTGAGGAAAGGGTCGCAGCGAGTCTCGTAGCGGATCTTCTTCCGGCACCAGGACGACCGGGGAGGATCAAGCCTCTGTGACCGCTTCCTAGAGCCCAGCTGACGTCTTCAGGGACAAGCAAACGTCATTCCGTTAAAGAATTTCTCATTGGTCTTATGTATTTTAAAGTTCCATCTCAGATCAAGATTAAAATCTGTAGTTCTCTCCATTAGGTTCTCCAGTTCCAATTCCGAAATAGCTCCGATGAGATTTTAATTGAGACGGATATTTTTATCTTCAGTTCAATTTAATCATCTTACCTGCTACCGTTTGTAAGATGTAAGGCGCCGAAGCTGACGCTCGTACAGGCTGCCCTTCTCTGGAGCATTTGGCAGCAGCATTTTGCACCTCCACCTTCCACTCTTTACCGGCGAACGGTAGCAAGCCACAGTTTCCGCCTTTCCAGGCGTAGACTTCGTCTTCGGAACCACTGAAGCCTGGTATTCGCGAAGGAATTATCGATTCCCAGTTGGACCACTCTCTGATAGTGAGTCTTCAACAAAAAGAATACGACAACGTCGATAAATCGAGAGAAACAATGGATCCAGGGAAAACTCAATTGAAAATTCGTAAAAGCAAAAAACCTGGAATGAAATAATCGATTTCCGGCATCGATCAAGTATCGTGTAGATTCTACGTCGTTTTTCGGGATGGGATAAAATTTCAACGCATCTGCCCAGAGAGCCAGGTCACTCGGCGTCCACCGAAAGGAGTCGCTCTCGGTAGATTTGCCGGAATTGAAAGCCTCTACCATGGTAGGTGCTACTCTAGGAGTCCAGGAGTCGACGTTTCCGGATTTAAGGGCACTTTTGAGGTGGAGTTCCACGATGGCGACGATGTCTTCGGTGTTTGACTTTCTGAGAGGAAGAATTCTTATCTCGTATGATTCGTTGTACGATATACAAAATGAACCTTAGTATACACCTATGTATTAATGGTTGCATGATCGAAGAGGCAATACTTTTACACAGTAGTTTTATAAAAAAAACGGATAGCGAACCAAAAACCATCGACACATAGACGTATACTAAGGTTCACGCGATAGATGGTAGGCGTATGTGTAAATGTTGAAAATTTATATTTACGGTAAATAATGCGTAGCTAGAAGAGCTTCCAGTCTGGGATGTAATTTCGTAGCTTCATCTCCGGTGCAGATTACTGTAAGAGGTACCTTGGCGAATTCTAAGTCCTCTTCGTGAAATCCTCCCGCCTGGAGTAATTCTCTGAGAAGTTCCTAAATCGAACATGCGAGCAATATTTAAGGGATATCACGGGTACCGGAAATTTTAGAAAAGTCTAAACCGATGGGGTTCCACCTGCAAATCTTTGGATGCCAGATGCAAGTCTTCCAGAATCAGCACCAAGTGGCTTCCGTTTCTCGGTTTGTATGTCCTTCCGTGAGATGAGGAGTCTACCTGGACACTGGCTCTCTTCAAACGCCTGATGAGGTCCTGGGAACCGTATAACGAGGAGCCTCTAATCGTCACCGACGATTCCCCAGTTGCATCTCTTCTCGATAATAGGGCAGCTGCGACCAAGCTGCTCTTTCCACATCCCGCCGAACCTCTTATCAATACTGGCTGCCCAGCTTCCACCCAAGGTAATATGGCAGCTAGTCCTCTCTTTATAGGTCCTAGAGATAAAGAAAATTACAGGCTTCACAGCCCCTATTTACTTAATTTTAAGGGAAATAGGAGGTTTTGTCAAAAAAGGGGACAATTTTGATTAAAAAAAGATCTTTCAAAAATTATAAACGTGCAGTGCTTTTAAAAAATATCAAATTTTAAGATATAAAATGAAACGTCAATATTTATTAACCGAATAATGGGTGTTTTGTTTAATTCAAACATTTATATCTTATGTGTTATGCAATTTAAATCTGAGCATCACAATCTCATGAAAAGAAACAGGACTATTTCTCAAATCTGGTTTTCGATGAGAAATATTAATTCAACCAGGTTATCATAATTTAAACGAATTATTGATACAGATAGATAAAGTAAAGTTTCTAGTACCATTTCAGCAAAAAAATATCATTTTCACCCTTTCTACGTAATCTGAAATGTTGAAAAGGCAAACTCAACCGAGAAGCTGAATAGTAGGTGGTTTTAAAGGAAAAATATCGGATCACAGGGGGAAATGGGGAGAATGACGAGTTTTCAGATGAAAAAAGGGAAACTTGAAAAAATGAAGGAACAAATAAAAATAGGGGACACACCGTGAAGCCTCAAATTATTTTCATACAACCGATCTCATATAGGCCTTTATTTTATAATATACCCGAGAGCGAAACTGGTCCATCCTCCGTATCTAACGAAGTCACGGCATCGCCAAACGGCTCCAGCCTATCTATTTCTGCACTGTACAGGGTGGCATACGGCTTCTGAGGATCTGGACACCTGCGAGTTATTTCAAATTAAAGTCACTACCGACGACGATGAACCAACAGCACGACATACCAACAGTCCGTGAATTGATACACAAGTCGTGCTAGTCGATTCCTGGAATCGTCGTCTCGCATCTGGCCACATAAAGATACCAGCAGAGAATAAGCACCCATTGTGCGGGTCTCGGCTTTCTTCAAGTGGCACAGAGCAGCGTCGACCAGGCCCGATGCGGAAGATCTCCCCTCGTTGCTCTCGAGGGCGACGTCGATGATGTCGCGAAGATGGGTATCGGCTAGGTCTTTCACTGCTGCCGATACAAGCTGTAATCTCGACGGCACCAGTAACGATGCGGGAGTTATGGAACCCAGATGAACGACGCCCAATCGAGAAACCGTCGCCGGGCTTGCACCTTCCAACTTATGAGTTTCGAAGATAAACCTGATTTCGTTTGATGCGAATGAGGCGATTATTTGTCAACAAAGTCGATGTTAAATCACTGCTAAATGGTACCTGGTACCGCTGCCGAGTCTGACGCCAACTCCATTGGGCAACGTCAGCAGACGATTGTCGTCCAGTGCCGAGTTCAGGGCTTCGGCCCAACCTGGTTCCACATCACCGTCCAGAACGATCCAGGTTGTGGTTTCGCCGGCCGAAGAGACTGCACTTGACAGTAAACCCTCCTTCCACTCTCTGCAAGCAAGCAGAACATTGTCAAATGAATACTTTATCCGTGAAACAGCAGGAACCAGTGTAAAACTGGGATATCGAGATCCGTCTCGATCGCACCTGGTTCGCGGATCGACGCGACCCAGCAGTCTGGTCTTTCGCACGGCCCCAGGATATAAGAGAAGCTGCGTCACGGATTCTCCCATCTTCGTCAATGCCTCGGCCAGCATCTTTCTGATCAAAGTCTTGCCACTGCCGGCAGGTCCGACTACAGCTACGCCAGCTCTACTGCGTAGCTGGTTGCTCAGCTGTACGCATCTGTCGGCCACGTCTCTACCGAGTTTTTGAACCTCACACAGTTCGATCAGCACTGACTGCAAGTCTTGCTCCTGCGTAGAGACGTTGGGTGGTAGCTCTACTTTCTGAAATACGTCGGAAAGCAGAGCCGAAAATCTAGACGTATCTTCTTCCGTTAATTTCGGCGAGGTGGAGTCTTTGATAGCTCTCAGTAATCTAGAAACGAAGAAGAATTCATGCCGAAGATAGAGATGTCGTGGAGAGAGTTTAAGGGGGTATTACTGTCTAGACGCTTCAAAAATTCGATTTTTTTTGCATTTTCTCATAATTTGGGGGTTGGAGAATGTGACTTAAAAATACTAATTTGACATTCGTAGAACTCCCATAGTTACAGAGGCTTAAAGGCTGCGGTGCGTTGGGGCGCAGCAGGTAGTCGTCAACTTTAAACGCGTTTTTCTCGAAACGACTTTTTTCAAATCGGGCGCACGTATTTCTCAAAAACTATTGGACCGATTGACTTCTGGTTTTGCACACATTTCGAGGGAACCTTCACCTATGGTCTGAACTAGAATAATACCGATAGCTTGAATATTTTAGCCCTGCTCTCATGTTTTAGTTGACAATTTTTCGGGAAAATTAAACTTTAATCTCTTCAAACAGCTGCGATTGCGATACAAAATTTCGTACCTACTTAGTTCTAGTTCAGACGCTAACTACAATGATATAGATTTAAAAAAATTTGTTCTCCTGCCTCAGACGACTAGGACCGCCACAATATGTTCGCCCGATTGGACGAGCGTCTCACGCCACGATCTGCATAACAGCGCATAACTTGCATAGATTCCAATAAAATGTTTTATAAAATTTTGTGTTGTTAGTTGAAACATGTCTTATTATGCGTGAAAAACCCCGGCACTCTGTAGGTTTGATAGTTTTCGCAAAATTAATTCCTAAAAATTACATTAAAAACAAGCGTCTAGACAGTAATACCCCCTTAACTCAATCAACGAAAATGAAATGCAATGTTTCACCTGGCGGACTCGTTACACTTGACTTCAGTTGATCCGATCGAAGGAACGGCATCCAGAACCGATCTGAGTGCTCTGAGCCCCCAGTCGTAGTGTGGCTGCTTCGAGAGCAACTTCTCCGAAATATCGAAAGTCTCCACAAGCCTCTTTGCCAAAGTGGACGCCTCGGAGAAACCGGCGCATTCCAACAGAGCCTTGACGATGTCCGATCTGTCGGGATAGGCCATGGCGACGGGCCTGAAGAGCCGGGCTAAGGAATCCGGCAACTTGTGTCGACCGCCGTACTCGCTACCCGCTGGATTCATGGTGATGAAGACGCAGCAATGAGGGTTCAAGCTGACATTCTTGTTGCCAAGTTGCACCAGGGATTTGCCATCTCTGACGGCTTCTTGCAGAGGCCTGACCAACATCGCTACCGCGCTCAGGGTCTCCTCCTCGAGACGGTTAAACTCGTCGAAGCAACCCCAAGCTCCAGCCTGAGCCAGGCCTCCCAAGATTCGACTCATGCTACCAGCGTCCATCCCTGAAGAGGTCAAGGTCAATTTTAGTATTAATTTAAACTCGAGTTTGGACGTTGAAGATGAGGAATCACGATGATCGATACTGACGAACTTCAAGAATAGATCACACTCACCTTCGTCACAGTTAAAGACCAGAACGAGACGACCTAGCATCGCACCGAGCGCTTTCACACTTTCCGTCTTCCCGGTACCAGCTGGTCCAGTGGGACTTCCACCCAATCCCAATTTCATCGCTTGTGAAAGAGCCAGGAAACACCTTTCGGTTAAGGGCGTTCTGACGAGGCCTACACCGGCGCCTTGATATTCGAAACGGTATGGAAACTCTGCACCGGCACAGCGAATGCAGACTGGCTTCGCACCGCGCTGAAGGGAATTGTTTTTCTAATTATTTTTGTATTGTAAATCGAAGATTTTTCAGGCCCATGCTTACGCTTCTGTAGCTTCTTAATTGACGACTCCAGATCCAGGAAGTTCTTTCGTCTCTCGTACCGATTTCCAAAAGGTTCCTGGCGATACTGAGATGATGCACAGCATCCAGCAGAAGTCCTCGCACTTTCAATGCTGTCAATTTATCACCGGCATCTTCCAAACCGCGATATCTCGCTCTTTGCGTCTCCAAGGATTCGACGAGGTTCCTGAGGGCCGACTGTCCTTCTCGCATTGCCAGCTCGCAGCGCTCCGTGAAGCGAATTCTTTCGGAAAGCAGAAGTATCTGAAGAAACGTTCGAATGTAGGGCGAGTTAAATTACTGTATCGTTTAGTATAAGATATACCTGAAGCGGATATTGCGACGGATCGGGCGTAGAATCGGACAGGCACTTGTCCAAGCTTCGACGCAAAGCATCCCTCATTCCCTCTTCGAGGTTCGTGAGCCACTGAGATAGCGATTCGCTCAAGTCAACGGCCTCCAATAGCTGCAGCGATTCGCCCTCCGGAGATATTACTGCCTTCAACAGACCATTCTCGGCGAGCACCGAGCCAACTCCTTGATATAACTTTGATAGATGAGCTTCCAGTCCTCGTCCACTTCCCGATACCAATTCCAAGAGATCCTCGTCACTCAAGAAATATAATCTTGGATAGGACGATCTCTTTTCCTAAAATATTTCGAATTTATCTTCAATTTAATTCTTCCTGCAGAAAATTATACACAATAGGTAATATTAATCATTTTCTTCACTTCTAAGAATTCATCCAGACTTCTTTGACATCTATCCAACAATTCCTTCAAGTTCGTCAGAGCTGGTAGAGGTAGTCTCCTTAGAGATGGTACACTAGGATCCTTCGCAACTTCTCCCATTAAATATCTGTGAGTATTTTATTTTGTCACGTTTCGATCACTGGGAAAATAAAAGAGGAAATTACGGAGAACTAAAACCCCTGGTGTACCTGAACTCCTTGTCAGCCCTGCTCCACCTTCCCGAGTCATTAGGGGCCGCACCACCACAATATACCGGTTCCAAATAAATCCACTTCCTTTGCACGGTACTAAGGATCTTGATCCTTTCTTCCAGTTCCGATAAAGCCGATTCGCATCGAGATGCTCTGGCTGCGAACCTCTCGTATCCAGCGGCACCTTTCGCACCTTCCAACAAGAGCCTCAGTTCACCTGTGCCAAATAGATGGGTTGAAGGTTCACGTAAGGTCGAACAAGGCGAATTAGAATAATCTGTTGGCTGTAGTTCTTCTGTAATTACCAGCTCTTGCCAACAATCCACCGTATTCGCCAACTAAGAAAACAGATTTGTTTTTACTGTCCTTAGATTCTTTGAGGGGCAACGAAGTGGCTGCTTCCCAAGTCTCCAGTTCGGATAGAGCTTGACGAATGCCACTTTCGGCAGCAGCTCTCTTAGTCACTTCCTGTCAACGAGGAAAGTTGTCGATTGCAGTCACTACTATAATGCGATTTTATATTACATGCATGTACCTTCACTCTTTCCAGGTTTTTCTCAATTGCTGTCGCTCTCTTCAAGAGATGCCCCAACGTGATCTCACGATAACTGATCGACTCTAGATCCAAAATCAATCTCAATTCGATCCAATGTTCCTCCGCCAGTTCATCTCCGCGCAGTAATTGGATCCATTCGATAGCGGATCTCACTTCTTTCACTTTTCTCCCCACAAACGTGTCAACTTCTCGCCTTTCCTGTCCTTCCTCGACCGCTTTCTGGTCATGAGCGCGCGTATGCACTCTGACCCTGGACTCCCAGGAGTCCAACCAATCGTGCAATCTAGCCAACCTCCTCCTAGCGACCGACCATTCCTCGTCTTCCTGCTTCTTCAGCTCGTCAACGAACTCCGCCTGAAACTGGCAGTTGGATTCCTCCGCTTCCAGTTCCTCTTCGATTCTCGCCAAGGAGGATTCGTCATCTTCGGGACCTTCCTCGCTAAAATCGACTCCGATCCTCCGACAATCCGTCTTCAGTGATTCCCTCTGCTCCGTCAATGTAACCCAACGTTCCCTCATCGATGCAATCCACTCGACTTTGACCTCTTCGGGCTTCTCCGTCCACTTCGCAAGCCACCTTTCCCTTTCATCGCGGAGGGCGATGATCCTGTGACGCAAGTTCACCTTGGCATCCTCCAGTTGGCGAGCTACCATGGTGCGATGCCTCTCCAGACGATCGACTAGGCTTTCCCAAATTGCTCTGGCACTGCTGACACCTGAATTGGAAGTGCACCGTCGGGGATGTAAACAAAAATAAATAGACTCTGTGTTACCTTCCAATTTTTCTCGCGTCCAGGCCGCGAGAATTCTGGAGAGACCGGCCACGACTTCCAGCTCCTCGGCAACGCCTTTCGATTGCTCCTGAATGCGAGTATGAGCTTCCTTCGCCAGGCCGACTTCTTCGACATTGCGAGGCCTACGGTCCAGATCTTTCGTGGACGTCGACAGGAATTCCACAGCCGTGGCTAGTCTCGAAGAAGCTTCCGCTCGTAAGTCCGACGATAATCGTTCCCAGTATCTCCGGGAGGCAGATTCTAAATCATTCCTCACTGTTCCAGTATCGATGGTGATGCACCAAACTTTGACTTCGCTTCCTCGCAACTTTCCGACCTGGAATATTAGATAAATCGCATTGAAATATTTTTCAGAATCTTCGAAATGAATAAGGATGATCGGTACCTCTTGAGCCCATTGCTTAGCGTCCTTGAAAGCCCTCTCCCATTCCTGAGGTGATCCTCCTTTCAATCTAAAAATAAGCTTGGGGTCACAGGGTATCTTTTTAAGATGTCATTAACTGCAAAAAATAGGATCTCACCTCTCTCCAACATTCAGTTTAGCCGGTGCAGCGAGTGGCATCCACTTGACTCGAATTTCCTCGATGGCCGAAAGGATCGTCTCTGCTTCTTTGTAGACGCCACCATAGAGATAGGCACTTCTGTACACCAAGCTTCCAAAATTTCCATCGGCAGGGTCACCAACACCCCGGAAATTAACAGGAATCGCGAGGAATCTCCGCAGTGCCGAGTACAGCTTTGCGCGGATCTCTTCCAGCGGAGGCCTCCAGCTCAAGGACTCGTTTCGGAAGGTCAGCTCTACTCTGATCTCCGGTAGTCTCTTCGGTAGGGAAGGAAGAGCCATCCTGCGTAAAGGAGAATTCTCACGTTGACGTAGTCTACTTTCATTTCGGCATCTCCAATTCACCTGTAAGCTACTCCGAGAACTTTCAGCAGCTGACGATCCCAGTGCAGCTTCCAGGCTTTCGTATTTCCATACTCCGCTTCTACGCCATCAACGATGGTCCTCATCTTTCCTAGAGTTTCCTTCCAGGCGCTTTGGTTCCCCGTCAAGTTTACACCGTCGCCTTTCAGCAAACTCGTCACCAGTTCGCGCAGTGTCGTGTGCTTCGCGGCTAACTCCGAATTCTGACGAGCGAATTTCCTCACCTGAGGAAGCAAACGTTGTTTCAATGAGGGGAGGCCGATTTTTTACAAGAGACGTAAGAAATAACTCTTCTACGAAGCTCACCAAGTCTCGTAATCTTGCAGTATACGCGTCGACGGTTTGAGGATCGGACCAGGTGACTCCAGATTGCTCTCTGACGGCTCTGGATAATTCCAGAGCAGCAGTGAGCATGAGCGGCCTTTGCGAAGGGACCATTCGGTCACCTATGGTATTGTGGAATGTGGCCACTTGCTGAAGAGCACGGGCACGACCGGCCAAGGAGCTAGCTTTCTCCACGAGACCTCGAACTTCACGAGGCAGCTCTACCCCCTGTCCTGCCAGTGCTCTAGCCTCTCTCACGAGGGTGGTCAAGCGTGGGTCGTAAGTGACACGCATCATACTTGTTCCTGTCAGCTCTACCACCGCTGTATCTGTGCCCAATGACAATTCTTTCTTGAGAACAGCTGTTCTGGTTTCGTTCACCTGCTCGATTGATGGAAACATCTCGTTTGGCCAATCTTTATCTACTGAGCTATTGCGGTCTCTCTTTTCGTCATTATCTTACCCATTTATCCACCAAGTGACGCCTTGTCTTCTCGGCATCTTTCAAGGCCGATGCCAAACTGGACGCCGCCTGTTCGTAGTCGGGAAGATCGTTGAGAAGCTCCTTCGAGAGAGTTTGTAAGTTCTCCAAATTCAGTTCCGCTATTCGGGCCGCGTGCACTTCCTGAAGGATCTGAGGGCTGTCCAGAAGACGTTTCGTATCCGGTCCAGCGCGACAGGATTCTGCGCAATTACGTATTGAGTTTAAAAACGAGAGAATTCAGGTGTAAATATTTTTTGCATCGTACTGCGATTACCTATTAATTCGCCGATAGAGGAGAGCAATGTCTCCCTCTCTCCTCGTAAAGCTTTCCGAAGCCCCTCCCTCTTCAGCAACTCTCTGTATCTCTTAAATTCCGCGGTTAGTGATGTGGGACCCGTGGTACCGGCGATTTGAAGCCTTAATTTATCGGCTACTTTCTTTTCAGCGGGTGCCAAACCTTCTTCCACCTTACGCTTGAGACGGTCCCACTCTACGTCCTGTTGACTCTCTTCACCTTGTTCTTCGATTCTCACTGCAACGTTAAAAGGTAGTCTATGAACTTAGAGTAATGGTAGTTAAAGGAGGTATTTGAGACTCGAATATGGACTCTCTCTCTCTTAAGTACCCTGCACTTCGTCAAAACTTTTAAGCAGAGCATCGGTTCCAAGAGCGATTCTTTCGTTCGACGTCAAGAGTCTCGTAAGTTGACGATGCTGCGCTCTGAGTTCAGCAATTTGCCTAGAAGTAAAGATTAAGTCTTTTTTTTTACGAAATAGATTAGTTTCTCGAAGCAATTAAATTTCAATTGGTGCTTCTTTCCCACCTCAATTTTCTTCCCATTTTGGCACACTTTTTAGGCACGATGGGAGGTCCTTTCCAAGGATGCAATGAGTGATGAGGCCAGAATAATCCCGTCAGCCTGTCGCAAATCATGGTCCATTTCTCACACACCGTGGCGCCCGTCGACACAGCCTCGTCTCTAGCTCGAGCATCGGAATCTTGGACCTATTTTCATTAGTTAATAATTGCGATAGGTGTGAATGGAATAAAGGAAAACAGAATTATCACCCTCGACCCAAACCCACCCTATTAATCAACGACACTACAATAGCAATGACTTCGTCGCTGATAATCTCCAGAAGAGTCCTCATACGATCCTCCGAATAGGCAGGACCGTCGAGCTTCCAAAGGTCATCGACCGAACCGGATACCGCCTCCAAACACTCTTCAACGGCTGACAAACCCTCCCTTGAAAAGTTATCAGGTAGTAAATGAACGTCGAATCGTCATATTCGTCAAAGTAACAGTTCTACCTGGAAGCAGCGGCACTTTCCAGCTCCGTCCTCACGTTCTTCAAGGCCGTCGCAGCCATATCAGCCACCCTCCTATCCTGCGATCTTTTACCCTGCTCTCTCTTCCTCTCCCATACCGCTTCCTCCTCCGCGATCGACAAAGGAGGACGCGGGCCTAACAAATCCTCCTCCAATTTCCTCAGGACCCTCTTATTGACATCGGAGAACTGAAGTATCGGCGCCCAGACCTGGCGCAGTGCCTCTACCAAGGTGGATCCTTTGCCGCTACCGGTAGAAGCCACTTGCACCAGGTCGTGGAAGTTCTCCTCGGTAACCATCGAAGCGGTCAGCTGAATAGACAGTGTGAATTATTTTTAATACTTTCGTTTTTCTCCACCGGAAATACTCCGGGCACGCTCGGGTGTACCTTGAAAAAAACCAGCGTGTTTCTTCCCACTGGCAATTCGTTGCTCAATTTCAAACTGCCGCCACCGGAGCCCGCCTGTACGGGATACGCGCAAAGCGTTCTACACGTAGCCTCGTCCAGAAACTTGTCGAGCACCGGATAAGCCGTGGTGGACATTTCTTCCCTTCCGGGGATCCCGAAGAAGTGGCCGGCTGTGGAGATGATCAGGGTCCTGCGTTTGTCCGGGACACCCATCCTCTCCGGTTATTCGAGCAAGAGCTCTGTTGTGATTTTATTGACTTTTATTGATTTTATATGTATTGAGTTTACTCGTGTCGCGGAACATGTGTTTTTCGCGTTACATTCAGGTTGCATCGAGATACACTGTAGTCGATGCCAGCATGGAGTGGCACGTAACCATGGTGACGTTTGGTCACAACAATTGTACCTTGGGTTGGAACGGTACTGTCATCGCCACGTGTCTTTCGGTGACCATATGTTCATTCTAGTCGCGATCGATCGATCCAAGTGATATCGATGGCTTCGTGTTAGAAGGGCGTATTGGTATTTTTTCTTATTACAGAAATATTCACTCGTACCGCGGTTATCTTCCTATCAGTATATTTTTCCTGATTATCGTGCAATAGATTTTTGATAATTGTAATATTTATTATGTTTCACAAAGTCTTGCACTGTCATTCGGTAAAAGTTTACAGGAAAGGAGATAATCCTTGTGTTCGAGTATACATAAATGAGGAGTCCCCAGTTCCAAAACTTTTTTAATCCATTTCCGTCAAAAATTAAGTTAAAGATGGCATTGGATTCGTTTTGACAATATCTGTTTATAGAAATTGAATTCGCTACCAAAACTCAATAGATCCCTTCAAATTTAAATGGAAAATATCGCCGACCGAGCTATATTTGCCGAATACGCGACAGTGTTAGACATGGAAAAAGACTTTAATGTTTTTGATTGGAAGAAAGCGGTAGAAGCAAATATTAAACCCCCAGATCAGTGGAATTTCCAATTTTTCACGGCAAAGCGAATATTAGTACGAAAACAAGAGAAACCATAAGGAAAAACGGTAGTTGTTAAAGGCGACGTAAATTACCGAAGCGATATACATAGGAGTGTACAAGTCTGTGCTTAAAAAGGGAAATAGTTTTGCAGCCATCGCTCCAGAAGCTCTTTCCAAAATAATGCAAGTTAAACGAGCAAAGCTTAATGATGTAGACAACTTTTTGAAGAAACACTTCGGTCCAGATTGGAGAACTCTGGATGGCGCAAACTTGACATTTTACAAAAATGTTATTGACAGTGTAGAAGATATTGGAGACGATTACGAAGATGAAGCATTAGAAGACATTCCAAACGTTATTGAAGAAGATGAACTGCGGATTTGATTAATATTACTTGTAGATTAATGTTATGTGTAACATTTTGAAGAAGTTTTGTTTATGTTGTACCAGTATTCGATTTTACGTTCATAACCGTTTAAATACAATAAAAAAACACAATGCGTTTCGTTTTTACAGTGAAAAATTTGACGTTTAATGTTTCAAATCTGCTTTAATCCCATTTCGACGTTTTCATAATTTTCTAAATCCATAGTACGGAAACAAAACTGATTTAATCCAACAGTTTTTTTACCCTTTTAGTGTCGGACGACGATATATCGTCATTCGCTCAGGACCGATATTGGTTATTTTATTAAAAATTATTGAAAACATAATCATACTCCATACTACGTGACCTACATAAAACTATAATCAAACGATGATTATTGTTATATGCAAATATTGTTTGTAGAAGAGGAACTTGTTTATGTTTTTCATCATTTTTAACATTTATGTTATTCGTATGATTTTCAATATATATTGCAATACAATTGACATTACGTTATTCTCTCTTTCTTCTGTAATGCGCTGCATTTTGAATTTTTTGAATATCATTCTTAGTTTGGTTTTTATGAGCATTTTCCTAAACTTAGTCAATTCATCAAATTCGTCCGGTTATCTTCGCATAAACATACGGTTTCCGCTCGGTACTAAAAGGGTTAATATAGGTAACCTTTAGAGTCCGGGGGTGGTCGATAAATCGACCATCAGTCAGGTCGGGACCTCCAAATAGGAAATTTATTGATTTTATTTATAAATTTCACGTCTAAAAAAAGTCGAATTTAACTGAAATTTCCCTGGACTTAAAAGGTTAAAGTTTTCCTGATAGGCATTTTTATCTAAGTGAAAAACGAATCTAAATGGTGGCTTGATAATATATAAAAATTGGAAGGCCTCTAGTTTATTTCTAAGAGTTGTTTGACGTTTTTCGCGTTTTCTGAATAATTGGTTATAGTGGATTAAAACAGTTTTGGAACTGGACACCTAATATGTTTACGCAGGCGGAAAATATCGATCGCCGGCTAAAGATATTGGTATCAATTCTTATTTTCTTCGAGGTCTTTAATGTGATGTTATCGTTTCAAATTATTAATTTCGCTGCTAACGATATCACATATTCATTTCTTAATTTTGTTTAATATTATATTTGCTCGTTTTCTATAAATGTTGAGCTTTGAGAAAACAGTTTAGAGATGTTAATTAATATGACACCTTTGCGAGCGACCCAGCGCCAGGCGTTCCGGTACCGGAAGTGCTGACTCTACAGTTACTTTCCATCACTAAAAAGTAACCTGATCTCAAAAAATTAGCTTTGAGAAAACTTGCACATTTTGGACGCCGGCTCTTGGACTAATACGAAACTCCTTCGTTAACGAAATTACTTTTTTCGTTGACGAAAGTTTCATTCGTCGTTCTCGCTGTTTTCGTCAACGAATGTTGTTTGGTATTTGTATACCGGTGAGTTCCATGACGAGGTGGTGGGCCGATGCGACGGGTCGTTGCTAAGTGATTAAACGAGATTCTAAAAAGAAGACGTCGCTAAGGGATGTAGGTAGACACATTTTTCGTGTGAGAAAATTAATTTCGTTGACGAGATCTATTTTGGAAGGGATTTTCGAATCGTTAACGAAAGTGATCGACGAAACTTTAAATCCGTTAACGAAAAATATTTCGTCCACGAAAAGCATTTCCCACACGTCGAGAATAGCCCCAGGAGATTGATTGATGAAATGTTTATTGTTCAAATAGAACAAATCATAATGCCCTGAAATCAGGGCAAGCGTATAGTATACAATTTTAAAACAACGTAAGCAAATATAATAGACTTTAAGCGGGTAGGTAGAAAGTATAAGCGCAATAAAATAGTAATAGTGTAAGCATAATGAAGAGCGTTCTCTCTCATTTAAAGTTAACAATCGTAAACACGCAGATAAACAAAACAGTTAAGTAAAATCAATTAAACAATACCAAAATCAAACTGCAGCAGCGCAGGGGTATAAAGCATAACGAGTAATAATAATCTAAGCGAGTATGTAAAAATGTAGGAGAGGAAGGGATTAACGACATCATGAAACGCTCCTCGTTAATTTTATGTGGGAAGCTGCAGATAAGATAGCGACTGCAGTTGGTACAGCCGTTAACGTCACAATTTGCATGAAATTAACACTTAGCCGACCGATCGGGGGGAGATCTCCCCACTTTTGATTGGGGAGATTTCTTCACTTCTAATTAGGTTACTGCACGACCGATCGGAGAGATCTCCCCACTTTATATTTGGTTGCTACAGTTGGGACTAAATAAATTTACAGTGGTATGAGCTGTGACGAATAAGTATTTTTAATAATAAATATAGCATAAAGCGATAGACAGTGTAGGTAGTTTGGCTTGCCCGAGCGCGGTGGAAACCGTACAGTTCACTGTGGCGCGCGCAGTCGACTAAGCTTCACATGGGACCGATGATCGGTGCTGACGATCGGGTAAGCCCGCGGGCTAACGTGGTCGGTATGTAGGTATTTCGAGGGTAAGGACGAATTTCCTTCCTATAGTAGTACTAGACATTGCCGCCAGACGGAGTCGACGTTATGCTACGTCTCTCGTTAGTCCTCCTACTCCATTCGTTTTCTACAAAAGCAATCGCGAAGCATCCCCTCTCGGGTGGGCCGATGCTTCTCGGGAAAAAAAGTCGAAGAAATACTTGCAGCATTCTTGCAATCTCAAAGCGTCGTACCGGGTCAAATCCCAATAAACCTTGTCACTTACCGTAGAAGCGACGTGGTCCACCCTTTTTGCTACTCGTTGTTAATTCTGTCATTATTAAAGTCGTATTTTTGCCAAGCCAAAATAAGGAACAGTAGCAACAATTTACTCTTAATGTTCTAGAACATCTTGGAACAGCATTTTATGACACTGTAGAGCACTTGAGATAGTCGCTGAAAGAAGTCCATTGGTGGGCGGCACCCTTTTAACCGCTATATCTTCTGAACCAACCCCTGCAGTTCCAAAACAAAAACTTCTTCATCGATAGGGGATGTAGGGCTACCATGCCCTATAACCCCTATGGGGCTACGATTAGCGGTTCCAGAGTTTTATGGGAACGTACAGACTAACCACACTTACTTTTATTATATATATGTATATATTGATTTATTTTCGTGGGGCAAAGCAAAATTCGTCTATTATTTTTTATCTATCGCTGCTACTAGAAATCAATGCTACCATAATAATTTATGCGGCTAGTATTAGTCTTAAAAATAACCCACGTACGTGGGCAAACACGTGTTTGCCGACTACTGTATAAACATACACGAAGAAACTGACTAGATTTCTTTTCGCCGTGTTGAAATGTGAGGGGCCGAACGCTCGTACATTATAATATGACATATAGCATAGACTTCTATACATTTTGAGCTTTGAGAAAACAGTTTAGAGACGTTAATTAATATGAATGATATGTATTGAGAAAAGGCGTACTAATACGCACAGTTACCGTCCTCACATCTATCGACTGCTGACTGGCGTGGTTCTATCATAAATGAGTCTGACTGTCTCCTTTATAACATTTATAGTTGTAATTAATGTTTTGGAGAATTTTAGCCTTGAGAAAATACTTTGACATACGTCATTTTTCTGACAGGTATGAAGTAGCGTTGACTCCACGTATCCCCATACTTTGCTGTCTGACTGTTGGATTCTTGTTTTATATTATATTTGCTCGCTTTCTATAAATTTTGAGCTTTGAGAACAGTTTAGAGATGTTAATTAATATGACACCTTTGCGAGCGTCCCAGCGCCAGGCGTCCCGGTACCGGAAGTGCTGACTCTACAATTACTTTCCATCACTAAAAAGTAACCTGATCTCAAAAAATTTGCTTTGAGAAAACTCTTGCACATATTGGACGCCAGCTCTTGGACTAATACGAAACTCCTTCGTTAACGAAATTACTTTTTTCGTTGACGAACGTGTCATTCGTCGTTCTCGCTGTTTTCGTCAACGAATGTTGTTTGGTATTTGTATGCCGGTGAGTTGCATGACGAGGTGGTGGGCCGATGCGAAGGGTCGTTGCTAAGTGATTAACGAGATTCTAAAAAGAAGACGTCGCTAAGGGATGTAGACACATTTTTCGTGTGAGAAAATTAATTTCGTTGACGAGATTTATTTTGGAAGGGATTTTCGAATCGTTAACGAAAGTGATCGACGAAACTTTAAATCCGTTAACGAAAAATATTTCGTCCACGAAAAGCATTTCCCACGTGTCGAGAATAGCCCCCAGGGGGGCGATTCTCGACACGTGAGAAACGATTTCGTGAACGGAATTATTATTTCGTTTGAGAAATTTTGTACACGGAATTTTTTCCCATACGAAACTCCTTCGTTAACGAAATTACTTTTTTCGTTGACGAAAGTGTCTTTCGTCGTTCTCGGTCAACGAATGTGCGATACGAATGAGCCGATGCGACGGGTCGGTGCTAAGTGATTAAACGAGATTTTAAAAAGAAGACGTCGCTAAGAGATGTAAACACGGGGAGAGGAGTTGTTGAGAAGCCGCGGTGTGAACCGGTCGTTCGGGAAGTTGAACTATTTTATACATCTTTGTTCGGTTTAAAGATGAGTGTAAAAAAAGTTAACGCAAAAAATCAGGAAAAGCCATTGAAGGTGGACAACGAGCCGGCTATGTCGTAGACGCTCAGAAGAGGCGACTTAGAGAATTCATGGAAGCTAATCCAGACATGATCACATGTAAATTTACTAATTCAGTTACTAAAGATAAAATCAATAAGAAATGGGATTTAATAACTGCTATGTTGAATGCAGTGCCTGGGGGGGTTTCAAAAACCCAAGAGCAGTGGAGAAGGGTAAGTTGTAAAAAAGTTGTAGGTTACATTGCGTTACATTGCAATTTTCTTGCATTAGTAATTGAATTTATATCTGATTTCCTGTTTGTTTCTGACTTATGAAAAATAATAATTTAATTTCTTTTAGACGTGGACTGATTTAAAAAAAATTGTGTCAAAGAAAGTTGCCACGAATAAACAAAATTTGAGGAAAACCGGTGGTGGCCCGCCTGAAACTATAGAGTTTTCAGCTGAAGAAGAGCACATTCTTATGATGATACCTGCAGCAAAAATCGATGGAAATCCAAACATCCAGGAATCAGTTGTTACATTTGTAAGTTTAATTTCCGCAGTTCAATGCTATTTGAGGAGTAACATTTCAAAACGCAGTTTTTGAGCTACTTTTGGAGTTATTTTCAATTTTCTGTGTCGTTTAACCTTTGCCATTTTTCAAAATTCATTTTGAAACGGAACAAAATATTCGATCTTAAATTGATACGTTAAACGATGTGTTTTGTTCATTAACGAATTGTTTTGAATCGGTACGTTTACGAATTTGGAAAGATCACCTTTTAATACATCTAATCCCATCTTTAAACTAAAACCTGAACTTTGGTCGAAAACTGCGTTTTGAAATGTTACTCCTCATTTGCAATAATTTTAATAATAACGTTCGCGATATGACATTTATGTACCATTAGTGAATTCCACGAGAATGCTTCGTATGGGAAATTATTTTTCGTGTGAGAAAATTTATTTCGTTAACGAGATTTAATTTCGTTGACGAGATCTATCTTGGAAGGGATATTCGAATCGTTAACGAAAGTGATCGACGAAATTTTACGTCCGTTAACGAAAAATATTTCGTCCACGCGAAAAGCATTTCCCACGCGTCGAGAATAGCACCCCAGGAGGAAGGGATTAACGACATCATGAAACGCTCCTCGTTAATTTTATGTGGGAAGCTGCAGATAAGATAGCGACTGCAGTTGGTACGGCCGTTAACGTCACAATTTGCATGAAATTAACACTTAGCCGACCGATCGGGGGGAAATCTCCCCACCTTTGATTGGGGAGATTTCTTCACTTCTGATTAGGTTGCTGCACGACCGATCGGAGATCTCCCCACTTTTGATTTGGTTGCTGCAGTTGGGACTAAATAAATTTACAGTGGTATGAGCTGTAACAAATAAATATTTTTAAAAATAAATGAAGTATAAAGCGATAGAGACAGCGTAGCTTGGCTTGCCCGAGCGCGGTGGAAGGTACAGTTCACTGTGGCGCGCGCAGTCGACTAATTAGTTAGCTTATAAGCTTCACATGGGACCGATGATCGGTGCTGACGATCGGGTAAGCCCGCGGGCTAACGTGGTCGGTATGTAGGTATTTCGAGGGTAAGGACGAACTTCCTTCCTAGTAGTACTAGACATTGCCGCCAGACGGAGTCGACGTTATGCTACGTCTCTCGTTAGTCCTCCAACTCCATTCGTTTTCTACAAAAGCAATCGCGAAGCATCCCCCCTCGGGTGGGCCGATGCTTCTCGGGGAAAAAAAGTCGAAGGAATACTTGCAGCATTCTTGCAATCTCAAAGCGTCGTACCGGGTCAAATCCCAATAAACCTTGTCACTTACCGTAGAAGCGACGTGGTCCACCCTTTTTGTGCTACTCGTTGTTAATTCTGTCATTATTAAAGTCGTATTTTTGCCAAGCCAAAATAAGGAACAGTAGCAACAATTTACTCTTAATATTTTCCGATATCTTCCGTGTAAACCTGAATTTGTTAAATAATTTAAAAAACTAACGCGATATACGTTAAAAACAGGGAGCTTCGTCTATATTGTTTACAAAAAAGTAATTTATCGGAGCTAGCTGCAGTTATGTGAGTTAAAAGAAGAGTGTAAAAATGTTCAATATATTCGCCAAGCAAGCCCTTCCATCGTTATTGACAATGAGATTTAGTTGCTTTAAAGCTCTTTTTTCTTAATTCCAATACCATGATTATATCGCACATATAGAATATAATGACAATATATTATTAACTGAGTACGAACCTAATAGAACATTTTTTTAATTCAAATAGACTTCAGTTTGATGTGAATAAATTCTTATTAATCTTAAATAAATTTATTAGTCAATTTAAATTAAATACCTAAATGATGTGCATATCTTCTTAATTGAGTACGAATCTAGTAGAACACTTATTTAAATCAAATAGACTTTGTTCCGTGTGAATACATTCTTATTCATCTGAAATAAATTGTTCTACTATATATATATATAGGTATATAGGTTCGTATTCAACTGGACCTTTTCCCTGGGTGCGGTAGCTAGCATCGCGATCTTGACATTTTTGAAAAATGTCCACGCGCGAGACCGCGCGATAATATTGTCGTCTCTCTTTTCTCGGAGCTATTGTTCGAGCGTCGAGTTCTCTCTTTCGTAGTAATCGAGACACCACGCTTATGTGTGTGCAACGTGTGCAATGTCCCCTTTCAGACCCTGCCCACACATTCACGCACCCGTTGTTACTTTGAACATTGCCGCGATTCAGTCCACACGAGTGCACAACTAACAGGCAATACACGTCATAAACCCAGTAAGGTTTAAAAGGGGTTACTCATCAAGGAATTCCTCGGGTTATTCACCGAGGAATTCCTTAGGATATCGATGATTTCACAATCGGTTCAACCGTCTTCATTGGCACTCGCCATAAGCGTGCAACGGTAAATAATAAAAATTCATCGGGATCATAATTCTCCTCATATTCATTCGTCACTGATTCGTGTGAATCCGCTACATCGTTAGTTTCCTATTTCCGAATCCTTGAACCGGTGAAGGCTACACGATGACATCGAGACTTTCCATAAGAGCCGTCAAACGAAATTTATTCTCATTATAAAATGTTATGTGTGAACTGCAACTGCTTATATCGTATGAGGTTAAACTTACTCGCCAGAAAAGAAAAAAAAATTATTTTGTAGTTTTAACAACACTAGTTTTTGCCGAAAATGTTTTGCCATCGTGACAAAAATATCATTTGTGGCAGTAAAAGATATGTCCAGTAATAGAGCAAAAATAGTTGCTGGGATAGCAAATATTTTGACCGAAAAAAAATTTCATTGTGATTGGGTAGTTATATTTGCTATTATTGAACATACCTTTTGCTGCCACAGATAATATTTCTGTCACGATAACAAAAAGTTCCTAACAAAATCCAGTTTTGCTCTAAGACTGTAAAATCATTTTTTTCCGTGTACACAGTAACCCGTGGCGTTCGATATTGATGAATTGTGATTGTGCATTTAGAGATAATTTTCTGAAACTTTCTGAAAACAATACATTTTTACGCTAAAAATAAATGTGTAATTAATCAATTTTGACGGCTACAAGAAACTACACATAAAGACCTTCGGGTTATATATGGCCCGTACTAATAAATACATATTTTACTGATAAATTTCATTTTATAAAATGTGCAGAGATCATAATCTATCTTTTGAATGAGCGCACTGACAAAATGAAGGCTCCTGTACGTTTGTGTAATATTTCCATTTTCAAGTCTGTGAGTGTTTTCCGTCAAGTCAAAAGGCGCGTGGCCACGTAGAGACGGTGACGGATTCGTACACGCTCTGCTCGCTTTATTTCTGATATTTCGAGTCATATTTGATCGTACTGGTAGAAAATTATAAAATAAGATTACATACTACATTCCGACTTTTCTCCAATTCTTCAATTCTTTCAACACATCGATGATATGTTATTTATAAATAATCGTCTGCAATTCTCAGGCTCTTCTTTCTACAAGAAAATCTATCTCTTTGACCAAATTTACACGATATTCCAACCACAAGCTTGGTTGCTATAATTCATACATATTTTAATTAATAATTGAAGAGTCGTGATAGAATAAATACTCTACGTGCGATAGAATATTTCGAAAATGTGCAGTTTAGAAATTTCATTAAAGAATGTAGCTGCCAATAGCCCCCAGAAGCACCCTGGAATTCTTCAGCGAGACATCCCTGAATAATTATCTTACCAATCATGGCTTTACCCGACACACAGTAAAATAGTTTACATTTGATAAGAAACAAGGAGGAAAGGCCGTTTCCTATTAGTTCTTGCAGTAGGTAATAATGCCGCTCCGCTTGGCTGTAGAAAATCCCAAGTACACATTAACTTATCAAATTCGTTGAAATCAAGAAAAATGTGCACGCACGTGCGCATTATTTCGAGCTCGGCACATGTTACAATTGGAGTCTGTTATAACCTCTTCGCGATTTCGTGAATTTTATCGTAAATACCGCGTACGAAAATGACACTGGAAACTATGGACGGCAACGGGGAGCAATTGAAGAGTCTCAAGGCCGGAGTAATCGACTTCACCGCTGGATCAATCGGTAATTTTTTATTTTTCACCAATGAAACTTCGTGCATCGCCGCTGCGTATGGTTCCGATTTGGCGCTCAAAGATTGCGAATTTAAATTCAATACCTACCGATAAAAGTACAGAGCATTTCGTCGTGTGACGTTTTGAAATCGACCGTGAGTTGAAAGTTCATAGAAATTATTGAGTGCATGACATCATTTATCAGGCTTGGTCAATACAGATATGCTTTTGAATTAATTATGAAGCGCTTATTGGCAAAATTCACCTTATCTTCGTTTAACTGAAATTGTAGAAGTAAACTTATCTCAATGTGTTTTGATCTTATTCCTTAACTTTATTCATATACTTAGTTACCTTATTTCAGGTGGATTAGCCCTCGTTTACGTCGGTCAACCTTTGGACACTGTAAAAGTTAAGATGCAGACCTTCCCGTCATTGTACAAAGGTATGATTGATTGTTTCATGAAAACGTTGAGGACGGATGGAATAACTAGAGGATTATATGCGGGGACCCTTCCCGCGGTAGTGGCGAACGTCGCCGAGAACTCCGTTCTATTCGCAGCTTACGGGGTTTGCCAGAAGGCCATTGCTTCATTGTCAGGTGTGACCACGCTTTCGAATTTGATATAAAAGGGCTGTAATCCTTAGTTTTAAATCGCAAAACGATTTGATTCGATCATTGCACAAAATACTTAATAGGTGTTAAGAGGGTAGAGGATATGAGCACACTAGGGAACGCCTGGGCGGGATTCTTTGCCGCTTTCTTTTCTTCCTTAACGCTGTGTCCTACTGAACTAATAAAGTGTCAATTGCAAGCTATGAGAGAAGTTCAAGTACAAAGGGCGGGTCCAGGCGGTTCCGTAGTAAGTATACGATAATCCCGTAATAAGTTTATAATAATTGAACATTTAAACGCAAGACCGAAGCACTCACCATTTTTCAGCATTTAATAGGCCCTTGGCGATTGACGCGGCAGATCTTGCATCAAGAAGGGATTAGCGGTTTATTCAGGGGCTTAATGTCGACAATTGCTAGGGAAATGCCCGGGTATTTTTTCTTCTTCGGCGGTTACGAAGCAACGAGGTTACTTCTCGCGAAACCGGGTCAGGATAAGGAAGACATCGGTTTGCCAAAAACTATGGTAGCTGGTGCCATAGGTGGAACTGTGTTTTGGCTCGTGATATTTCCGGCAGACGTAGTAAAAAGTAGAATTCAAGTAAGTTGTTAATCTCACCATATACGGCGTGCGAAATATTTGTAATGGATGTCACTTATTCTCACTATATTTACGCCAGGTGCAGGATTTGAGAAGGCCAGCTTTGGCGATCACGAAGGATATAATTAGGACGGAAGGTGTCGGAGCTCTGTACAATGGCTTGAAACCTACTTTAATAAGGACAATACCCGCAACTGCGATGCTATTCGTGGCTTACGAATATTCGAAAAAGTTAATGACCAAAGTTTTCATCGATTGATGAATCGACTGATGAATATAGCATATTTACTCTTTTTTTCATACCGGAACAGTAAAAAAATTCAATACAGAACTGATGAAGTAAAATTGAAAGGGACTGAACGCACAATCATTTCTTCCAAAGCATCTTCACACTAGCGTTGTAAAGACACTAGGCAATTGCATTTATGTCTGCAATATAACATTTCAAAGAAAACAAAAATTGAAAGTATTATCTAAGGAGAATTGGAATCTGTTGAAGATTTATCAATGAAGAGTTTCCTGTTTACCTTGATGAAATAACGTCTCGCAAACGTGATCGTCAGTGTCAAAAAGGCGATTTAATGTACATATATTTATTAATTATTATTAATGTATTATATATGCAAAGTTAGTCATCTAACTTGTTTCTAAACGATATTACAGCTATGTGTAAATGTGATTCTTCAATTATTTAGCAAAATAATATGAATGAATGAATTTGGGGATTTACCGAGCACTCAGTCCTAGTGGACCATTGTGCCCGAGCCACACACTCTGCGGCAACTCAGCCAGAGAAGAGGGGCCCCCCCTCCACTCCCAACTCCCGAGGAGCCGAGGGCCTCCATACAGGGCTCCCGGGGCACCCAGGGTCCCAATACAGGGCTCCCGAGGGGCCCAGGGCCTCCAGATCGAGCCCCCGGGGCGCCCAGGGCCTCCATACAGGGTTCCTTAGCCCCTCCAGGCGTTCAACGAGAAGGTGGGCCCCTCTCTCCGCACTTAACCTGGGGGGGGGGGGGGTCCTCCTTGCAGAAGCCCCCCTCCCCGGATGGGGCAGGCAGGAATGAAGCTGTCCGCCCCCGCAGAGCCTGCCATGCGAGGGTAAGGCTAAATACAATGGGGTGTCGCCTTGTTCTCCAAGGGCATCGTTCTATGCACTGTAACCCCAGTGCCATCCAGCTTTCGGTACGATAGCTTACACCTTAGCTTGGGGAGCTGGTCCGCGGCGGGGTTTTAGCTCCCCTGAGGCGATTCTAATATCGCCTGAAGTGCTGTATGGCACCCGCTAACCAGGGTCTTCCATGAGCCCCAACAGGGCCCACTTCAGTAACCGGCCATCCTCCTATCCGCCACCTGGAGACGCGCCCGGTTGGAGCTCACCCAATGTTCCCCGCTCTCCTTTACGGAGATTAGGGAACCCGGGAAAAATAATATGAACTTCATTGAAAGAGAGTACCTATAAAACGTACTTTGGAATAGCACGAGCAACCGAACTTGTCCTGAAATGCTTGCTCGTATAAAAATTTTAATTGAATAAAATGGATTTGAAATACTGTTTCCTTTCATTGTGTACTTGTTTAAATTCTTCCAATGCTGCACTGACATTTGAAATGTAAATTGATAGAGATTATCGGTATTACATTTGTACGACATTAAAAATATTAATCCCACCAGTAAACTTTCATGCTGGCGAACTTAAATAGACTTACATGATGCGGTAAATAGCCGATGCGCGGCAGTTGTCCAATTTTTGAATATCGCATTCCGCACATAAGTATGGAGTCTCTCTTGTATATATAGAAGTTCAATCCAGCCGGAATTGAAACTATCCACTTCGGATTATTTATAGTCACGTCATTGGGATATTTAATAGCGTCCTCTTCCATAGCAGCGAAAATATGTTCCACCTGTACTGCATTTTTAGATTCGTCCAAGCAAATGACAATATCTGGTCTCTCGAAGTGGGATAACACTTGATTCATATGAGCGGCTGTGGGAATAAAATATAAAGGGGAATATATAGGGGATGCACTATGAAGCCTGTATTTAAAAAATATTTCATTGTCAAATTGCCGCCAAAGGGGAACAAGATAACAGTGCCCTCTACGTCAAAGGGTTCCCCATTCTCTTGGACCAACGCGAAAACATCGCGCGCGAGATTCGCGCGAAAAACATTGACCGCCAAATGTTGGCGGTCGGTCGGCCATCTGCTGATGTTTCGTCCGAAGCCACGTCATATTTGTGTGTCGCCTGGACGGCTCCGCGAGGATTTCAGTTCGTTTTCGCCCCGGAACTCGGCACGAGGGACTCGAAGACATGAATATATTCCGCCTCCTCGGCGACCTGTCGCACCTGCTAGCCATAATAGTGCTCCTCCTCAAGATATGGAAAACGCGGAGCTGTGCCGGTAAGCCCATACGTACTTTTCGGTTATCGCCTCGAACGGGCGAGAAACTCGCGCTCGATCATCGCGGCGCTCCCAGTGAGGAGTGGATCGTCGATCGACGATCCACACCTCGCCGAGGTTGGCTCACGTCGAGATTCTCGCGGCAGGTATCAGCGGCAAGACACAAATCCTCTTCGCGATCGTCTACACCACGAGATATCTCGACCTGGTGAACACGTACATCTCGGCGTACAACAGCTGCATGAAGATCGTCTTCGTGGGCGCCTCCTACGCCACGGTCTTCCTCATATACGTCAAATTCCGGGCCACGTATGACCGCAACCACGACACGTTCAGGTACGGAGCGAGACTCGCTATTCGTCGTCGCTCCGCATAGAGCGACGACTATAAACGTATGGTCCCTCGTTCCAGGTTTTCAAACGGTTTAAATAACGTAAATAGTTCAAAATCTTGCTGTACCTGTCAGCTTTCCTGTCAATTTGCTTGCTATTTTGACGAGCGAATGATAAGCATCGAGGCTGTATCTTTTTAAGAAGCAATGTATTGGGATGCGTAGAGGACCATCTTCAATAGGTTCCAACTCCAACCGATCTTTAAAACTCGACCATCTTCTAAACGAAGCGGGATACGATAAAATCTGTTAGATGAATGTTTCTTGGTTTAAAAAACTAAACAAATTTTATCTAAAAGATTATCATATCCCGCTTCGTTTAGAACACAGCTTCGAGAGTGTCGAGTTTTAGAGATCGGTTCATCCAAATTATGTTACGAGCGAAGCGAAATGTAAGAAAAAACCTTCAAATAACAGTTTTTTTTTATTTAAAAGACTGTTGTATTTGAGCTTTAATCGTATCTCGCTTCGCTTAAGTTCGTTTCAGGCGGTAGATATCGGGGGGCTGATCACACACCTTCGACAAAAGTTAAATTCATCTCACAAAAAGAGTTTTCGTATTTTTCGACAAACTCGAAATCTACCGAGTTCCGTCAAGTTCGACAACGAATTTAAAAAATAGGAACTAATTTAGTACTGTCCTTCAGTTTATGACCGCCATTATACCTTGACTACAAACGTTTCGGTCGACGTTGCAGGATCGAGTTCCTGCTGATACCCGCCGTGGTCTTGTCCTTCCTCATCAACCACGAGCTGACCGTATTGGAGGTCCTGTGGACGTTCAGTATTTATCTGGAGTCGGTAGCGATCCTGCCGCAGCTCTTCCTGGTCTCCAAGACGGGCGAGGCGGAGAGCATCACCAGCCATTATTTATTCGCCCTGGGCTCCTACAGGGGCTTGTACCTGCTGAACTGGGTGTACCGATACTACGCGGAGAATCACTACGATCTGATCGCCATCGTGGCGGGTCTCGTGCAGACCGTTCTCTATTGCGATTTCTTTTATCTCTACATTACCAAAGTGTTGAAGGGTAAGAAGCTACAATTACCGGCTTAGCCAGTTAGGAGTACCGTTCGGAGCACCGACCGACTGCCCGATACCGTCAATTTCACCATTGCCATTGTCCTGGCACCGTTGCGGCGAATGAGCCTTACAAAGTGTATCGCGAGTATGCGAATGCAAGCGCACGGCGCCGCGCGAGAATACACCTGGCTGAGGGCCCGACACGGCTCGACCTTTCCAATCGTTTTTTCTCTCAAACTCCGAAGTCCCGCTTAACTTCGCTCCCGTTCGCGTCGCGTCTCATCGCACGCGAGAACACGCAGGTACGACGGGGAACCCAGATAACACGGAGCCGTCCGAGAAAAGACGTCTCCGAAGAGTCACGGATATCTTTTAGTGTACCGCAACCGAGACAGCACAAAACCAAAAGACGTCTCTGAGTCGTCTTCAGAACGTCTTATGATTCACTTTCGGACTATTTTTACCCGCTGGAAGATGTCTTAGACAATTCACGACTAAAAGTCGTCTGAAAGTGGGACACGAGACGTCTTGAAGATGACTCGGACGTTTTTTAGTTCGTGCGCTGTCTGGGAAATCGTGTCTAATGTCACGGTTTTTAGACGTCCCCGTCTCGTGTCCGTAAGTTATCTTTTAAACGACTCCATTGGGACGTCTAAAACTCCTAGTCACGGCTGAAAGTTGTCTTTTAGACGGACAAAAGAGATATCTTTTAGATACCTTCGGCGTATTCGTGGGCTGTCCTTTAGACGATTCTTTCGGGACGTCTAAAAGGCGTCTTTGAGACGATTTTTCGCGTGTCCGTTAAATCGTCCCAAAGTAGACGTCTCGTCGCTGACTCCGAATAGTTATCTCTGCGGCGTCCCGAAATAAACGTCTTCTGGACGCCTTCGGTACGGGCGTGTTATCTGGGAAGCAACAGCGACGTCCCGCCCACCGAAACCGATATCGTCGCGCGTAGCCGACGCGATCGGAGGAAAAGGACGAATAGACGAATCTTCGCTGTCCGCCTGCGTGACACCCGAGTCGTTACATTATGATTTTTATTCGTACTAAATCTGACTCCGATGACAATGAAATGCGGGAGTTCGACAATACCAAATAGTAATGCCGATGGGGATAAACGAAGTGCGATTATTCCGAACTCGCGCGATCATGGCCTAGCTACAATGGGCGACGATGTGATCGATCAGTTTGCTGACGTGGACCTTCTCGGAGAGCGTCGTGAGCTGACTTGTGACATTGACTATGCCGTTCTTCAAGCTGTTACTGTCGAGCGTTATAACGAACGGAACGCAAACGGCCTGTATACTTTGCTCGTTGTACGTCAAGATTGTGTCTAATCCTTTTCCTCTCAATAAATTGTTCAGATAAAGTACCAACCGATTTAAGTCTTCCGAATCGACGTCGGTGTTCGCGGTGGAATCGACTCGAAAGGCTACTTTGTACGGGGACAACTTGGGGTGAACGTAGAGCTTATCCGAATCGTTCTCTTTGGCGTAGCCGTCGCAAATGAACGCCAAACAGCCCCAGTCTATCGAGGAGACGCATTCGATAACTTCCGCAGCTTCGATTCCGCTCGTGTTGTCGTCTTTGCGGCGCTGTAACGTTACGTTGCCATGCTGTGACTTCTGGGAAACTTTCGGTACTCTTCGCACATCTTTGGGTCGGAGTCGGGCAACTCCTGTTCCAGCGGTAAGCCGCGCGGACTGGTATAACAGGGTGGCGACGGAACCGGGAAACTTCGAGGATTTTTAATGATCTAGAAATCTTAGGGAAATTTGTAAACTAAAATAAGAGCTCAGTGAGATATGCTAAAGCGTGAAAATTAGTCCTGTGACATTTGAAATACTTCTTTTTCGTATTTTGTGTATCTAAAATAACGATTTTTCTAAAACCGTGAAGAAATGGCTCCCATCCTGTTAGATGTTCAAAAATATTGGGTTTTTGTAACTCAATATTTGAAAAAAAGAAAAATGACCAAAGAATGACCAACTTTTCTTCATTTGAGCATTACAAAGGGATACAAAAAAGCGGTCTAACGAAGTTTGTAATAAATTTGGTAAAATTTTGAGGAAATAATGTTAAAAGAAAATAATTGTAGATTTATAATTGAAATAATTTGTTCTTATAAGAATATATCGAAGTTTTAAGATATGGAAGATAAATGAACACTCTATCGAGCTTTAATAAACCTTATCTCATATTACAAGAAGCACGCGGAACGATATCGACTGCTTGTTACGCATCATAATGAATTACAGAATCTAGGCACTCTGATAGCATAAGCATAGCAACACTGAGAACTCATTTGAATCGTTGCTGTGTTTTAGCAGCGGGAATGTATTATAAAATTGTTTGACGAAACTTTAAAAATAATTGCTTTTAACACTAGAACTACCAAATGGTCGCGGTTTATAAGACAGTCGTTTTGGAGAGGGTGATTATCTCGTTATCAGTGGATTTTTCGTCCACACTGCTATACAACTTTTTTGTAGACCGAAGTGTGCTCTACAAAAAAGTATTCTACCAATTTTTACAAAATCCTCACGGGTTACGAAATAATCGAGGTTGAATGGAAGTCTGAATAAGACACCAGTCAAATTGACTGCCTGCGGTAGTTCTAGTGTTAATGAGTTCTAAAAATTAGAATTGACTTTCTACTAACTTGATTGAAAAAAATAATCAAGTGGAAGCCCTAATCATGTGAGTCGTTTGATGAGTAGCGAGTAAAACTCGAGTAAAAGAAAAGATTCCATAGATTCCCATACACTATTTCTATGGGAATATGATGTGCTTTTGACACAGCAATTCCAAATATCCGCTAGAAAATTTTCAGAAGGACAAATAGAAATTCATTGGATTCCATGACAACACAATCAAAAAAGTCATCTTGGAGTAATTCATAGGCAGTCTAATGTCTCATTTTTTGACTTAAATTTCATGTTACTCAAAAGATGACTGCTGGATAATACAAAATTTAAGTCGTCAAAAAGTTAGACATTAGACTGCCTATGAGTTATTTAAGGATTACTTTTTTGATTGTGTTGTCAGAGTTCTATGTGTATTCTGATTTTGTTTGAATTGTCTGAATTAGATATATATTCGTAAAAACAAGTAAGATCCCATAAAGAAAATAAAGACCTATACACACCGTTGTATTTGTAGAACGTTATAAAATTTTATTTATTTCTACAAATACTTGTAGAATTCAATAAATTTTTATTCATCCCAATCAGATTTTCATTAGTGGGTATCCGGAATTGCAGCGTCAAAAGCAAATCAAACTCCCATGGGGACTCTATTCGCTTTTTCCAATTTTTCTTATGAGAATCTATGATATTTTTTGAATAGAGTTATCTCTGCCTGGAAATGAATTTGGACACTCTGTGCTCAGCTGATCAGTAAATATGTTTCATACTCATTTTGATAAGTAATCTATGAAATTCATTAACATCACATTAGGAAATCAGGTAAATCTCAGGGAGTTTTGAGGGCAGATTTCCGTCGCCACTCTAAAAACGCGAGTAAGAAATCGCTCGACGCCGACCCCCAGACGCGCGAACGGCCGAGCTCGATTCCCACGCGCCGTACCTCAGTATTATGCCGATACGCGATCGTCTCGACGAGCACGTTCCCGAACGGAAACCGAGCCTGTATCTCGACAGTGTCGTCGTTCTCCGTTTTCTTGGGGTCTGTCGAGACGAACGTGGACGGCCGCCGGGCGAGTTTTCGCCACCAAACCTTCCGCTCCCGCTGCTTCACGTGGAAGAGATCCTTGCCCGCGCCTTCGTCGCTGATGACGGTGAGCTTGGCGATCCTGTGCGCGCCTTCGCCGCGAGGTGCGAGCGCGGGATTCCACCCGACATTGCACTCCTCCAACGACGCGAGTCCCAGAGGCACATCGTCGATGGCTGCGCTTCTCAGGTACTCCAGAGTGCTCCGCGCTCTGTCGCCGCTGGTGAGGAAGACGTTATACCGCGGCATGGTGACGCAGTGCTGAAACCAGAGCGCCTCGACGTTGCGCCTCAGCAGGAGGCCCTGGGGGCCGTAGAGGAAGCCGGACTTGCTCAGGTTCAGGAATCCTGCGCCCAGCGCGTTCAGGATGGCTTCGACGCTCATTTCTCCTGCGGAATATTGCCAGGAGGCGCGACGAAGTACTCGTCCTCGAGGACGGTGGCGTTTTTTAAGATCTCCCTGCGGCAGTGTCCCTCTCGAACCTCGTCCTTCCTCAGGAGAAGCCGCTCGTTCTCGAGGACCGTGTACATCGGTTCGACGCCAGCGTCGACGTTGAGGGAGCGCAGGCGTTCGGCGAAGCGTATGGCCGCTTCCAATCGTCGCACACCTTCGTCGTTGCCAAAGTCCACCAGGGACAGTCTCTCCAGCTGCTTCACGGTCTCCCGAGAAACCTTCCCATCGATCGGCGCGCCCTTAACCTCGACGCTCTCACCCAGGGCGGTCGTACTGCGCGTTCTCTTGCTTACGAGAAATACTGCCAATCGAGTGCAGCTTCTAGAACGACGCGTGAGACGTACCAAATCCATCGGCGAATGATTTAAGTCATTCGCGAGTCCTCCGATTATTTTTGTCCTCCTTCCGCGTTTTTCTTCCTCTTTCCACGTCGTTCTCGCGTGTGCGAAAATCGTAGAATTACCTCAGATTCGTGTGGGAACGATTGAACTGCAGCGGCACTCGTCCGGCAACGAAAAGGTTATTTTTGTGAGTTTCGCGGGAGATGGCACGAGGCGATCAGCTGTTGCGTCGAGACGTAGCGCACTGATTGGCGGAAGGGTTTCAGCCGAAGTAAGTGCTCCAAAATTGTTTTTTCGAGATGTAGAACTTAAGTAAACGAAGAACCCTATCGAACGGAAAACGCGTGCGAATCAAAACCTGCAATTGTCATCACACTCCAAAGTGGCGCATCGTTGAACCTCGTCACAAGCGCAGGATACGAGCGCATTGTACCTATGTATGTAATATGGGAGTTCGATGTGCTATCGACGTCATTTGATGCTCTCCCACTGCATTCTCGCGTGAGTAGGTACCTATTTCGAAGAATTATGAATGAAAAGCCAGACAATGCAATCCAAAAGGTCACGTTGAGGTCACCTATAAACAGTTTGATGTCTCACTTTTTTGTTAACTCAGATTTCATGCACTTAGAAAAAAGTTAAAGCCATGGCAAGAAAGTTATTTTGTTGAGTCCATTTTATTGATTCCACTAAAAGATTGTTGTTAATTTATAGAAATGCGCGGTTTTGAATGCAAAATATAGCTGTAATATATTTTGTTACGTGATCAATGTAATTTTGACCAATCATTTTGGTAGCTCAATAAAGTCTTTCATTCGTTAAACAATTATTTGCTCTGACAACAAAATAAGAGTTAAAAATTATTTTGTTGCTGGAAGAAAGTATTTTTATTAACTTAATTTGGCTAAAACACGCATGTAATTTTGTTGTTTTAATAAAACCACAAGCCATGTTTATTTCCACAGACAGGAGAAATATATTCTACAAATATATTGTATGAATATTCGAGAACAGATATTGAATACCTGTGAGATATCTGTTTTTATTCAGACAATGTCCATAACATATTTTCCAGGTATCTTAATGGTCACTTTTGTAAGTGAAGCAAATATTTTATAAATATCACTCAGTATTCTATGGACATTTGAGCAATATTTCAGAAATATTCTATAGATATGTAGATTGGTATCTACTGCAAATGACCTATACATCTTATTACTATTATTCTATTAGATTTGATTAATTACTAATGAGATTCTGGAAGAAAGTGTTTCACAATGCTTACTACTGCAAAGCATACAATAATTATTCTAATCAGCCCACCTAGACAGCAGGGAATATTGGTAAATATCGTTAGGATATTCTAAAATGTCTGAAAATATTCAGAATATTTATACGATATTGCTAGTATATTTGTGATCAGATATTAAGCAGAAAATATGTGTGAATATTTCAAATATTCTTTGAATATTCGCAATTATTGCCTGCTTAATATCCAATCATGTGATCACAAAGAGACTAGCGATATTGTACAGATACAGTTTCCCATCGTGAATGATATCCCGATAGATCCGTTTTCAATTAACGATTTTTAATATCTGTGATTGGTAGGAATAATAAATTTGACTAATTCCTCGGATCCTAAAATTTATAAATTGTAGGTGGATCGATTCACCATTCTTTCTTCCAGAATCTGATTAGTAATTGATCTGATATAATAGAATAATATTATCCATAGGTGTGTAATAAGATGCAGAAGTCGCTTGCATTAGACACTGTTCTACATACCTGTAGAATATTTCTGAAAAATATTGCTAAAATATCCGTACAATATTAGAATAATGTTCATAAAATATTGGCGTCACGTAGAAAAGTGACCATTCAGATATCTGGAAAATATGTTATGGACATTGTTTGAATATAAATAGATCTCATAGATATGCAATATCTGTTCTCAGATATTCACACAGTATTTGTAGGATATATTTCTGGTGTTGCTACTATATTTGTGATCATCTGATCGGATATTAAGCAGGCAATATTTGTGAATATTTAAAGAACATCTGAAATATTCACGAATATTTTCTGTTTAATATCTGGTCACAAATATATCTGAATGAATGAATGAATGAATGAATTTGGGGATTTACCGAGCACTCATTGTCAGTCCTAGTGGACCATTGTGCCAGAGCCACACACTCTGCGGCAACTCAGCCAGAGAAGGGGGCCCCCCCTCCGCTCCCAACTCCCGAGGAGCCGAGAGCCTTCATACAGGGCTCCCGGGGCATCCAGGGTCCCAATATAGGGCTCCCGAGGGGCCCAGGGCCTCCAGATCGAGCCCCCGGGGCGCCTAGGGCCTCCTACAGGGTTCCTTAGCCCCTCCAGGCGTCCAACCAGAAGGGGGGCCCCTCTCTCCGCACTTAACCTGGTGGGGAGGGTCCTCCTTGCAGAAGCCCCCCCCCCCCCCCCGGATGGGGCAGGCAGGAATGAGGCTGTCCGCCCCCGCAGAGCCTGCCATGCGAGGGTAAGGCTAAATACAATGGGGTGTCGCCTTGTTCCCCAAGGGCATCGTTCTATGCACTGTAACCCCAGTGCCATCCAGCTTTCGGTACGATAGCTTACGCCTTAGCTTGGGGAGCTGGTCCGCGGCGGGGCTTTAGCTCTCCTGAGGCGATTTTAACATAGCCCGGAGTGCTGTATGGCACCCGCTAACCAGGGTCTTCCATGGGCCCCAACAGGGCCCACTTCAGTCACCTGGCCATCCTCCTATCCGCCACCTGGAGACGCGCCCGGTTGGAGCTCACCCAATATTCCCCGCTCTCCTTTACGGAGATTAGGGAACCCGGGACAAATATATCTACTAGCAATATCGTATAGGTATTCTGAATAATTTCAGACATTTTCGAATCTCCTAACTATATTTAGCGATATTCCCTGCTGTCTGGGTTTTGTTGGAATAAAAAATTATTTTGATGCGAGAAAAAAGAATTATTATACCCGAACAAAATCATTTTGATGGAATAACGAAATGATTTCTTGACCCCAAAGGACGATTTTGATACCGTATCGAAAGCCTTTGCTGATATATCAAAGAACCTTTAATGAAACTATCTTTTTGTAGTAAAAAAACGTTTGGTCAGCTCGTATTTATCCATATTATGTTATTGAGTCAACCAAGAATTAGTTGGTAGAGCAATCCTTTTTCTCAGTATGTTTTCCAAAAGACGACTGTTGGATGACTCAAAATTTAACTTATCAAAAAGTGAGACATTAGACTGCCTATGAATTATTAAAAGACAGTTTTGTAACTTATGTTGTTTACGAAGCACGCAAAAGAATAATGAGTATGCGTCGAGAAGTTGACAAACTCGAAGCCATCTGGGAGACTCGATAGCGACCGATTCGAAGTATTAAGGATCTTTATAAACGATCGTAACGATAATTACACGCACGACGTCGAGATGATCAAGTTTAGCGAGAGAATAACCTACGGCGTGCTGCTGTTCTTCTCGTTCATGCTATTGATATTGTACATAATCGGAGCCTCTCGCTATATCACTGATCACGAGGAAAATACCTGCGAGATGACGTACATGTTCGAGTATCCCCAGTATGTGGTACGTATGCGAGACGCTTAGTAGGACGTAACAATGCTGAGGCGATCGGAGAGAATTCTGTATTCTTATTTTGCCTTTGACGAAGAGGATATCGCTGAGCGAGGAGTCGGAGGAACGATTTCCTAGGTTCAGTCTATACGCGTACGGCGAGGGTTTCGTCACGGAGCGGAACAGGAGGATGTCGTTCTCCGGGATTCCCGTGTTGTTTGTACCGGGAAACGCGGGGTCGCACGAGCAAGGTGGGTGAAGAGGAAGACCGCACATTAGCATCCAGGCCTCGCAATGTGTCCTTGTTTACCCTAAAACTGTCCTATTTTATCACCGTATCCTAAAGTACTCTAATATTATAAAATGTTTCTAAGAGAGCACCCTGCTTTAAATAATTTGAAGGGAGATGTAAGAATACCCAGACAGCGTACGAGCTAAAAGACGTCTTTATGCCGTCTTTGAGATATTTCATGTCCCATTTTCAGAAGACTTTTACACACGACTCATCTTAAAGATGTCTTTCAATCCCAGGCAACCAATACAAGACAGAAAACTGGCTTTAAGTCATCCGTGGGCAGTCCAATGTCTCACTTTTTGATAACTTGAAGTTCGAGTTATCAAACAGTCATTTTTTGGATAACATGAAATTTAAGTTAACAAAAAGTGGGACATCAAATTGCTTGCGGTCGACTTCAAGACTTTATTTGGTTTTACAGACACACAAGAATCTAATGCATTCTTATTCATCCTTCTCAAATTTTTATTAACAAGTATCCAGAATTGCTGTGTCAAAAGCACATCAAATTCCCATGGGGGTTCTATAGGATTTTTACAAGTTTTTTATGAGAATCTATGATATTTTTTCAATAGGGATGTTTAACTATTATCAACCGAATTGATCTCATTCGTATTAATAGTACAAAGCACGATTTGATATTGTTATAAGTGTATAGTGTCAATTTTACATTTACATATACAACAATTATTTTTGTTGCTAAAAACAATTTTTGTTATCATTAGAGTGTGTATCTGCAGTTCCGTTATTTTATGCTCCAGTTAAATGTACAAGTTATGTTAAAACTAGACTGCATTTAACTACTCTTTAGAGAGAAAGTATAGGAAACGTATATTATACAAAAAAGCCTAAAAATAAGATCAACTTAGTTTAAAAGTAAGATTAACTTAGCAGAAACTAAGTTGGTCTTATTTTCAAACCTGTTTGTGTATAATATAGGTACACATTTTTATACTTTGAAAGATGATTGTATATTTAATTATCTTTCATGTACTCTATTTTGTCTCAATTTTGAAAAAAGATGTACCCTAAAAGAAAGTTTAGGGATACTGTGAGGCCTGTAGCATCGTGTTAAATCTTTCCACATATCCGCAGTGAGATCCATAGCGTCTGTGAGCTTGAGAAAGAGCCTGAAGGATCGAACTCCGTTTCACTTCGATTTCTTCACGATATCCTTCGCGGAGGACTATTCCGCGCTGTATGGAGGTGAGAAGTGCATTTGGTAAGCGATTTACGCACGCAGAATTCCTAATTATATCAAAATTCGTCATTTGCATCTCAGGTCTGTTGGCGGAACACACGGAGTATGTGTCTCGCTGCACGCGGAGGATCCTGGAGCTGTACGAAGGAAAGTTTGGAAGCGTTATCGTTATCGGACACTCCATGGTAAGACGTCAGGGGTGAAGTTGTGGGAGTAAAAGATGAATTTGGAAACACTATTGAAAAGGTTCCATAGATTCCCATAGACAATTTCTGTGGGAATCTGATGTACTTTTGTAACACAGTAATTCTAGATATCCACTAGAAAAGTTTGAGAAAGACGAATAAAAATTCTATGTGTATTTGAGATAAATAGGGATCCACCAAATTTTATACGTATCCGTAAAAACAACTTAAATCCCACAAAGATAATGAAAACCTGCACACACCATTCTGTTCGTAATTACTAATTAGCAACCGCTCGCGACTTTGTTCACGTGAATGCTAGATATATGTTATTGCGGACTTTATTGTAGATCTATTTGTGTTCTACAATTCACTTATACATCATTTTCATATATCTTTTACCGTAAAGGTAATTTTCAGGACGTTTTCCAGAAACTCGTTCATTTGTTCGTTTTTACGATTACCTACGTCACTAAGATCATGACTTGTCAGCTCCCTTTAGTCAAAAGTCCAGGCTCTTTACTAGTGGAAGATTTTTTTTTACTCAAATCTGTAGTTTCAGAGATTACCCCCGATAATCAAACAAATTCACAAACTTTTCCTCTTTATTATAATATATTATTAGTGTAGATAGAACCGAAAGATTTTATTTATTTAGAACGAATACATTCGTATTCATCGTATTCAAAAACGCATCAAATTCCCATGTGGGAATCCTATGGGATTTTTACAAGTTATCTGTGAGAATTTATGATATTTTTTCAATAGAGAAGCTAGAAAATACCGAAAAGGATATTTAAAAGAGTTATACTCCATTCTTCAGGGAGGTATCATAGCGAAAGGAGCATTCTCTCTGCATCCCGCAGCGAGTAACCATTCAGCCCAAATTATGATTACACTGGCCACGCCCCACGTACCTTCGCTCGTACTCGACAGTTTGACCGCCAGGTATTATCGGGATATCGAGAATTCAGCGCACCGATTGAGGGAGATGAAGACGAACGTGGTTTCGATCGGAGGAGGGCCCAGGGACATAATGGTCCCCTCCGCCGGAACGATGGATCCCGCGGCCGATATAAGCGTCCTCTCTACCAGTATTCCGGACGTGTGGAAAACCACGGACCACCTGTCCATCCTCTGGTGCAAGGAACTGGTGCTCGTGATCGTGCGAGCGTTATTTGACTGCGTTGAAAGTACGAAACGATCTGTGCGAATCGTTCCGGACGCCGAGCGCAGGATGCAGATCTTGACGTACCATTTGTCACGCGTAAGTCTTTCCTCTCCGCTATCGCGCGTATTTTATCCAGGGTGATGATAGAAATGGGAAATCTCCGGGATTTTTAACGATCTGAAAATCTTTGGGAAATTCGCGGACAGATTTTGGTCGTCACCCTGTTATTCATCGCGTGGACCGTCATTGGATGGTTCTTTAAAATCGCTTCATTTCCGGATTTTGCTTCCAGCGCTACGCCGGCAAGCACTTCCATCCGTATCAAGAGAAGGTGCAATTCGAGCCCGGCGGCGAGTGGATAGAGAATATTCAGAGGCAATACGTTTGGGAGAGCAGAACGGGAAACACGAGTCGCGCCGGTGCTACGGTCTACCTCATGATCAGACTGATAGGTCCGTACGACCGTCTGACCATCGAGACTCTGAATTTCGAAGCCAGGGACTGGCTTTTCGTCTGTTCCGCATCCAGCGTGCAGGGTTACTCTAGAGTGTGGTAAGGATCGAATTTATGAGGCATTAAATCTGCAATCTAAAGTTCTTCCCTGAGAATTTGATTCGGTTCCGCTATTAGTTAAACAATTTGAGGGAGTAACGCCACTCGCGCGCGATTCCTCTTTAATGGATTCCACCCTCCTTCAGTGACTGGGGATGGAATCTGACGAACGAAACCAAAATATCACCAAGTGTTATGCACCGCAAGAGAAAATCCGTCGATTTGGATCTCTCGCGATTGAAGGGCCGTGGCCTAACGCACGTCGTGTTGCGAATTCCGCCGGCGGAACTTCGCAAAGACATCACGGTACTGGTCGACGTCCACTCCGAGAGCGCGCGGACTCTTCGGCTCGCCGACGAGCGTTCGTTTCTTCGAACTGCGTTCGCTGTTGGTAAATCCGATCCTTTGGAATTCCCACGTGGAAACGTACGATATTACGCGGAGGTTCCCAGTGCGGTAAACTCTCTGGTGGTCGAACTGAGGAGCATCGACTGCGCCGAGGAATCGCGACATCGATACGCGAGCGTGGAGAGCATCGAGCCGTGGAATCCCGGTGCTACGCAGATTCGACTCTTTGCTAAACGGTGAGTCGCATGTTTTCGCGGGTGAACGAACGTTCGACCCAATCAGTTCAACGGCCGCTTCGATACATACAGAGTAAATCCGCTTAATACGATTCTCAAGGGAACGTGCAAAAAATCGGGAAACCGTCTTACGCGGGAAATCTTAATAGCCAAATAAAACCAGAAATATATTCGTACAAGCATGGATGTTTATACAGCTTTGGCCAAAAATATTAGGCACCCTATAGAAGATGGTCGAGTTTTAGAGATCGGTTCATCCAAATTATCTTACAAGTGAAGCGAGTTATAAAAAAAACTTTCAGGTAAAAGTTGTTTGGTTTAAGAGACTAAAAAACTTTTGTATTAAAGCCTTTATCGTATTCCACTTCATTTAAAAGTTTGTTCCAAGCGGTAAACTTTGAAGGACTGGTTTACCACCTTAAATAAAAGTTAAATTAATTCCACCAAGGAAAATTTCGTATTTTTCGATAAACTTCAAATCTATGGAGTCTTATCAAGTCGACAACCGGTTTTAAAAATGAGAATTACAAAATTATAGGATGCCTAATACTCTTTTAGCCAAGGGTGAATGTGTATTAAAAGATAGATATACACATATTCATGGTCAATACAAATCAATGACGCATAGATCAATCGAAATCAGTTCTTCAGTTCTTTGAATAGAAAATAGTAACGTTCTTTAGAGGTAAGTTTTATGTCGCCTGACACAGTATTAAATTTTCAATCGAGTTTAACTTTTGTAAGGAATCATCGGATGCGAAAATTGAGCAAACGCACTAGGTAACGATATATTTGCCCTGTTAATTCCGAATGTTGTATCTGCAAGATTTTTAAATTTGAGTTAAACACGTCTTGACAATCCTTATGGCTTATTAATAATAAAGATATACAATAATACATCACTTGAAATAACCCGCATTTTGATTTTCACTAAAGTAATATCTCTTTAAAGAACAGTGGCATAAACAAAATTCTTTAAAGTGTATCTCAAAAGTATCATTTTGTCAGTTACGACAGTTGGATTTAACAGGGCAGATACGTAGAAGGGCGCAATTGCTAAATGTAGTTTAAAGAGACACAGCATCGTCGATCTTTAAAAGAGCGTTACAAATGGGAATGAAGCGCGTATTATGCGGAATATTTTGCATAGAAAATAAGGCTTAAACTCGAGGGACCAACAAAAAGCGTATAATGTGGAAAATCCTCAATAGAGGAAAGTGACTTCACGAACGCAAAAGAGTGACGAAAAAGGGACCAAAGTGTATCTTTATTTTTAAATTATGAAGAATTTAAGGCACAAATAAGTATCACAATTTTATGTTTATGATTTCAGAATTCTACTTTAAAGAAAGATTGAACATATTACATTTATCTCTTTACCTTGGTACTCAAATGACTACTGACTGACAATGAGTAAAAGAAACTTAGCGCCTAGTCTAAATACCTATATGTGAAAAACTAGAGTAAAAACTACCTATTTTGAACCAATATACCAGAATTAAGTAAACTGATTCGGAATAAATAATTTACGCTAATTTTGATCTTCAAAACTTTGATCTTTTAGCAATGAATTGCGTAATTAATTCTTTTTCTTTTCAATTCGCTTTTGTACTAAATCAGCTTTCCGATTTTTGTTAGCTACTTTTTTTCTGTACTGGCTTAACGCCTTCTAATATAGCTTGCGTTAAACTTTTTCGGCGCCTACATATACAGGGTGTTTCACCCAGGATAGCCATGCTGTTTATTTCCGTTATTTTCCATTTTACGAACAAGTATTTCAAATAAAAGTTGTTTGGTGTCGAGGAGGACAATATGATACATGCAACAAATTTTTGATATCATGTATCGTTTAAGGTATGAAAGTCACCTCCATTTTTTCACATCGAACTTAATACGAGTGTAAAAGTGACTTTCGACGAAAAGAGTGACAAAAAGTGACCAACTTCCAGCCCTGTATTAATAGAGATCGTATTAAGCGGATTTTACCGTACTTTTTTCCGGCAGGGGCAAGCAGAAAATTAGACTGCAAACTGCACGCGGAAGATGGAAAGACTCCACAGCAGTAGTGTCGTTAAAAATTACTTTAAATCCGTCATGTTCCTATACCTTCGAGATCGAAAGAGCCGGAATCATGGAGCAAATTGCCTGCGCGGTAAGAGATCGCTGGCCGGCTCTCTACATGATATCCATGAGCTTGTTACTCCTCGCCGTCGGTTGGAGAATAGACAATGGGCAGAACGGCATCGCGACCATCGTTATCACAGCGATCGTAAGTCTCGGTTGTGGTCTCGGATTGGAAACTTGCGTCGCCTTGGCCGTTCTTCACGTACTCGGCGCAATTGTGTGCTGCGCTGTGATATTTTTCGGCTCCGTCGTTCACAACGTAGCGATCAGGTTCGAATCAAGACGTTAAATTGTCACCATAGCAGGCTTTACACAGCTCCTATTTATTTCACTTCAGGGGAAATAGGGGAAATTTTGGCAAAAAAGGGGGACAATTTTGTTTAAAAAAGGTCTTGCAGAAAGTAGAAATGTGTAGCGGTTTTAAGAAAAAAAAATTATCAAGATATACAGTGAAACACCAATATTTGTTAAGCAAATGAGGGATGTTTTTGTAACTTAAAAATTTGTATCTTATATTGTGTAATTTAAATCTGAGCATCGCGCAATCTGATTTAAGGAAAAAGAGATCGTTTATCAAATCGAGTTTTTGATAAGAAACATTAATTCAAAAAGGTTACTAGATTTTAAACAAAATATTGACGCAGGTAGATGAGAAGAATAAATTCAGCTGAGAAGCTGAAAAGGTGAAAATGGCGAGTTTTAGGGTGAAAAGGGGGAAACTTAAAAAAATAGGGGAATAAAGGAGAATAGGGGGCACACTGTGAAGCCTGCTATATGGTTCCCTTTCGGCAGCGACTAAATTTGAACTACTTTGGCAGATTTCTAGCGCGTACAGTGACGCTCTCAACGACATTGTCCGACTGGCTGCTCGGAACGTTGATCCAATTTCCTCTAGTTCTGACAGTCTTGGTACTGTCGTTGGTACCGGTAACGTGCGGAGCGCTGGTCATGATCATTTCGGCAATCGTGTACTTTTTAAAACTGACGCGCATGTACGAAGATTACCTGGAGGAGTTGCTGATGCAGTGTCTACGACATTTTCGCATTATCAAAAGTCGACTGCCAGCGGACCAGCGCGACGCCGTCGGCGAGGGTGAAAGAATAAGGGGAAAAATACTCGACCAGCTCGCGCTCTTTCTCTTGTATTGCTTCGCCGCGATTCCTGCTATTCCATCGATCCTCATCTGGGCTAAAAACTTCAGGTGCGCGCGACAACACGAGTACGAGTATGTAAAGCAGAAATCAGGCCTCACAGCACCCCTAAACTTTATTTTAGGGGAAATAGAGTAAACTTTTTTTTCGAAATAGCAAGATGTCTAGCGATTAGTGATAATAAATGTCCATGATCTCTCTAGGCGAGATGCCTGTACTTTTCCAGTATTACGCCTGTGACTTTTAAAGTTTTATACAGAATTTTCTGCATAAGTAGAAATAAACTCGTGAAGATAAACGACAGAAGATATAGAACATAAATGTAAAAGATATGGAAAGATTGTAGATTGTGCGTTATCTTTGCCAAAAGTCATTCTTTACCTTCGATTTGTAAACAAATAATACAATGTGCAGTTGGAAATTAAAAATTCGACAAAAATCACCTTCTTGAAATAATATATAAGATTTTTGTTTCAATAATACCGGGATTAATTCTCACTGTTTTCTGCCATTGATCACGTTAGCAGGCATCAAAGCGAAGTTCACCAACCGTACTTCTAACATATCCAGCATCCCGAAATCATATAAATCTTATTAATTCAATAATTTACTCCATAGTTCCATGACTTTTTCATGACCTCCATGATTTCCATGATCGCCAGACACCCGGAATAGGGTACATGGCCAATAATAAAATACGTAATCATCTTTCAAAGTATAAAAACGTATACATGTTATACAAACAAATCTAAAAATAAGATCAACTCAGTTTCTGCTAAGTTTTGATCTTTCTTTAAAGCTTTTTTGTATAATATATATACTTTTCCTATACTTTCTTTCTACAGAGTAGTTAAATGCAGTTTAGTTTAATCAATTAGTGCTCAGTACTATTTTCAGTTGCTAAACAATTTTTGCTCACTGATATTTAATTAATTGTTTCTGCGAATATTTAGCAACAGAAACTGTACTCTTTTTTTTTTTTAATAAAATTGAATTCCAAAGAAATTTTTTAAACGACGTGAAAATGCTTAATCCAATGTTTCAAACAAGAAATTGCTCGGTAATTAGAGTTGCCAGCGAGCACTAATGGATTAAACATAACTTGTACCTTTAACAGGAACATGAAATAAACAACTGCTGGTACACTCTAATAATAAAAAAAAACTTTTTAGTAACAAAAATAATTTTTGTATATGCAAATGTAAAATATAAATTACACATTTTATAACAATATCAAATCGTGCTTTATACAATTAGTACGAATGAGATCAACTCAGTTGATAATAATTGAACATAATTCAACTTCATGAATGTAAGAATATTCCAGACAGCACAGAGCTAAAACGCGCCTTTAAGGCGTCTTATGACCCACTTTTGGGCTACTTTTATCATTGAAAGATGAAAGATATCTTTAAGACTTAAAGATTTTTAGGGTGCGGTGCTAAAGTAGGGCACTTTTAGGGTAAATAGGGGTACACTGTGAGACCTGAGAAATGCGAGACTGCATGCTAAACGTTATATTTTCACAGGTACGACGCAAGACTTACTTCGGAAGATCCTATATTACTGACCAGCTGGTTGATCCTATCCGGATGTAATACACTGGGACTGATCCAAATGCCGTCTAGTCGATGCGGATACCGATCGCGGATTTTAGCTTTCACACTACGCTTCATGGGATGGACGGTTCTTTGCCTCATAGGAACTGTAAGCGAATCGTACCACCAATGGTGGATGCCGTCTCTCACCGCGGCAGCGGTTAGTTTTATCGCAATAAATTGTATCACTCCGGAGACGCGAACAGTTTGACTACGCGTTCTACAAAAATGTGAAAGTATGTAAATTGCGACGACGAGGTTTAACGCAGTAAATAAAATCGCAGTATTTATTCAGATCGGAAGTTTCTCCGTCGACCCTTTCCCCTTAACACGTTCACTGCCGTCTCGGTCTATTAGACCGAGAATTGTACATTTGCACATAATTCAGTAAAGTATTTTCGCACATAATTTAGTAAAGAGAGAGAGAATAGGAATTTTGAAAACATTCTTACGTGAGTCGTTGCTACACTTATAAACGTCTGTCTGCGCGCTGTCGGCAGTCAATGTGTTAACCCGTTCGCTGCGGATGACCTTTCTTCTGTGCGGAAGGGATATTTTGTTAAAGCATTTAAATATTGGGGATGATGCCTTATGGCGTCATCCGCACATAGTGGGGCAGTACGTTGACGCCATTAGGCGTCATTCACAGCGAAAGTGTTCATTGTAAGGCATACGCTAGAAAGAAAACAATACAATTGTAAAGCGTGGGGCGTATACGCCCCACGCGGCGTGTGCGGAAAGTCTTCATAAAAACGGTCTGGCAGGGGGAACCTGTTAAATAAATTCGGAATGCAACGAGCAAGCACCACGACTGCCTCATTGCGATGGAAAAGCCCGCGATGTACTCCTGACGACTGCTGGTGTATCTAAATAAACAGCCTTTTATTTTGATCGCGACAACGCTTATCTCTCGTAGTTCCAAAATAATTTACACTTCATTTATCGCCTGTGAAAAAATTAACTGTACATTTTCGAGGATCGATGCCGCAAAGAGTCAAAATGCTTTGCAACGATCTATAAAGCAAATCGATTCGAGGATGATTAAAGCTCGTCCTACAAGAGCGTTTTAGCCAATATTGCAATCTCTCGAAATATCCAGACTCCACATTTCCGCCGAATATGACATGCGTATTAATGTTCGTCGTATGTTTGCTCCGCTTTAAAAAGGAGGACGACAAACTGTGCGAGTACGCTCGGCTCCATATGTTACGATAACATGTGATTATGTATGGCAGTGTACCACGTACAGATCTCTCAATAATCCAGTGCCCATTCGTTGTCCTGGAGAAAGGAGTCGACGACTTCCTTCATAGCCAGATTCGGGATCAATTGGTCCTGCGTGAGCCGAACCCGCGTGACGGGATCGAAGTGGCCCACCCTCTGAAGGTGCTCCTCGATGTCCTTGCGCTCGTAGGTGATACCGCTGGGCGTGATCACCGGTTCTTGCAGGATCTCGAAACTTATTTTGCCGCACAAATAATCTGGCACTTCTCTTTTCTACAGCAGAGAATTATGCGGTCCGTTATACGCGATAAAGCAATTACCATCTCGTCGTGTACTCCTAGAGTCCGACTATTACATAATTCAGTGTGGGCCCTGGTGGAAATATTTCTCAGAATTTGTTCAGTTAGCTCAAAATTGTGAGAGATTGTAACAAGTTAATTTGAGACCCAATATGATGTTATTATATAATTGCTTTTTTAAAAGACTACTGCTATATATTGCAAAACGTACTTGCAGTTCCAGTCACTTATCAATATTTAGAAAGGACATATGTACTGTCTTGTGGATAAATCTAAAAAGCAATTATATAATTATACAGTATGAATCGGAACTTACTTGTCAGGAGAGAAACTTGAATAGTTATTTTTGTCACTCAGTGTCAAATACTCGGTTTCATGGGCGTCCTCGACGCATGTGAAATCATCTTTCACACACCAATTCGTGAAAAGTTGCGCAGTGCGTGAAATAACCTGCGCAGTGCGTGAAATCGCCAATCTCGTATTTGACACTTAGTGACAAAAAATAGAATTCGTTATTCGGTTGTTTCGCGCCGTTCTAACGAGTGTGATTGCCGTACTCGCTTCGCTCGTGCGGCAAACTTCACACTCGTTAAAAACAGCGCTTCACGCCCTAATAACGAAAATAACTATTTCGATACGAGTGCGTGAACCGCATGTTTTTAACGAGTCTGAAGTTTGCCGCACGAGCGAAGCGAGTGCGGCTATCGCACTCGTTAGAACGGCGCGAAACAACCGAATAATGAATTCTATTTTTTGTCACTAACTGTCAAATACGAGGTTGACGATTTCACGCACTGCGCAGGTTATTTCACGCACTGCGCAACTTTTCACGAATTGGTGTGTGAAAGATGATTTCACATGCGTCGAGGACGCTCATGAAACCGAGTATTTGACACTGAGTGACAAAAAAACTGTTCACGCACTGTGCAGGTTGTTTACACACTGAGCAGCTTCAGTGTGTGAAATACGATTTCACAAGCGTCGAGGACGATCGAAAAACCGAGGTTTTTGACACTGAGTGACAAAATCACTATTATCTCATTATCTATGAGCTTTTGGTTCATGTCTGTGTAATACTTTTTTGAAGATTACATTTCTATCTACAACAAAGTCTTGTAACGAACGATGTAGTCGGAAAGTTTATAAATAATGAGATAATAATGATTAAAGATTTTTTTTCTGAGGAGTAAGTTTAGACTCATATGATATACGATTGTATGGAATATAGATGTATATGAATTGCAAATTCGGACTACTCTAAGAATTACTGAGTTTCACTCAGAAGTGTTTCAAAGTTTGCAAGAAAATCGCAAAATATTCTAAGCGATTTTGAGAAGTTCATAGAAACTTCTGATATTTCATTAGAAAATAATTTAGGATTCTAAGACTCTCAGAAAATATCTTTGGGAAAATTCTGAGTAATCTCAGTAATTTTTATAATAGTCGAAAAACGTTGAAAACACTCAAAAACGATGTAGAATAATTCTTAAAAACTCAAAAATGTACAAACTTTAATGTTAAAAAAATCGTGATATTCTTTCTTTAAACGTCAAAGATTTTATAATAATTTCTGAGAAATATTTAAAACCGTACGAAATTTTCGGAAAAATATCTGGCATTTTACGAAGATTTCTCAGAAATTTTCGGAAAAATCATGAGAAATTCTTCCATCAGGGAAATAAGAAGCGAAAACTAACCCGTCGCCTTTCATCCACTTTAGCGAAAAGGTCGTTAAGCCTGGCAATGTAATTCTCCTTCCTCTCTTCGATCTGTTCCTTGGTGCAAGCCGGTTCGTCCCCCTTATCCTCGTCCTCCCCCTCAGTCTCTCCATCCTTGACATTCTCCTCCTTCAGGAGCGCTATGCTCCTCTCGGCGTCGCGCGCTATCAGTTGATTGAGGTACGTCTGCAGCTCGATGTCCTGAACGACGCGCTGCTCCTCCCTCAGCTGAAAGCGACGCTTGCGCGCCTGCCTGAGGACACTGGTCAGGTCGTCACCGTAGTTCTGCTTCTGCTCCTTGGCCAGGTCCACCGCTGCGCCGTCGCCGTTACTCGGTCAGTATCGTTAATCGCGTGGACGTGGCGCTCGCGATTATTGCTACTATCGGTACTTCTACGGCAGCGAGAGAAACGCTAAGACGAGCAGCTCGGCCGCTCTTTCTCGTCAAACGTACCTCGCTGCAAATGCTTCACAGCCTCGTCGTAGGACTCCAGTTCTAGAAGAGCGAGTCCAAGGAAGAAGTGTCCCTTGACCAAGCCGGGATCCATGTCGAGGGCGCGCCTGGAGTCCTGGCAGGAGGACTCCCATCGTTTCAGCTTGAGATGGCAGAGGGCTCGGTTCGTGAAGTACGTCGCCTGGTTCGGATTCTTAATCTGCGGGGAAGGAGAGACGCGCGAGGTCGTAACCAGCTGGTGCCGGCGTTGCGACGGCGGGGTAGGCACTCACGATCGCTTTTGTGTAGCAGTTGGCGGCGTCCTCGTATTTGTGGCGGCTGTAGAGTTGATTGCCCTGTTCCTTGAGCTCCTTGTCCGACAGATTCGCGGTGGAGTACATCTTGCTCATTCTGGCAGCAGCTCGAGAGGCGCGACCGCGTTGCTCCGAAATCTAGCTACTTCTCGGCGCGGGATATCGCGATCTGCGCTTTAGCGGTCGGCCGTTTATCGCGGTACACGCGTTAAATGTTATTGTTCTGCGCTCGGTTCGCCACGAATGTTAACTTTCGAGAATCATCGTCGTATAACCTCCCGAGAAGTGACAATGTTTTGCTCGGCACTACCGATGGGAGAAGTTTCGCTACTAGTTTACGGTGAGAGCGCAGAGATGGCGCTGTAGATGTAAAATGGCCGTCATCGGATGACGGCCATCTTTTAACTTGAATTTGAACAGGGGCTTCAAACAGGGGAAGAATACGATTTTGAGCAAGCATAATAAGAATAAGCATTGTTCCATAAAACTATCTAATAGCTTTATGATCTAGTAATTCAAACCAGACAGCAGGGAATATCGATAAATATCGTTAGTGTATTCGAAAATGTCTGAAAACATTCAGAATACCTGTACGATATTGCTAGCATATTTGTGATCAGATATTAAATATTCGCGAATATTGCCTGCTTAATATCAGATCAAGTGATTAGAAATATACCAGCAATGTCGTATAGATACAATTTTGCTCCTATTGTGGACGATATTCTGATACATCCGCTTTCAATTAACGAATGTTAGTATCTGTGATCAGTAGGAATAATAAATTTGACTAATCCCTCGAATCCTAAAATTTGTAAGTTGAAAGTGGATTGATTAGAATAATTATTGTGTGCTTTGCAATAGTAGGCACTGTGAGACATGGTTTTGCTATTGTTCCTTCAAGAATCCGATTATTAATTGATCGGATCTAACAGAATAATATTATCTATAGGTGTGTAATAAGATGCAAAGGTTGCTTGCAGGCTGCTTGAAATCGGTCGAAATATAAAATATAGGTATATCTGTAGAATATTTCTTAAATGTTGCTAAAATATCCGTCGAAGGTTCGTATGTTTATAAAATATTTGCTTCACGTACAAAAGCGACCATTTAGCGACCAATTATAATTGCCGATTGATCGATATTCTTCGTCGAGTCCGGGATATCCGTATCTTCAAATTTAGAGTCTCAACAACGGGGTAACGAAAAGATAACAATTCTGGTAACAATACAACTGTTAACGCGCGTATAAATAATATGAAATCAACTACGAGTATAGTCGTGCGCTATACTGTAGATGGACATGGCTTTCTTCGAGATGGGATGCTCCGAGCGCTCAGCGGCTAATGCTTTCCGATGCTCCAGGTGTTCCAGGAACTTCCTTCCGAGCGTGTGATTCATCCCGTGGACTTCCGGATGCCTCACGTATTCGTCCAGCTGAGAATGGCGCGATGCCGCGCGTACAGAGATCAATTCTCGGCAATAGAGAAATATTGCATGACGAGAAGAGGTGAACTTTGTACCTTCATCCAAGTGCACTCGGAGATCTCGTGGTCGCACTTCTTGATGTCCGTCGTACTGGGCGTCAAGCAGGCGATCATGTAGATGTCCGAGCAGCCGAAGGCAAATTGATGGCCGTGTCGGAATGCGACCAAGTTCTTAAATTTGGCCCGCACGCCGGTCTCCTCGAGGACTTCCCTCTCGGCGGCGGTCGCTATGTCTTCCCCTGATTGTGTTTACCGAATGATTGCGAGGCATTCACGGATAATTATACAGGGGGTCTAGCGCGATTGGGGATAATAAATTTCCATGATATTTCTACGACTTTCAGTCGAGATTATTACTTTTCCCCATGAACGTATCTTGATTTTTTAAGCGTTTATCAGGCTTCACAGCCCCTATTTAGTTCGTTTTAGGGGAGAAGGGGAAATTTTGACAAAGGAGAGGAAAAACTTTGATTAAAAAAGAAGACCTTTCAGAAGTTAAATCTTCCAGAACCGCGTGCAGTTATTTAAAGAATTAAAATGTTTAAGGTATAGAACGAAAAATCAATATTTATTAACCCTTTAAGTTTTACCAGGAGAATAGTTTCCCACCAGGCCTAAGTCTCCTAGCTGATGTTCTAATGGGAAACTAATACTACACAAGATAAATGTAAATTCTAATATATATGAAAAAATAATATAACTAAGTACTTATCTATAATTTAAAAAAATATGAAAACAATTCTTTCATGGCAAGAAATATTATACCTATACATAAAAAGAGTTCATATAATGTGTTTTAAAATGTGTCCCAGTCTTCTGCCACTTAAAGGGTTAAGTGTTGAAGGATGTTTTTGCAACTTAAAAATTTATATTTTACGTTATGCAATTTATATCTAAATCATTTGTCAAATCTATTTTCCAACAAGAAACATTAATTCATGAAAGTTATCATAGTTGAAACGAAATATTGACGGAGATGGATAAAATAGAGGTTCTAGAACCATTTTAGCAAAAAAAAAACATTTACCCTTTTTATGTAATCCGAAACAATGACAGGATTATAAACTCAACTGAGAAGATGAATAACGGGTAATTTTAGAGGATAAAAATCGTGAGTTTTAGGGTGAAAAAGGGCAAACTTAAAAAATAGGGGAACTTGAAATAAAGGAATAGGGGACACACCATGGAATCTGGTTTATACAAAATTGTCTGGTCAAACAAAAAGAAATTTTTGTTTGAAAAATTCCAGGAGTGGAATTCTGTATCGATAGAATTCTACAATCGCTATCATATTGCACGTATTTTTTCAAATATAACAAAACATGTGCAACGATAGCGACTATAGTAGAACTCTATCAATACAGAATCACAGCCCAGGAGTAATTCTCACTGTTCTCTGCCATTGATCTCATTCGCGGGCATTAACGCGAAGCTTATCAACCGCATTTTTAACGTATCCAACATTTAAAGACCATATAAATTTTATTATAATTAATAATAAATGTTATACTCCATGATGTTTTTATATTTAAAAAAAATTTAATGATATTTCCATTACCTCCATGATTTCTACGATCGCTAGACACCCTGTTATACGAAAGTGAAAAGAAATTCGTCTATCGTTGTTATCACCGTAAATAATAACGAACGATAAGAGAAGAACGAACCTGGTTCCACGTAGCCTCCGGGCAATTTCCACCTGGGCGTAAGGCCGATGTAATTTTCCTTAACAACGAGAATTTCGTTTGTGTCTTCCTTGTAAACGAAAGCTCCGACGCCTAGGAGCGTGTGCGCGTATGGAGGAACGTTGCATTCTATGTCTTCAGGTAGCCATCGATAGAGAGTGACGTACTGCTCCTTCGCGTGGTGAAATTTGAAGTTGTTCTTCGTGAGAATCGGGATCAACTCCGAGTGGGATAAATCGACGCGAAACCACACCGTACGTCTCTTCTCCTTCAGCCAACGGTTAATAGATGCTGGAATTGATAACGTAAAACTGATGAATGAAAAATTACGGCGTGCTGCGAGGGGAGCCCTGTTGAAAATTACTCATAACATTCTTATAAAGTGAACGAATACCGCACAGAACCTCACGTATCCTCGTAAAAAACATTTGAGGGCTTCGCGCAAACGTATTTGGCGCGAAACTCTACAGAGTTTCTTAATATCTCAGACAGCACAAACCAGAAAGGTGTTTTTTAGTCAACCGTAGGTAGACTAATGTCCTACTTTTTGATCATTTAAATTTCGAGTTATCCAACAGTTACCTTTTGGATAACATAACATTTATATTAAGTTAACAAAAAGTGAGACATTAGACTGCCTACAGATGACTTCAAGATGACTTTTTTGATTGTGTTGTCTGGGATCCCTGACGGAAAAAATTTCTACTACTAATAATTTGCACTTTTCATTTGAACCACTGATGCAGTAACATTAACTTATGCTGATTACTACTGTCACTATTGAAATTTGTTGCACAATTTATGTTACTAACTAATAGAAACTAATTGCAAGGCAGTAATGAGCACTTCAAGTGCACTGCTATTATGAACTGCTGACAGTTTTGAAACTATTGGCATTATTTTAGCAATCTATTGATATTATTAAAACTTGTATTATAGTGAAATAGGTACTAAAACGATACTAATACGTTTAAAAGCTTATACCATAAATTGTACTACTACGTTTCAAACTTCTTTGAAAAAGCTGGTATTTTTGTACTTTAACAGTAACTTTTGACTGTTAAAGTACAAACGTAAAATATTAGGAGTGGCATAATTTGGAAAGAAGGGAAAGTACAAATATAATTATAATTTTTAAATTTTTAGGAAAGTATTTATTATTATATAAACTACAAATGTGTGCTCTGAAAGTGGAACATAAGTCCTGTAAAATGACTGAAAGATATGCCCTGTCTGGGACGTTTTTTTACAGCTACATTCTCATTGTAGCTATAATAGTAGTGCCAACCAATAGTGTTAGCTAGCACAACAGTCGAAATTGCAATTGGCCAGTAGTACAGTAGCGTGCAATAGTAGTTTTCTTCCGTAAAGGTTTTACACGTGTTCTATATAAGAATCTATAATACTTGTTCAATAGGGACGGTAAAAGTAGTTCAAAAGTGGGTCGCGCGGAAGACGTTTTAAAAAATACTTAAAGGCGTCTTTTCACTCCGTGTTAGCTGGGATATCAGGCTACGCGGTATTTGTCCAGTGTTCTTTTCAACAGATAAGCTCAAAGCTATCGAAAGTCCATCGTACGTGTGTGTGCGTGTACGATAAACGCTACCCAATCCATATATCTAGAATTCCCACGTGTGCGTACACGCGGTACACGCCAAGAGACAATTTCCAATTAAGCAAACTAACTACGTACACGCTCTAAAACGCTTCTACATATACAGGGTGTTCGGAAAAAACACCGACACAGAAATAGGGGTGATAGGTTACGTCATTACAAGTATTTTGATATAAGGGACCTATACCCGCAAGCGCGCCCCCCCTTCTGGAGATATCAACTTTTCAAGTTTATAACGACCGAGGTTGATCAAAGTAGAATAATAAGAAACGTATCAAGATGGTAACGAATATTTTATTTTACGAGATACAAAAACAATGTACTACAGCAAATGCTCAAAATGACGGCCACCCATGTCCATGCAACATCGGAAACGATTCTGGATAGATGTGCCACTGCGCAAACTGCTTGCGGAAAGGATAACCGCTTGGCTCAAGTCCTTGTACTTTTCGAAGATGATGCGGATACAAGGAGTTTTCATTTGTTTTTCAATTGTACAGGTAGACAAAAAACTCAATATTATTCTACTTTGATCAACCTCGGTCGTTTTAAACTTGAAAAGTTGATATCTCCAGAAGGGGGCGCGCGCGCTTGCGGGTATAGGTCCCTTATATCAAAATAGTTGTAATGACGTAACCTATCATCCCTATTTCTGTGTCGGTGTTTTTTCCGAACACCCTGTATATGTAAATCTAGATATGTAGGTCTAGACCGTGCGGATCACGTGGTGGATCTTGGCACTCGCCACTTTAACCTCTACTTCCGCCAGAGCATAAACAAATCATCGAAACGCGCTCGTTTTTCGCGCGAAGGCTTGAAAATCCACAAGATGGGGGACTTCCCCGCATTACAGCGTCGTAATACCTTCGAGACGTTCCAGAAAAGCTGCGGCTTGGCACGGCTCGACGGTGGAGTCGACGGTGATTCCGTTGTGTCGATCGGCGAAACCCCCGAAGCACTTTGCTCCCGACTTCGAGCCGCCTTTCTCCTCGGCAGAGGACATTTCTCGCGCGATTGTCGCCCGATATCGATCCAAGGGCGGTTGACGTCGCGCTGCTGCTCGTGTGATACGCAGAGGAGCCGATGCAGCGGCGCCGTACATTCGAGTGATCCAATGGACTGGCGTGACTGTACCTACTTATCTTATTATGGATCTTTTTTGCACATGTGTATGACGTTCCTCCTACTCCTCTAACTCCGAAGTCAGTGATAGACTCACTGGCGTACGCTGTGTTTATGTAATCGTTGTAAAAGCTACGATCGGGACGCATTTATGTCGATGTGTTATCGAAGAAACACGTACGTGTTTCCGTGACCGACATAACGGAAGACGCACAGCCTCGCTTGCGTTAGCTGCGTATCGATTTATAGATATCCTCTTATCATTCCGTGAATGATAAGAGAGAGATGTCAATTCCCGCCAACGTTAACGTACGCCTAAAACGTTCCTAAATTACGTAATGAATGCATGAAAATAGATCCGCGTCGCGGTGAACGATTCGAGGATCGTTAACGCAAATCGCTGTAGCGACGCGTCGATGCTACGCCGTGCAATCGTTCTCGACGCTCCAGAAACGATCGAGATCATCGTAGCTCTTGGCCTGGGGCGAATTATAATTGAGAGCTTCGCAAAGGCGGCAGTAATGTTTGGACGCGCTTCCGAAGTATCCGTGTTCGTTGATCACCCTGTAGTACCCGCGCCATTCGTGGTACTTCAGGTATTCCTCGTCGTGCAGGTGTAAATGCCTGAGACGCTCGACCAATGCTGCCGGGTCGGCGAAATCTCTAACGTGAATGAAGGAGCGAGGAGGGAGCAATCGCTCGCAGTCGCTCCTGGGCGCTCCCATTATCACGGGCACAGACATCTTCTCGTACGCGTTCCAGAACACCTTCTCCGTCAAGTACTCCTTGCAATTGGAGTTTTCGAACGCGAGGTAGAACTTGTAGGCGTCGAGAGCCCCGCAGTCTTTGGTGAAGTGGCCGGGGCAGGCGGTGGAATTGCCTCCCATGCAGCTTCCAAAGATGTCCAAGTCGCTGGCTAACAGCGCTCGCAACGCGCGGACGTAATTCCACCTGCCGTTGGAACCGCCGCAGTTGCTGCCCATGACGGCGACCAACTTGCTCTTCTTCTCGAGCGCACGGATCAAGGACTCGTTCGACGGAGTCGAACCTCTTGCCATTAATAACGTCCTGCCGTACGGGACGGGAACGTCGCTATCGGTGCGATAGGTCATGGACCAATTGAACAGTCCGTTGTAGTCGGAGAGTCGCTGCCTCCTGCGAAGGAAAGTGTGCGCCGGAGATTCGTCCGTCAAGAAGACCCACCTCTGAGACGACAGTCGTCTCCTCGGTAAATCTTGCCTCCCTCCGGTTAAATGCAGGTGAAATAAAACGGCGTGCGCTCGTCTCAAGTCCGACGAGTTGTAACTTATGAGACAATTCTGTACCGAGCATCCTTCCCACGGGGAGAAGCTGTAACAGTCGTACAATGCGATTTGCGGGAAACGAAGCGTGCGGCGACCCTGCTTAAAGGATTTAATTGAAACCTGTTACGGTGAAACAAATTGGAACAAGTTCGACTTTTGTTCTGTGAATTTCCAGCTGAAATACTATTTTCTAATTATGTTTTTAAAATTGGAATACATTGGTCCGTACTAAAAATTGGTCAGAATAAGAATAATTTTTAAAACATCCTTATTGAAAAAGTATCATAGATTCTCATAGAGATTCTTAATTTCATAGAGATATAAAATAATGGAATTGCATGATCACTGCAGTAATTTTAAAAAAAAGTTTGGCAAGAAAATAATTTTTGTAGATGTAAATATAAAGTATACGTTTTATACTTTTATCAAATCATGCTTTGTGTAATATACTGCCCTGTTAATTCTAAATGTCGTATCTGCAAAATTAAAAAATTTGAGTTAAACACGTCTGCACAATACTTATGCTTATTTTATCATCATTAATAATAAAGATATACAGTAATACATCACTTGAAATAACCCGCATTTTGATTTTCACTGAAGCAATATCTTTTTAAAGAACAGTGGCATACACAAAATTCTTTAAAGTGCTGTACCTATCTCAAAAGTATCATTTTGTCAGTTACGACAATTGGATTTAACAGGGCAGTATAGCACGAATAAAGTCAACTCAGTTGATGCCTTTATATGCAGTTCAACTTCACGAATGTAAGAATATTCTTGCATTCACATGTTCAAATTATGTAGGGTGTTTTTAGAGACATTTTACAATATTAGGATACTTTTTAGAATACGATGCAAAAAAAAGGACACTTTTAGGGTAAACAGGGACACACTGTGAGGCCTGCAATTTATTCCGATTGAGATCGTATCGGAAGAGTCATATTAAATCTGATATATCGCTCACCGGCTGCAACAGTGGCATAACTCAAAATTGGAATTTTCCCAAGAGACGACTTTAACAGTTGAATTATTATATTATACGAGCGTTGACCATTTGCTGCCAAATTATGATAATTATCATAGAATTTTCATGATAATTATCATAATCTCGCAGCAAATGGTCAACGCTCGTATAATATAATAATTCAACTTTTAAAGTCGTCTCTTGGGAAAATTCCAATTTTGAATTATGCCACTGTTGCAGCCGGTGAGCGATATGTACTCTAGATGCATTTCGTGGCGATTAGTATTTTCCGATTAAATCCAATTTGAAATGGGAGTTAGAATTTTCCAGTACAAACCGATCGACATTTCTCAAATAAGAAACAGATTCAAATAGAAAAATGCTAAGACAGAAATCGAATTAAAGAAGTGAATAGGTTTGAATCGGATTTAATTGGATCCTTTAAGCAGTAGAGTCTCGATGAACGAACGGCGCGACCAACGTTTTACTCGTAAATCGTCTGACATGTCTCCTCTCTAAAAACGGACCATGCTTCCAGACTAAAATGATGAAAGGATTTGTACCGCGGCTCGCAATTAAGGGGGTGACGCTTCCTTCAGGAGACAGTAACCATCTGCCGAGCGAAGACATTTTATTTACCTAGCGATCGGGAAGAAGTAATTAAGCATTCAAAATAATAATCAGCGATACTATGTAGCTGATATATCAACTATTCAACTACCTGCTCGTAAGTGAAGTTCTTAATACGCAAATACGACGGCAATGATAACGACGAAGATATCTTTCCGCGTCGATCCTTTAACGCTCTGTCGTTCGCGGGATTAAAGGAGCTGGCGAATACGATATAAATCCCGTATGCGAGGATTGTCGCTGCACTCAGGAAGAGAAAATTCCGCGCGTATTTAGGAATCATAGCCGTGGAGTCTCTATCGTATGTGATCGTAGGTACACGCGTTACGCGATCGTCGTCACTCTGTACCCGCAGCAAGATCTATTTCTACGTGGCCCGCGGTCCTCGGAATACGTCATTTCTACCCGAAACACTTTTGAAACCGCGGCATAAATCCGCGGAACTGGAGCGGCGGAGACTAGACGAGTGTCCGCGCGTAATTACGATTTATGGCAGATAACCGGGGAGGGAAAAAGTGGTGAAATAGGGGGAAAGAGACTGCCCGACGAGAGTAAAGTGTGCGCCCAGTGTCCACGTGTAGATGTTGCCGATTTCTAAACGGTTAACCCGATTGTCTTGACTAGCCATGCGTGACAACGCGACTAGAAGATAAGTGAAAGAACCAGGGCTTACCGCGTTATTTACCGTGACAAAGAGGTGGAGAGGCTTTCAAAAATGGCTGCCATTCGCGGTATTCTAGCCCTTCAAATGTTTTTCCCCGTGCGACGTGCATTGCATTGTTTTCGTACGAGCTCCTGATTGGTTTATGCTCATTGCTTTACAACAATCTCGGTAATAATCCAATTCATGGTAAAGCTCGATGCTTAGGGGCGTCTTTCAATTCTGGGGATTTTGAAAATAGCTCATGAGAATTTTTCAGATGATAGTCACCGATTCATGAGATGAAAATCACCCAATCAGTGTTCAATACATTTGGATTATCGAATAAACATCAAACTTTCACCGAACAACCGCAACTGCGTTTTCTGAACTAGTGCATATTATATCCTGAATAAAACTGAATATTCCCTAAAAGTAAAAATATCCAAAATACACCAAACTATATGAGGCTAAATTTACTGGCCAGGGAAGAGACTTCAATCACTGTTATCTCATTACTTTTGACTCATATTTGTATTATACTTTTTCCAAGATTACGTTTTTATCTACAATAAAGTCTTATATCAATATAGGTGAAAAATTCATAAATAATGAGGTAATAGTGATTGAAGTTTCTTTCTTGGCGAGTAAGTTTAATCGCTAATCGCTTGCGATTTTCTAAAACTTGAATAATAAATTTGTAAACTATTAAATGAAAAAAACCACTCGGTACCGGCACGTAAATAATCTGATAGGACCGGTTACAATTTATTTTAGTGGATAAAAGTAAGCTGAGAATGAGATATTACGTGTCTACTAATTTCAGTCAATTTTGCCGATTTCCAACAATGTTAAAAGACGCACCTTAAATTGAACTCGATTAAAAGGAAGTTTCGAAGATTCTGATTTTTGTCCACTTGACATTTGATTTTAATGACAGGAAAATTAACAGAAATTAAATCAAATAAAAAAACCAGGCACACTATTTTCTCTAAATTACTATTTCAAGTGACATATAACAAAACGTAATACGCGCATATCGCTTGCGATTTTCTAAATTGTATAATACATTTTTAGGCTATTAAGCCAAGCACCAACTGTTCTTATGAAGATAATGTACCAAATATTTAACTATAAATGCATACATCTCCTTATTAAGTATCGTACAAAATATTATCACAGTAAAACTCCAACTAACTTCGAGAGCGATCTCGCGAGTTAGGCGGGTCTTTTTCGTAGTAAACACTATCGATAAGAACATGATCGGTGCGTACATAAAATGGAATGAAGCGGAGGCGGATGAAAATTCCAAACTATCGCAATTCATATTCCTTTAACCACCCTGCGGCGGATTTAAATCCTTGCGTTTTCGACCGAGCGATGCACGAGTGCATCGTTCGAAGAACGCGCATTTTACGCATTTTCATTCACGATGTACAGACGCAAAATGCGCGCGGACCAAATAAAAGACGTACCAGGGACTGGAGTACCTAAGTGGCTTTGATAACTCGCTCCTGTGCGTCGATTACGCCGTGCAAGAAAAGCACTCAGCGCCGTTTTCTCGCGAGCAAACCAAGACTTACGATTCCTCATCCTTGTCGCTCCTGAGTCTTGAATTTTGTGGCTTGGATTTGTCGACGGTGAATTGGAGTGCATTCGCAGCGGGTTTCGTTCACAGGTAATACATCCCAGTTTTCAATCCCTGTAGGTTATAAACGTATTCAGGATTGCCATAAATTTTGATTTTTAAAATTCCCCGTCTTTTCTAAGTTCTTCAGAGCAAAAATCACATTTTTCCATACTATTTAATTGACTTGTGAAAATACTTCAGACGAGTGAAGAAGCATTTGTATAACACAATAAGAAGCATAAGCTCAAAGAAGGCGCGAGCATAACAAAAGCTATACAAGGTATAACAAATTAACAGAACCTATTCGCCGCATGCACGAATTGGTGAAGAGAAGGTGTTAAATACGAATCATATTTAATACAATGTAAACTATATTATTGCTCGTATTGCCAAAGTATCAAAAGTTTTATGCATACTTATGTTATGTCGCAAAACATTGGTTAAATATTCTTTAGGAATAATACATTCAACATTAATATCATATCGATAGCTTAACAAATGCCGCGACGTACTTTTTTCAAGAAATTGTATTGCAATCCCTTGACTTTTCCCAGTTTTCCAGGATTTCCAGGTTTGTGGCAACCCTAATATTATATTTCAGGCTTTGCAATCCCTATTTATTTCATTTTAGAAAAAATAGGGGAAATATGAGCAAAAAATGGGGGTAAATTTGTATCAAAAAAGGAGATCTACCTAAATAACCATTTTTGAGATACAAATACAATGAAACGCCAATATTTATCAAGCGAATGCAGGATGATATAACCACGTAACATAAACAAAGAATTTGTAAATAAAAGTAGTTTTAAAAGTGCAAGTGCAATGAACCCAATTCATAAGTGATGAATATCGGTATCGAAGATATCTTATCAATTCTAGGAGAGTCAAAAATGCCGCTAGTGGAAGGAGAAGCGGTATTGAAAGCAGGGTTTGTATTTTCCTGCGGAATCAAAAAGAGAAACCAAAATGCAGTGAAAATCGTCGCTTCTTGCGTCCAATCGTCACATGGTACTATTTGCCTTACCGATTTATGTACAGAAGAGTTGCAAAAACATGTTTGCGTCTTCCTCTGGCCCAGCTGCACTTGCACGTTACTTCTTTATTGTTGTTTACCAGTAAGATGTTCACTTCAACTTCATGAGGAGCACTTGTTACATGTGACGATTGTACGCAAGAAGCGACGATTTTCACTGCATTTTGGTTTCTCTTTTTAACTCCGCAGGAAAATACAAACTGCTTTCAATACCGCTTCTCCTTCCACTAGCGGCATTTTTGACCCTCCTAGAATTGACAAGATATCTTCGATACCGATATTCATCACTTATGAATTGGGTTTATTGCACTTGCACTCTTAAAACTACTTTTATTTACAAATACTTTGTTCACGTTACATGGTTATCTTGACATTAGGCCCGTAACGACGGCCATCTTAGGAAGAACGAAACGCCACCATACGGCGGTGTCCGACGCGAATAAAAATTTCGTAAGGCGTCAGCGAATAGACCAATCAGGATCAAGTATTCCGTTGTGACAAAAACTCGCACTCCGGCTCCTCACTGTGGAATGTTTCAAAAACACCATTATTTTTTAATTTAAACATTTTATGAAGGCGGTGCATTCACGATAAATTTACGAAGTGTTTGCACGTCGTTAAAACGTTCCGTGCCCGCGTGGGACGTATATGACCCCCGTTGAACTTTCCGTTCAGGCCACAAACTTTAAACATAAAAAAAAAAGAAATTAGTGCTCAGAAAAAATACTAGGTACTACATTTCAACATGTAATTAAGAGTGCTGTACGACGGAGCGACGTAAAACGAGATTAAGAGTATTCTCACACGAGATAATAATTAATATAATTATACAAACCGCGCTTCATTATACATATTTCCCTTTTTCCATCATTTATTAACGGGAAAAACAAATTTACAGGACTGGTGACTACTATTCTTTTCAACAAGCTTTGGCGCCGAACGGAAGTGGCCGCCGCCAAGTGTCATCCACGTGGCTTGTCCAGCTTTCAGCGTGGAAACTCAAGGCCAATTTGCATGAAAATCTGGTCTCCCCCTAGACGGCGTCGCTCTTTCATACGCTTCGATCAAAGACGACAGCCTTCTTTGCTTCAGTCGCTTCAAAGTTCAATTTCGCGACATCATTTGTAGCGATTTATAGTGATCAGAGTTAGGAGCAAAACAATAATTATAAAGTATTCGGATTAGAATGTTAGCCACCTGAAATAACAGTGCGATTCATTAAAACTTTTCAATTTCGATGTTCTACGCTGCAGTTGTATAAAATTAAAAGAAGCGATGGCGTCCAAACGCCACGTGGTCGAGGAGGAGACTCGTCCGAAAAAGGGACTCAAACGTGTTCATTCTGTCACGAATTCCGCGAAAAAGACTTCTATTCGAAGCATTCCCAAGAGTGTTACGAAAGTGAAAGTGAAAGGAAAAATCAAGAAGGGAATAACTGCCGCTGCTCCGGTTTTGAGGAAACCAGTGGATCGTCTAGCTAAGAAAAAGGTAGGCGACAATAATTCCTACGTTATCTATCCTGTGTGTCGATTCTGTAATGAATCAAATCTCTAACGATAACTTTCAGTATCGTTTCGCATAAGTATTGTTTTATAGTTCAAGAAGCATGTGCGCAACGATACCGAAACTTCTCGTTAGTTTTAACTCTCACAAGCATGGTGTCCTCACATGGGGAAAAACCCCGTCATCGACATTTTGGGGTGAAACAGGCTCGAAGTGGTTTCTAAATGATTTTGAGGCGTAGAATCCGATGGTGCAATCGGATTTGGAGAATAACCCTGTCATCTCATCGTTAGGTATAGTTGAATATTAGCTGTACTGCGGAAGAACCCTGTCATCGACAGCTTTGAAACTCATTTTCCTCACAATCAGCTTTGAGTCGATGACGGGGTTTTTCCCCTGGACTCTTCAGTTGTAGATAGATGATTTAGATAGATAGATAGATCTTCAGTTGTATAATTTCAAATTTTGAGGACATTTTAGGACAAAGCATTTTGAATTTTATATAGCAATATGTCCCCATATGAGGACATATTTTTGTTTGTAAAAAATAAAGATTTTTTTGAAAAACCTGGCTTAAAATTACTTCTTATACTCCAAATGAGCGCAAAATATCCCTCATCATTTTTTGTGTCGCAAAAAATGTATGCATGAGAGGGCTGAAGTGCTTCTCTGCCTATTGTTGTCATTTATCGTTTATGAAATATGGACAGATGGCTTTGATAGTTCGACAGCTGCAGAAATGTACATAGTGTTTTAGTTTTTAGGGTTTTGGGGTTCTTTCCGCTCTGGAAGATGCTCTGTGCCATCGATTCCTAATTATTTTCTGTAGCTGCCTGTTTCCTTCGAGGAAATACCGTGGAACCTGCCTTTAGTTCGTAAATGCGCTTATCGACGCAAATGCGGTGTAGGTATATCAAACTCATAAGCGCATTTACAAACTAGAGGCAAGTTCCGTGATATTTCTTCAGAGGAAACAGGCAGCTACAGGAAATAATTAAGAATCGACGGTGCGGAGCATCTTCCAGGGCGGAAAGAAGCCTGAATTAGCTGTAAGTACCTCAAAACTCTAAAAACGGTGTACATTTCTGCAACTATCGAACTCTCAAAGCCATCGGTCCATATTTCATGAACAACTTATTCGTTTTTAGATGATTATGTTCAACCTTTTTGTCATATCGCCTAATGAATTATATGGGCAGTGAACTTAGATTCAGTTACTTGCAAGAAAATATGCAGAGATGTAGATATTTAAGAAATAAGAATCCGCGTTTACAATAGGTACAGAAGCACCTTAATTTGTTATAAAATCAACCTACTGTGTTTAAAGACTGATTTAACTCTCCTAATACATATACCGTGCTCAAATTGTCTTTTACAGGCATGCAAGAAAATTAAATTAGAAAAAACGGCCCTAGAAACTAAAGACGACTCCCCAAAAAAAGCAGTCAAACTAGTTTCCGACACATTGCAGCACAAGAAGAAGCTGAAGGTAAGAGGCTATAATTTCGATCTCCATGAACGAATCATTCAAAGTACTTTGTCTCAGAAATATAGATATTTAAGAAATAAGAATCCGCGTTTACAATAGGTACAGAAGCACCTTAACTTGTTACAGAATCAACTTACTGTGTTTAAAGACTGATTTAACTCTCCTAATACATATACCGTGCTCAAATTGTCTTTTACAGGCATGCAAGAAAATTAGATTAGAAAAAACGGCCCTAGAAACTAAAGACGACTCGCCAAAAAAAGCAGTCGAATTAGTTTCCGACACATTGCAGCACAAAAAGAAGCTGAGGGTAAGCGGCTATAATTTCGACCTCCATGAACGAATCATTCAAAGTACTTTGTCTTCATTAAGAAACAGAATACAGTTGCCAAAGAAGTTATTATAAATAGCGAGGAACTAGAGAAAACAGTTAAGCCGAAACTGGAAAAGAAGCAAGTGACAAAAGGCATCCAAGCGGTATTCGCTTTGCAGAAGCAACAATTGAAAAAGAAGAATGCGCTGTTCAAAGACGAACAGCAGCCGATATTTTTGCAGGTGGTCTGCATCAAGATCCCCAAGGTGTCCACCAGGCACATTCGATTGTACGTACAATAACATAGCCCTACGTTGAATTTCTTATCTACATTGAAGAATCTTTATAGATTTTTTGACGCTTAAGAGACGATTCCGCTAAAATTTCTTTCTTCTAAAATTAAATAAATAGGAGTTATGAAACCTGTTATACATTTTTTACGCTAAATACAATCCTGTAGTCAAAATTAGCCCATCGCATCTAGTACTAAAGTTATTTCGATCTAAATATCGCAAGAATATAACATTGTTTCAGTAACATTGAATTCGAAATTTTCTCTAAAGTCTGACGCGACAGCCAAATTCTATATAGGAGACTCGTTTTCAGCGTCAAAAAATCTGTAAGAATAACTGATTTCTTATCAAGATTTCAGTGTATGTGACTGTTGTATAATTTACTTTCCATCTGTAATAATCCAAAGCTTTCGAATGATTAAGACGATAATTTACCAATGGATCCTTATGAGTACTCATTCATGATTCGAGCACCAATTAATGACGCTTAACAATCAAAAGACATTTTTCTCTCCCTTCGAATCCATCCAATAACTGCTGTTTCTCGTTCGCGTTCTTCAAGGGTACTTCCGCACACGCTAGTCACGGAAACTGACGAGGTAGCGCTATTCGTCAAGGACCTGCAAAGGGGTCGCAGGCAAGACTATGAACCCACCGTGCAGCACTTCGAGGATATACTGCGATCGAACGGCGTCGACCGTATCACGGACGTAATACCGTTGAATCGATTGAAGACCGAGTTCGATCAGTACGAATTGAAGAGAAAGCTCCGATCAAGCTACGACTTTTTCTTGAGCGACGCGAGGATATCGGGCCACGTGTCGCACCTGCTCGGCGATCTGTTCAAGAAGCGACAAGCGCCAACACCCGTCCGGATGGAGAGTAAAAATCTGAAGCGCGAGATCGACTTCGCGCTCAGGAAATCTTGCACGCAGCTGCATTCGAATGGCGACACCATTACCGTTCAAATCGGGCACAGCGGCATGAAGGAAAAGGAGATTTTGGAGAATGTCACGGCGGTGTGGGATCAACTGGGCTATAAATACCCGGGCGGTTGGTCAAACGTGCGCAGCCTCATTCTGAAGACGCCGAGCAGCTTGGCAGTTCCCATTTACGTCACGTTGAGTAAGTTCGCGGTGTCTCGTTCTTCGTTACGCGTCGCGCGACTTCTTTTAACACAACGAATCAATTTTTACAGAATTCGGGAACGACGTGAAAGTGCCGGTGATACCGCCGAGGCGACCCAAGGCTTACAAAACCGTTAGCGGGGAGTTGAGTACGCTGTCCGGCAACACCACCGTGACGATGACACCGGAAGGAGAGATTACCCTCGATCGGGAAGAGGATAGCGAGGAGGAGGAGGAGGAGGATGACAGCGATGCGGAATGAACCGCTCGACTGGTCGTTGCAATTGTACGCTTTATGCACTCGAATAAAAACGAGAAAAATGAATTTAACGCGTCAATACTTAATTCCTTCGACACGAAAGTTGGATAAGCTTTAATCGTAAACGGCGGCGATCCTTCTAATACAATATCATCTGGTCCTTTTTCGATATGCTTTGATAGCCGTTGGTCGGCGCGCCGAAATGTCCTTGCACGTTAGCGCTACCTTTCGCGAGCTTGACGAGATAGTCGGCATCGGTAATGATTTCGATCTCCTGAAAGTTTTTCAGCCTCCGCACGTCTTTGTCTTTGCGTAATTTGGTATTCGGCAGCTTTCTCACTCGAACTACGTCGTCTATGTGGGGAATTCTCAGCTCGGCGCAACACGTGCGAAGCAACGCGTGTATCGTTAAGTCGTGCTTCGGCAATTCTATTTCTATAAAGTCTGGATCCACGGAATCAGCGAGGCGCACCTTCAACACGAGTTCTGCAAGAAGACAGTGGCTGTAGCGCGCGCGCACGAACGAATTGTCGCTTACGGCGGTAGAATCCTTCAGGGCTTTCATGCAATTGGAAGAATAAAATGGCACTTGGGCCCTTTCTAATTTCCACTCTTCAATT